>CM062806.1:346973194-347481296 GCA_031772625.1 Pinus tabuliformis
TAATTTGATCTTCAGGATCAGAGACGCCTATTTCTTCCTCTGGAACAAGTTCTTCAATAGCAATCAAACCAACAGGAAGATTTTCGGTGATAATTCTTTCTATTCTCGGTGAATCAGGAACACAGGAAGTCGGAGTAACAGGTTCGGATATTTCTGGTTCTTCGCCTGTATCACTAGCAGACGAAAAACTACCAACAAGCTCAGAAACTGTAACAGCTTCGGGATTATAACCTGTCTCTAAACTTTGGTAATCTGGATGGACTACCAAGGAAGATTCTCCTTCTTCAGGTGAACCTACTCTACTGCCACTAGGAGGAGTTACAAGGACCTTTAAACCTTCTAGATGACTGGACTCGTCTTGAGGAGGTTCACCCCTAAGTCTACGGGATCTTCTCAACAATTCGGCCACAGAAACAACTTCAGGAGACTGGCCCCGAAGTCTACGGGACTGTCTCGGTAATTCCGCCACAGCTAAAAACTTTTAACTACTACACACGAAAACAAAATAAAATTTCAAATCAAACCACCTAAAGTCTCTAAAGAACCAAACAAATTTGAATCACACGCCTAAAGAATCTAGGGCGTCAAACCAAACACAAACAGTATTCTTCCGGACCAAAAGCGCTAGTTGGTGATGAAGCCCAACCTCGCTGGATTCAGTACAGAAATGGCGGGTGGAACAGTTACGCCGACAACCTGCTTAATGAATAGACTGGACCAAGTTCCTCCACTTTAACCGTCTCGAGTGAAGTGAACCCCCCAGAAAATCCAAGTGAGTATAGCCGACGTCTGCTCCAGGTACAGTGGGACCTTCCCTCCACCGTCACCTCGGTAGAATCCTAAAGATAATGGCCACTAAGGTTACCAATCGCAACAAATGCACCTGGGGGAACAGTCTAAACTCCGACAGCACGCAAGGGCAGAGTAGCAAGCTCAATCCCCTTGCCGGCTCCTTGACAATAATCCAAGGTTTACCGACAAGTGACCCCTGGCTCCTCGACAATGGTTAATCTGAGGTTTACCGTTTGTAATACGTGCGTGTCTGGCGTCGTTCCCAACGAGGGGGGAATGATCCCCTCACTGGTTCGGACACGAGCTCGTGCTTCTCCTTTAAGAGGAGCTTTCCCAGAGTACAAGTGAGACAATTGGATTTATTCTATCACAAGATAAGCTACTTGTTTGGTTTTGTTGTCTTGGAGAGTTAATTACTCACCTACCCCAAGACACTAGCCTGATCTAAATTGGTGCTTCAGAGCCCTAGTAAATAAAAGTTACTATTTCAATTTTACTTTAAGCGTTACTTTTATGGTTGTTCTTTAAAGTCACAAGGTAGTGGAAGTGAAACCAATGGTGTGTAGACTCGACTCCAACCACTACAAAAATGCACCTAAGATGATTTACGCTACTTTGCTTTTTCAATGAAATTCTTAACTAAGAGAGTTGAGAGAATGCAATTTTTAGAGAAAACAACTTCCTTAGAAAAGACAATCAAAGAAACAATTCTCTTTTTCTTTTCAAGCACACAAACATAACCACTCTTTACTTGCACGAAAAAACTCTTTTTCTTTCAAAACTTTCAAAGCTACTTGAAACAAAACTTTTTAAAGGAGATGTTTTTGTATTTTCTCTTTTTAATAAAGCATATAAACCTATCTTAACAAAAAACAATCTCAAAAGCTACAAAACTATGAAAACTTGACTCACAAGCAAATCAAAAGAGAGATTACTCTAAGCAAACCTAACAAGGCAAAAGCTCACAAAGATGATTCTAGGTTGTTTTACTTGATCAAAATCAAATCAAGGACCAGCTAATGCAGAATCAAAAGACTAGTCAAAACAAAACTCAAATCTTTTTGTTCTTTTTGTAAAATGGAATTCAAGACTTAAACAACAAGCACTTCGAAATTGGCCCAAAAGACAACTCGATGGTAAGTTGCTCTCACAGGTAGACTTTATGACAGGTCTGACTTCTTAGAATGTTGACAAAACCAGAGAGATCTAAGGCTTGACAACTCCTACCGCCAAAGTCACTACAAGACCTACTCAAAATCAAACCCTAGGGCTTACACTTCGATGAAATCCACTAAAACACTCAATGCTATCGAAACAAGTTCAGGTGAAGATTCTGGACAAGGGACTAATGAATCTGGGCAGAAAAAACTAAGAAAAAACAAAATCTAAGAGCAAAAAATGCAAAAAATGGAATTTTCTCAAATTTTGGCAGGGGACGCAGGCAACCCGTTAGCACAGGTGCGGGCCCGCTCTGTGCACACAGCAAAAGTGCGTCCAGGGACGCACTGTGCAGCACTCAGAGGGTGCGTCCTACTGAAAAACTCAAGAAAAACCAAAATAAAACTAATCCTAAGCTAACCCACCCAGAGACAAGGTCACAGAGCCAAAACCAGAAAAATAAACCAATTTTCTCAAAGCAAAGTTCACACAAAAGAAAAGACTCTTCTCATCAATGGAATCTATCCCCAGTGGAGTCGCCAATTTGTCACACGGAATCAGTCAAGAGTGCGGACACAACCGACCTTCCTAGAAGTCTAAGACATTCTAATGACAAACAAAACAAACTGGAGCTATCCTTCTCTAAACATACATTATGATATGAGAAATCAAGTGTTTCGTTCTTACCTTTGTCCAAACGCTGTTGTAGAAGTCCAAGCTTTGTTGATCTGGATGAGCTCCTCCTTTTCTCCAAAACCTGCAATCACCAACAGTCAAACAATTAAATAGCACCTGATTATAACATAAAACAAAGCATATTCAACATATAGACCAAGGAGTACATGAAATAACCCATAAACAACAAGTTATTGAGAAGAATGGACCAATTTGCATTAAAGGTAATCAAAAGGAACCATTACAACCTGAGCCTTGGTGTTGTGCAAGCTCCTTCCAGGGTCCACAAGAGTCTTCCTCTACTTTGACAAAGCTCACCCACTTCCAAATAGAACAAGTAAAGATGACAATCTCTCCTCACAAGCTTCTAAATGGGAGTCCTCATTCCTGCAGCATTTACCCTTAGAAATGTATAGCTTTCAACCTCCCTCCTTCTGGCCCAATGCCTGTATTTATAGTGCTCAAGAGGAAGTTAATCAGGTCCACCATCAATGGGATAGTCCCCTCTTTGGATGGGATCACTCCCTTATTGATGGGATAAGTTCCTCTTTGGTAGGAGTGCATGAACCATCTGGAGGCGCTCAATACACGTCAAACAACCTTCTAGAATGCTCTAGAAATGACCACAAGTAAGTTTTTGAAGATAAAACTTCGGCATTTTAACCTTTTCAGAGGGACGCACCTGCCCCTTTAGATACAGAGCGTCCTTGGACGCAGACCTTATGAACAATAGGTGCGTACCCGCAGGCAAGGTTTGAGAGAACCTGCGTACCCAGAGATAAACATATTTATAAAGACTTTCTCTCTTTCTTGGAGTTTGACATGGATAGCAGAGGCATAAGACTTGCTTAAGAGGGTAGTATGACTGTTGATAGAGCCATACCAACTGTAAATAGCCATGGTGACATTTTTTAGTGTAACAACACCCCTTTCAGTACTTTGAAGCTTGCATGCCTCAATGGCAAGTTTCTCACTTCCAGCGATAGGTTTACATCAATGGCGTTCGACCGAAAGATTTTGCGTGGTGTTTGACGCCAAGTCCTTTATTCACACCATGTGAATTGTAATGTAGTACCTTGAGGTTAATTATCGTTATTGGTGATTCCTCTCACACCCATTAACAACTTACATCATTGGCTGGTAATCAGGCGATGTCTTTCCATGTTCGACTCCAAAACATCTCTCACATGGATCGACTTGTACTTTGAGTGAAGATCGAATGAGAATGAAGACCCCGAATCTAGTTTCATCCATCCGGGTTGTGATATATATTCAGGAAAATAAAGACATCAAATGTACATCATTGTTGCACAGATAATCATCCAATCAAAGGGATGATGACTCTACCAGAATCATCAGTCTACACTCAGACGATTGTCTGTCCTATGTACATGAAAATGAATTTATAAAGCTGAGCATGGGAATGCCCGCCTCAGCTAGATTATGAAAATATAATGAAGATAATGTATTGTATTGTATCTTATTACAGGTCTCCTCCCAGCTTGAAAGAACTTCAGATCCTTATGATAAAGCATTTCACCCGACATCAAAATGATTAACGACCTCATGATTTAGGGGCCAAATTTTATAGACATTTTTTGGCACTGCAAACCCAAGCATAAAATGTCCATAAACCAAGGGCTCCTAAGTCCCTAAAATTTTTGTTCCAACCCCTAAAGCAACAAGGTCAACTGATTACAGCTTCTCCCAGAAGTTCTCCATGAAAAACTACTTAGAACTGGTCAAAACAGGATCATTTCACCTGATCCATAGGAAAAGTGTGTTGCATCTCACCTAAGTACACTCAGTGGGTGCGTTGCATTTCAAGAAGCCCTTCTATGGGGTGCAATGGGCAAGAAGAGACAAATGGCAGTGTCAATCCGCGAGGTGGAGAAGCATGGAATCTTCCAGAAACTTCTCCTATGACACTTGCCTTTCTGAATTCGACCAAGGATGAGTAAGAGATCATCAATCTCCAAGTGGAAGCAAGAACTATCAAAGGGAAGACACTAATCAAATCACAAGCTGACTCACCTCCCTTAGAGATATCTATATATGGATCCCTCATCCCAGAGATCTGAAGGTTGGAATTTTGCATCTTGTAAGGAATTGTTGTTGGTTTCTTGAGGCAACATCATAGTGTTGGGTGATCTAAGCTTTGCATGAGATGAAGAAGGGCTTACATGCTGAGAGGATGATGTTGTGTCATAACAACTGGTTGTAACTCTCTTGGCTCTTTCTTGATTATCAATAAAGTTATTCAAGTTTTCCTCCATACTCTTGTGTAATCTATGTTTTGTGCATTTGTATGGTCAATTTACATTTGATCCTACATTGTTTATGATAATAGATCCATGTTCTCATGTAGCGTTATGCTACTTTGATTCTACAGGTACTCTGTAAAGATGGGTATATAAATAAGCAAGTAGCAAAGGATTATCAGAAGAGAGAGGAATCAAGCAAGGAACCAAGCGCAAGACAGAGGTTGGTCTCCTTTATTCTTCTCTCATCTATCTTTCATCAAGGAAAATGAAAGTAGTTTTACTTTGTTTGTTTCTGAGGTAGCTACCACACCTTAGTGGGATTAGCAGTTCTGCATAGACACTTTTCCCTGTAACAACTAGGTCTTCTTTAGATCCTGGGAAGGTCTATCTTGTCCGCAAGATCGACTCATTCCGTGTGACAGAGAGTTGGGCCCGCTATTCTGATCAAGTGTTGTGTCTTTCTGTGTGTGTTATTTGTTATTTTATGCTTGTTGTTACATCTCTTTAATTCTTGTAATTGTTTTCTAGAGTTCTGACCAGAGGTTCAATCTCTTGTCTTAGGGAGAAAACGAGTTTCCTCACTCTGCTCTAGGTCTTGAGTGTAGGTGTTCTTTTTGATTTTTTTTTATTTGTTTTCCTATTTTAATCAGATTTCTCTCTTGTTCTGGGGAGGGAGGTGTCTTTTGACGCCCTGCTCCAGGCGCTAAGTTAGATTTATTTTCTTTCAAACCCTTGTGTGTTTTAATTTCCGGAAACCATAACTTCTACCCTGGGGAGGGAGGAGTCTTTTGAGACCTTGCTTCAGATATGGAAGTATTAGGTCGCTCGGAGGTGTGTGTTTGTTCCTGGTTCTTGTCCTGGGGAGGGAGGAGTCTTTTGATGCTCTGCTTTGGACCTTGAACCATAGATTCCTTTTTTTAGTTGTCTCTCTTTTTGTAAGTTCTTTCATCGTGGGGAAGGAATGGTCCTTTGACACATTACTTCAAGACTAACGAATTGTAGGTTGATACCAAGATACCAACATTTGTATGAACAAAGAACCAAATAAGAGGGTTAGAGGAAGAGCCCAAAAGAGGGGAGGACCATACCTGGGAAGGAAGACCTACATCCAACAAATTATAGCAAAGGCTAAATTAGAAGCATCCTCTCACTCAGCAATGAGACCAGGCGCATGGAGAGTAAAGTCTGAGCGACAATCGATAGATCAACTAATGTTGTCCACAACATTCTTTGATGATTCGACATAGTAGGTCCCTCCAACAGTTGACCAAACATCCAGCAGTATACCTAACCAAGGAAACCTTACGCTGGTAATAGAAAAGGAAGAGGTCGCAAGAAGAACATGGATAGGGTCAAACCACTCCATCTAGGGAAAGGAGGTTATAGATGAGGGATCAAGTCATTAGGATGCATGAGAAGGAAAAAAAGGGGTGCTTACATCACGAAGGGACCAGGGAAGTTTTGTTAAGGCAGCTTGAATCTGTGTGGTAAGGAATCCTCAGCCATCTTCCACGGAGCCTGTTGAAATACCCAGCCATTATTGGAGGATATTTATGGCTCCCAAAACTTCCACCATCAATTTTCTGATCAAGGATTTAGGAGCTTGTGCACCCACAAAGTCTATTCCATTATCAGCCTTACCAAGCTTTCATGGGCTTGTTTCAAAAGACCTCGACAAATTTTTATTCAAATTAGACATATTGTGTCAGGGGACGGAAGCCTAGAAGTTAAAAATTTTCCTTGCTACATTAAAATGGACAGCTCTACAATTGTTCATGGGCCTTGGAGTAAGCTCTTTTTCAACATGGGATGATATGCAGACAAGTTTTCACACAAAAAGAAGATGAGAGCTTGGAAGATTGTATGGAATGATTCAAGTACACATTACAGAGGTCAGGACACTCTGTTCTGGATAAGAAAATTTGAAAAATTATCCTCCTCTAGGATTTTCATGAGGACTCGATGGAACTATTGAACATCATGGGAAAGTGAGACATCCCTAAGGAAAGCTTCGAAGTTATCCATGAACTATGCATTCAGTGCTTGAGGGGGCTTGTAAGAAACAAACAAGGGATTTTCTCAGCAAAGGGGTCTAGTAGGGGTGTTATGAAGGAAAAAATTAGAAACCTACTAGACAACTTGAGAATAGATATCTTCAGTACTGTGTCGACACAGATGGATACGCTACAAGTAAAAGAGAAGCAGTTAGAATTTGATAAGGTCATGGTTGTATTTTGCCCAAAGTGTAGAAAGAAGCATCTAGAGAGGGAATGTCCACTAAAGTCCATCGAGGAATGTGCAATCCGCAAATTAAGTAATGCAACAAGCTCATGCCCCTCCTTGCCAGGCCTGAAAGCAATATTTCAAGGGATGGGGAAAGACTCAGAGCAATAGTACCTCATGGGGTCTAGAAAGCCATGGCAGCCTTGACCACCAATGGGAAATCAAGTTATGTACTCAGATCCATCTCAATATTTCAATAATTTCAATATGAATCCTAAGTCCATGCCCTATCCTCCCATGTCGTTGCAATACCAGTTTCCACCTTGGTAGCAGTGGAATCCTCAAGCGAGTTAGACCTCCCAATGGGCTCCAACTTGGCGAGGATCCTCTCCTGGGCAGTTTCCTCAGCCGATGCCAGAGCAACAATTCCAACTTCCCTCTAACGTGCCTCCTGAAAATCAACCTACCTTTCCTCAGCTTCCAATCCAACCTAACCCAAATCCTAATAATAAGGGAGCTCATCAAACTAATATTCTTAACCTACCTTTGTATAGCATTTCCATTGTAGAGTTGTATGAAATGAATTGTGATTAGGGTGGACATTTACTGTTCAACCTCCTCCAGTTATCATTGAACAACTTGATAATGAAGGTAAGGAATCAGAATTAATTAATAAAGATCCAAAACAAAGTGATAGAAACCAAGTGCCTCCTACAAAACAACGTCAATCTAAACCACCTTACCTGGACAGACTAACTTTGAGTAAATCAAGCCCTCAAGCCGTTTTCAATTTACTAGGGGAATTGCAGAACTTATTTTTCAAAATTCCCCTGTTACAAGCTATGAAGGATGTGCCAATATATGAAAAGACTCTTAGGGAATACTGTTCAAGGAAACCTGCAAATAAATCCAAAGACCCCCTTACTATTCATGTCATGGGAAAATTATCAGATTTCATGATGGGAAAGCCAATTGCTGTAAAATATGGAGATCGAGGGAACCCAATTCTAGTAGTACAAATTAATGGGGTAGAAATTCTAAATCTGTTGGTAGACCAGGGTGCTGCCATCAACATTATCACCATTGAAACCGTGCATGCATTAAGTCTTCGTAACTTGAAACTTACACCTATAGTGTTTCAACTAGTAGACCAATCTATAGTAAAACCTATAGGGAATTTGGAAGATGTAACAATTTCAGTGGATTCATGTCATTATCCCATAGATTTCCTTTTCTTACATATGCAATCTTTAGTTGTCGTCCATCCTCTGATTTTAGGTAAACCATGGCTAGCTACCGTGGATGCTTACATTGGGTGCCATTCAGGGCACATGGTTATTTCAAATGGGCACAACAATAAGAACTTATTGTTATACCCACCTGCAGAACCAAACCCATCCATAAAACCAACAGGTGGCAAGAAAATTTTACCTAGGAAAGAGCCCAAAACGGAAAATAAGGAATTGAGACCAGTCCTCACTATTGGATAGGCCCTTGAGTTGAAAATGGAATCGGAAGATGACGTAATCACCTCCTTTATGGATGATCCTTGTTCCATTTCAGAGCCAAATCAACAAATCCTAGAATCTATCCGAATCTGTGAGACTCAGGAAACTATTGAAATAGTGGAAGGCTCAGAGGAGCTACCTATTAATGAACCCCATGGAAGCATCCTAGTCGAATTAGAGCCAGGAAAAACTTTGAATATTAATCCAAACCTATTAGGATCCTAGAATAAGCAACTTGTAGATGTCCTTCGAAAACATAAAGAAGCCTTCGATTGGGATTACTCAGACGTGAAGGGGATTCCTACTCATTTATGTACCGATCATATATATATTAAGGAAGATTTTCATCCTGTAAGACAACCTTAGAGAAGAATGAACCCTGCATTAAAAAATGTTTTGAAAGAAGAACTTCAGAAATTACTGGACGTAGGATTTATTTACCCCAACTTAGATAGCCAATGGGTCCCTCCATTAGATATGGTCCCCAAGAAAAATGGTAAATGGTAGATATGCGTAGACTATCGAGAATTAAATAAGGCAATGTAGAAAGACCATTTCCCTTTACCATTTATTGATCAAGTTTTGGATAGATTGGCTGGAAAAAATTTCTTCTCCTCCTTAGACAAATTTAGTGGGTATAACCAGATCCAGATAGCTCCTAAAGATCAGGAAAAAACCACTTTCACATGCCCCTCAGGAACATTCACATACTCAGTTGTTCCTTTTGGCCTGTGTAATGCACCTGCAACGTTCCAGAAGTAAATTTGGGGATCTTCTCTAATTGGTGGATGATAGTGTTGAAATTTACATGGATTAATTTACTCCATATGGGGATTCATTTGTAGAAGGGCTAAAAAATTTAGAGACAGCCCATGAAAGATGTATACAAGCATGTGTCTCTTATAGTACGGTAAAATTCCATATGATGATGGAGGAGGGATTTTTTTGGGACATTTTCTCTCGGCTGAAGGAACCCTGATGGACCCAGCCAAGATAAAGGTAATTCTTCACTTCCTAACACCCAAAATGCCCATACAAGTATGCATATTTATTGGTTGTGCTAGTTATTACAGGCGTTTTATAGAAATTTTTGTGAAAGTAGCACATCCACTTTTTCAATTTCTAACAAAAGATTCAGATTTTGTGTGGATAGGTGACTGTGATGTAGCCTTTACAAAAATTAAGGAATTTGTCTCTAGCACTCCGATCCTTAAAGGGTTGGACTAGGAATTAACTTTGCATATTCACATGGATGCTTCTCAATTAGCGATTGATGTAATATTAGGACAAGAAGAGGACAGAGTACCATATGCAGTTTACTATGTTAGTAATAAATTGGTTGTTATTGAATTAAATTACATAGTGAATGAAAAAGAGTTCCTTGTTGTCATCTACGCCATCAACAAATTCTAGAACTACATTACCAAGTATCCTACCTTTGTGCATATTGATCATGCAGATATTAGGTATTTAATGAATAAACATGTTACCCATCGTCGCATTACAAGATGGCTTTTTCTACTATAGGAATTTGATATTACTAAAGTAGATAAATTGGGGAAGGACAATGTGGTTGTAGATTTATTTTCTAGGATAGAAAATGATGGTAAGAATACACCGATTGAAGATAACTTTCTAGATGAACATATATTTGTAGTTTCTGCTAACACTCCATGGTATGCAGATCTTGCTAATTATCTTGCTATAGGGAAGGTGCCTCGTGATTTGTCATATAACAAGAAAAGGAAGATTATTCACCAGAGTATCCTATATTCATGGATGATAGGATATCTCTTTCATATAAGGGTTGACCAACAGATTCAGCGATGTTTAGCAGAAGATGATATCTATGAGATATTAATGGTTGCATATGATGGACCCTATGGAGGACATTTTGTAGATAAAAGAACAGGTCACAAAGTGCTGCAAATGGGATATTACTGGCCTTCCATCTTTCGTGATGCTCGAGATTACGTCCAAAGGTGTGATAGTTGCCAACAATTGGGATAATCACGGAAAGCAGATGAAATGCCTCTACAACCATAGATAGTCCTTGAATAATTTGAGAAATGGGCCACTGATTTTATTGCACCCTTCAACCCACCTTCACATAAGAAAGCTTACATCTTGGACTATATTGATTATGTAACTAAATGGGTGGAAGCTAGAGCAGTCATGAAGAGCAACAGAGCAAGTAGTGGCAGACTTTCTTTTTGAAGAAATCTTTGCCCGATACGGTACTCGAAGGGGAATTGTGTCAGATGGAGGATCATAGTTCATATATCACATGATAGGGAAGCTGATGTAGAAATATGGGGTCAAACATAGAGTGAAAACCCCCTATCACCCCCAGGTGAATGGAAAAGTTGAAAGCACAAACAAGATATTAGAAAATATCTTGAGAAAAAAAGTATCAATTCATCACTGGGACTGGGCATAGAAACATCAAGAAGCTTTATGGGCATATAGAACAACATGGCAGAACACAACTGGGTTTTCTCCATTTGAATTAGTTTATGGGAAATCCCCCTTGCTTCCGGTGGAATTTGGGATTAGTACACTCAGAACAGCTCTAGAAGTAGGCCTAGACCTATCAAAAGCATAGAAAGACCGACCAAAACAACTGAGTGAGTTGGATGAGACTCGATCAATAGCTGTCCAGAATACTACCACTTTTCAACAACAGAGAATGAAATGGCATGATAAATTTATCAAGAGTAAGGTGTTTCATTTGGGGGATTGGGCATTACTTTATGAGTCTCGATTTAAATATTTCAAAGGCAAGATTCGCACTAACTGGATGGGACCATATCAATTGGACACAGTGTTCGACAATGGAACAGTTAGACTAGTTACAATAGATGAGAATCATATCTCGTTCTTAGTAAATGGAAACTATATAAAATTATACCACCATCCAGCCTCTAGAGATTCCTTTGTTAAGCACCTTGGACACTCTCACTCTACTCTAATATATATATATATATATATATATATATATATATATATATATATATATATATATATATATATATATATATATATATATATATATATATATATATATATATATATATATATATATATATATATATATATATATATATATACATATGGTGTTATTACTTACTTATTTGTATTTTGCAAGAATAACAAAGGAAGATGGCCAGGAGAAATGTAACAATTGGCATTGTTACTCCACTAATATTGTTACTCCATTGGTGTTGTTACTCCACAACTATTGTTACTCCGCCAGTGCTCTTACTCCGCAATTGTCGTTACTCCGCAAGTGCTATTACTCTGCAACTGTTGTTACTCCACTGGTGTTGTTACTTCGCAACTGCCATTACACTACCAGTGTTGTTACTCTGTAACTACCATTACTTCACCGTTGCCATCACTTTGTGCAAAAAGACATCAAAATGTGCCGCAGACAGCTGTAATTATGTTGGGGGGAGAACCGTCATAATAAACAATGGCGTACCATGAAAAAGAATTCATGTCACAAGATCCTCACCAAGCAGAATTTAATGATTATGGTACTTCGTAATCACATGTTGGAATGCGTATTCATATGCGCAGAGTTATAATGAGTCACATCCCCAACACAATGCATTAAATCACTAGAATATTTAACAGTACTATCATAACCCACCATCATTCTCAAACGTACCAGTACTATTTCATCCGTTGTCCCCAAAGTGACCATGACATTATTACAGTTGCCAATGGTTTAGATCCTTGTCACTTTCCCCTACTAGCCAACTACATTCATTGTTCTGATCCCACCTCTGCAGCGATGTGTGGACGGTTTGTGCAGCATGAGCTAGAAGATACAACGAAATTTCAGAACAATCGGGAGGTATGGTAGGTCTTTGAGAATGGAGGTTGGAATGTTTACTTTGACAAGTTGAGAGGGTCGAACAAGGAAGTTGTGGCAGAATTTGCACTCAACCTAGGAGAAGAAAGCTCTCGGGTCTGTGGGATAGAAGTCCCCATTACGGAGGAAGCCATTGCAGAAGTCAATGGGCTCCATCAAAATGGACAATGATGGTTCTCAAGAAGGACTTCCCTCCCAGAGTTTCGCAAAGCCTTTCTGCAAGAAGGAGAAAGCATCACGCAAAAGGGTCGAGGATATGACCGAAACACATTACAGCACCCATGGGGAGGGGTAGCAGAGTTTGTCATAAAATATATAAATTGCGAGGGGAGATACTCCATTATATTCAAATACCATCTTTGAATATTAGCTCACCTGTGATTTCCCCAAGCAGAGGCCTTTTCACTAAATATGCCTTATTTCTTACTAAGAAGTCTTCACCTAATGGCACATTTGGTTCAAGGGTCGCGACAGGTATTGGCAGTCATCACCCACCATGGGATGGTTTAGGTGTTAATGATAAATGCCATCAGATGAATCCCAATTCCATCGGAACTGTTTTGGGATTCCACAAAGGAAGAGGTAGTGGCCACTGTGGCCACTAGGGAAGATGAACCAAAAGCCATGGAGGAAGAGAATGCAGGAGAAGATGATTATGTTGACTAGGAGGAGCCAAAAGAGATGGAGATGGAAGTTGAAGAATTTGAAGAAGAGGCTACTCCTCAAGAGCAAGCCAAAACCATGAAACTGATGGAAGATACAGCAGTTGACATAGAAAGGCCCACCAGTACCATGACCAAGGCTGACCCACAAGAACCAACCTTCAATGTGGAGTTAGGGGAGCAAATTGATAACATGACAACCACAGAGGCAGTACCACAACAAGCAAGAACAAGTGAATTGGTCGATATTGTGACAAAGGGTATCCCACAAGGATGTCCTGCCACAGTGGAGTTGATGTATGAGGATAACCCAAATGAAGAAGTGGTCATGACCACCCCAACTGTAGAACCATTGAAAGAGGAGGAATGAGGACAAGAAGGGCTCTGAGCTATGGAAACCATGCAACCTATGGAGGAAGATCTAGGAGAACTAGGGCATGAGGTTGGGACTGACCCACAAGAACTAGCTTCAACCTCGAGACCAAACATTGAAGATCCCTGTAAGTTCTCCTTTTTCTCATGTATCCCAAGAGGAGCAAGGGTATCTTGTTCCCCTCAGCACACAGAAGAAGATATCACCATTCCTCTAGCTTTGAATTTAATGCAAAGGCCACAACCGTCTGGGGTGGACGCTACTCAGGCGACAGGCACTTCAGAGCTTGAAAGGAGAGACGAGGCAGAGATCCATGAGGCTGGTGAACCAGGAAGGATTCTAGCAGACACATTAACAAGAGAACATCTTGCAAGGGCACTTCTAATCGTGGTGAGCATGCAACAAAGGGAATTATCCATTGGCGAAGAGGAGGGACCAAGCGAAGAAGTCCCGACGAATGAGCTAGTGGAGAAGCCAGGTGAGAAGGTCGTGAAGCAAGAAACAATCAGAGAAGAACAGGTAGTGGAAGAAAACCTCACAGTCACGATGAAAAAAGGTATCCCAGTGGATTTACCTTCATCTACTGAAACTGAGGAAGTTTTCATTAAGGAAGAATGGGTAGAGTTGTGTGAACAACGAAGACTCCCTGTCAAGCAAAAATATGAGCTGCAATTTAAAGAGACAATGTGGCTTAAGATGGAGGTCAGGAAACTAATGAAGCAAGTACACCAAATGCAAAAGTAGATGAAGAAATACAGTGGCAAGACAGAAAATCCAGGGTAATAGGAATAGAATCAGAGACTCAGGTGGACCAGACAACCATAAGTTTTGTTGCTAGTCAAACAGACCCTGTCAAGCAATTGTTTGAAGACCATGAGTATGCCTTAACGGCTAAAGTCTAGACCTGGAAATATATTGTAGCTCGGTATCAAAATCAGGTCAAAAAATATCTGAAATGGACCTCCACAACCATATTTGAATATGTGGAGCTCATAGACGACATGATACTAAGGCATGCGAAGCAGCAACTCAATATGGAGTAGCTAGAAAAGCAAGTGGAAGAGCTGAAAGTTCATTAGGAGAAAATGTTTAATTTGGTGCAAGTGGTGATGGCATGTCATCCCCTTGCTTCTTGTTATTATTTATTCTTGCATGAATGTTTTCTTTTATTCTTCATGGAGAGCATTAAAAATGAGATTAGTTATGAAATATAGGATAGTGCATAATTCCTCTGTATAATGAGGAGCCATGACGTGCAACTGAACATTTGATGTGTGAGTTTTACATGCACAAGTATCTACTCCACCTAGACAGAGAATTCAACCTAGTCCCATATGTGGGGGACATTCATTTAAGGGCTCTCACCTCTTACACTTTCAATTACATCAACTGGAAGAAGGCTTTTAACACATTTAAATCCAATAAAGTTACAAAGACATTTATAGTAAGAGGAGAGCATGAAATGTCAATCACCATGTTCACTAAACATAATACCTTTTTAGGAATTGAGGGAAACAAAGAAATAATGCTAAGGACACAGAGTTGGTGGCTTGATCTTTATTCCAGGCAATTGGTCACATTTCACGATGAGGCCCTTGATTGTTGTCATAAAAGGTGGATGATGTCACCTACAACTGTCTGAAACAGGGAACCTTTTGGGGCGCCAACTTTTACATGAACGCTCCCCAAAGTGCCTAGGTATGTGGCATGTGTTCGAACATGTGGGGTCTAGTGGATGGGGATCCAATTTCAGTTTCCCACTATCTGGTTTTATAATGTTTCGAGAGATTGATGGAAGGAATTCCTTCTTTCAGATGGTTTTAAAGTTTTGGGGATAGAGATGGTTGGAGAGTATGATCTTGCTTAGCTCCAAGAAGCCAACAATGTGCAAAATCTAGACCCATGGAGGCGGTTAACTGCATAAGGGCATGCAGAAGGCTAGTCGGGCGGAGATGTTGGGCACCAAATCAGGCTATCTTTAACTTTCATTTCCATCACCTTTTTTTACCTTTTTGCACTTATTTATCTATGTTTACTATGCTAAATATATAGGGTAAATACCCCTATCTTGTCTATTGGAATATTTTATTCATGAAGTAAAGTTGCAATGTTTTTCCTATTTGCAGAACTAAAACATATGTTTGACCATAGCTTCTAGGGAACACGAACCAATGCTTCAGCTTCCTATAGTAGATCTACAATTCACAACAATGACTATCCATAAGTAGGCCACATAGCTGGAGTCATAGATCCCTGAACCATTCTTAGACCTCTCGTTGATCTTGTCTATCTAGTGTTGGTGCCATTCCAAAATAATGTAAATTTATGGGTATATGGTTACCATGTTTTGGGGAAAGATGTTGTTCTCCCTCATTGTGTGTAAAAGACATGTTATTCCTATAAATGGGGGACGCCCAATCGATATTGTAATAGACCTTTTCAGATTAATAAATATCATCTCTTTTTGCTGCTCCAATCTTCGTTGTGACTAACACAGCCCTGATCAGAGAGTTGGGCCCACTCTTCTGATCAGGTGCTGCATCTTTCTATGTGTTTTATTTTTTATTTTATGCTTTTTGTTACAACTCTTCAATTCTTGTAATTGCTTTTTTGGAGTTCTATATCTAGCTTAATTTTACAGCAATGTTTTGAAACTTAATCGTGAACCCTTGGTCGATACGGATTGTAATCTTTCCCTGCATATTTTGTACATGTTGCCTTGAAATGGATATGCATTGAGATAGATAAGTTTATGTAGGAAAAAGGGTGAACAGATTGTTCATACTTGGACCCCAACATTTTAGATTTACCCTTTGAAGACATTATGAAAAAAAATGGAACAAAAAACTGTAATTAGTTGCGATTTGGTTTGTTGAAAGTTTTTTGGCTCGATTCTTGGTTGTAGTAGAAGGCTCAATCGCTCAGTATCATGGAACAGTAGAGAAAAGGAGAATTTAATGGGTTTTTCCTTTATTTTATGGGCGAGAACATTTATAGTTGAAAATATTCTATTAATGGAGCACATTCATGAATTTTGGTAAAGATTATATTCTTGGAACGAATACTTAACGATAATATGATAGTTGAAAAGGAATGTGACACTTGGTGCGAGAAGATTAGAGTGGAGGGAGCATGATTGATAGTTGTTATTTAGGCATGAGGGAAGACAAATTTCAGAAGGAGGGGTGAGATGTAAGTTGTTTAGATGAAGGGGGGTCCGAAATTGATGAGGAAGTGAAAAATAGGAAAAGAGGGATGGGGATAATCCACGTTTTGGACCCCCCCACCCCTTTGATTTACTGTTGGAGGGGAAAGGGGGGTCTGAAGTCATCATGATCTTGTCGAAATAGATCATGGTGCATTATTGTAGTGAGCTTAATATTACATATGAAAAACAAGTCATGTCAATATAAGATTTATTAACATTTAACTAATCATGATTAAATTTGCGATTTAAACTAATTAAATTAAATTTATTTATTTAATATCTAATGCAACATTTCACCAAGCTTGGACATTTTGATTTTTCTAAGGATTTTCATCACTTTTTTTTTTCATTATATATATCTATTTTTTCTTCAAATATAATTTTCATTTTTTTTTTCCTTTTCTTTATATATTATTTAAAAAAAAAAAAATCTTTCTTTTTCTTTCCTTTTTAATTTTGTTTGACAAAAACGTAAAATGAAAAGTCATGTTACAGCAAAAGGGTAATAAGATGTCTTCCATCAATATCATGAAGGTTGTGGTGTCATATGTCAACCTGAACAACATGACCAACCATTCAAAAAGGTCCTCCTTTTATTTCAAGGTAGTCTTGGAAACACCGAAGGGTTCAATAGGAACTTCATGATAACCAGACTTGAAGTCAATCTTGGTGAAATTCCCCCTTGCACTCGTTCAGAAGGTCATCAATCTGTGGGATTGGGTACCTATTCTAGAAAATGATCTTGCTAAACCTCTGATAATCAATATAGAGTCTCCAAGTCCCATCCTTCATCTATAACAATACAATCAGGCTCCCAGAGGGTGATCAACTTGGCCTGATGTGTCATTTCTACAACAGCTCCTGAATCTACCTCTTCACCTCATCTTTATCTAGTTAGAGAATTGATATATAGATTAATTAGGTAGCAATGTCCCTAGGGTCAATCGATGGAGTGATTGGCATAACTATGCAAAGGAATTGTTGGATTAGAGGGTCCTGACCCAAGTTTGGAGTTAGTTTTGCCAAACAAATCAATAAACTATTGGCCCTTTCCGCATTAATCCATGGAGCATGGACTTAGTTCTCAGCCAAAACAGTATGGGGGGATGCTATAACAAATTTTCCTCACCTAGAGATTAGTGTAATGTCCTTTATGCCCTAGCCCTGCATTCACACATATAGATAAATATTTAAGGCTTATCGATATAAGTTCCATTAATCAACCTCTAAACCCTCACGAAGGTCTAAAAATGTCTTTCATAGTCCCCTAACAGGTGACTCAACCACTTAAGTGCCTTTGTGATTATTCCTAATCCTAAATTTACGCAGATTGGCCTAAGCGTTGATAACTTTAACATGCAACAAGATCTTCTTTGCATAAATAATTAATATTAAGTGTGTTCATATAATAATATAAACCATGTAAATTCGTGCACCAATACAGTATTATTTCATAAAACCATCATTCATAACAACATAAAAGTGCTTCTTCAGCGTAAATCACATAGAATATCATTTGTCGATGCGTTTCTTGACGATGAACCACACTAGTTGGTTCGAACCGCGATGACAAATGATATTCTATGTGATTTACGCTGAAGAATCTCTCATAAATTGATATGGATCACATAAGCCTCAATTCAACAACATAAAAGTGCATTTATTCATAACACAAGTAAATAGACAAAACCTAGGGATTTCTGGAATAATCTCTTTATTAATAGTCCAATTCTGCTTACAGAATCAAGACTTTCCTGTGCACTCAGCTGTAGGGGTCTATGCACTTAGCTGCGGACTCTACTGTAAGCCTCTGCACACATAGCTGTAGAGCCTCACTCCTACTCTAAGACTTCTTTGTTCTTCCTTCTACTAACCCATTACATTCGTCTTCTTAATTGATATCTCTACCTTAGACTCTCTAAAACTCTCTTATTTATAAAATCCCATGGTCCACGGACCATCGATAGATCTTCAATGGCTCACTCAACTTACATAAAGGAAGGGTAAATCCCTTTATGACACTTTACTGTCTACACGCTCCACGACCGCAAATTGCAGACCCTTTACATTTTATACAACAAAACATGGGATTTTTGCCCCAGAACATGGGCTTTTGCCCTAAAATTAACCCTAGGGGACCCTATCCCAACAACCCTCCAACACAAAGATCATGAGCTTCCCTCGAATCACTCTACTGGCATGGAGATCCTACTATAGAGACCTCCTAGCTCTACGTGTGCCACTGCTACCTCTGTCACGCTCCGCATGGCTACCTGTTTGATCTACTACACCAACTATTGTTTTTTTGGTCCTACACTGTATTCCTTGATTTTCTGCTGCGTGATTTGTAGGCTCTCCAACTTATTCTCAATGTTGGCAGAGATAACATAGTCCTCATCCAGCCAAAGCCCCAATATGGTCTTGAGGACTTCCTCTTTCTTCTATGTTGCTTCCACCTGTTCAAGCAGTTGTTTCACCTCCTATAGCTTGGCCAACCATTGTGTTGTAGAGACAGTGTGTGTCATTGCTCTCACTTCATCATAATAGTAATGGAGTTGGAGGGCTTATGTGTTTAACCTCTACAGGTTAGGATTTTTCTGCAGATCCGTGACTACATCCATGGATTGCTCGAAGAGCATAGTGAAATCAACCACCGCATCATCTAGTATTGTGATTCCATGCTTCATAGCTACTTCTCACTCTTATCTAATATCTGACAGAGTTGAATGTTGTGACTTCAACTCCAACTCTGCTATCTTCAGGTTTAGTTCAAAGTAAACCTTGATGACTTCTATTTTGCCATCACACACATGTCCAACCAACTTGCTGACCTTCGCCTCCAATGACGCTTCCTCCGTCATATGCAATTGAGGTACTTTTCTACATGACTCAGCCACCATGGCTACAAGTTGTTCCTTCTATGCCTGAATATTTTTTTGTGCCTCTAGCACTATTGATTTCTCCATGAACATCAATTCATTGTTGACTCTGTACTTGCTTACCAGGCTCATCGTGCACTATTCCCGTGCCTTAGCCTCTACTATGACACCTTCTTGCAGTTTTTGAAGAAACTCGTTAAGGAGTGTGGCCAAGTTCAGGATAATATTCTTCAAAGTGTTGATAATAGCCTTGTCAGTGGTCACCTCCCTACTAAAAGCTCCATCAGTTAGTCCAATTGCCTGGAGGTCCAATGACCAAACCATCTCTACTGCTTGAGTGGTCCCCGATGCCAAACTTGTTGATGCAACATTGCTCTCTCATGCACCTACCTAGATTCTAGTTGTCTGGATGGTACTTAGTGCCTACTTTTATTGTTGCTTGAACATGTAGGTTTTAACCCCGTATAGAAATTATTTGTACACAAATTCTAAAACACAGAAAATAAATAATGCTAGAGCATAACACATAAAACAGATATACACAAAGGTTTTCGCTTAGATCCCAAAACTGGGACTACCAACATAATTTTTCATTATTGTTCTTTTCAATGTTACAATACATATTTATACATGCCAAAGCATCCAATAGCTTGGAACAAAAAGCATCGTGTCGAAAACCATGTGCGAAAAACCATGCACAAAATCATAGGTAGGTCCACCTAACCTAATATGAGGTCAAAAAAAAAAAATTCCTTGTGGTGCTACCCCGGACCATGTAAAGGGTAGCTACCCACCCCATTCAAAGCCCCCTGTGACCACCCCCCCGCTATGCAATCAACATAATGAATGGGAGGCTATGCACCCCCTCTAACTCCATGGTTAACTATGTGGGCTAGTCATGGAAATAATATAACACAACCAAACATTGTCCCACTTGTTGTTTTCTTTCCATAGGGGCCACAAGAGATCTTAGTCATTTATTGAGCCTTGAAATTCCCATTGTTTCTCTACGCCAAGAGAACTTCTTAGACCTCACAGATTTTATCAATGCATTTGTAGTATTCTTCAAAGTGTCCACCTTTACCAGCAACACCTTTTTGTATTCTATCATATCCCTCACAAAGTGATATTGAACATCAATGTGCTTTTTCTTTCAATGGTAAGTAGGGTTTTTTACCAAGAAAATTGCACTTTGGCTGTAACAGTCTATCCTTATAGCTCCCTACACTAACCCCATACTTCAACACAATCTCTACAACCAAACTACTTTGTTCCTTGCATGAGTGGCTGCCATGTATTCTACCTCTCTAGTTGATAGTGCCACTACAGATTGTTTCTTACTTATCCAACTGACTGCAACTCCAAATAGGTTAAACACATACCTGATGAGCCTCATAAATGTGTAATTATATGGGCTCATTTCACCTCCTTACCTAGTCAAATCAACCATTCTCTTAGCTTATTGTGTGATTTTCTGATTATATTTATGCTTATGGAGTGAGTTGAGTTAGTTATGATGCCATGTGGTCTAACACGTGTTTAATGCAAATTATTGATGAATTTCGAGGTCAAAGTCAAGGATCTAATGGAAAAATGGTAGCAATAACTTGAAGTGGACAAAGTAGAGGACTTATAGGAGGGAATCCCCCTCATTTATTACTCCTCACTAAGAATTCCCTTTCATTTAGCTCGGAGTAAATGTAGTTGAATCATGCAGTAGAAGGCAATCGAGAAAGTGGAGGATGACTGATGATTATCTTGAGTTTTGGGAGCCAAGCCTCCCCAATTTTAAGGAAGCTATTGGTAGCATCATTTTCATAAGTAGAGTGGTCTAGGGCCTCACTAGGGATGGATTTTTGTTGGATTTTTTCTTATGTAAACTTTGCTCAACTTGAAGCTTATTATTTTGTGACAGTTTCATGTAATCTTGCTCTTCTTTTGGAAATAAAGATGGAATCATTTTTGAGCTAGCGCCGAGTTAGCTCATAGGGGTGAATCTCTCAAGTTAGGGTCCAATACAGGCAGCCAAGCTCCTCCTTACTTGTATTTGTATGTTTTATTTCAGTTTGTAGATCAGGTTGTTAGATGTATTTCTTTTGTGGTTAAGAATAGGTTTCTTTTGATGATTTAGTAGTTTGCTTCCATTTGTGCTTTCTATAGAAGGTTAAGTAGTGATAACAGAAGGTTAAAAAGGATATAAACAGTGCCTTGGCCTCGTTTCCTCCCTCTGGGACCATGATTTGAGGCAAAGACCCTCTTGCTCCCCAAAAAACAAAGGTTTTCTTCCTTCATAGGACTTGTAGTGTTTGCATCTTTTTAGTAGGTTAATAGTCCAGTTTTTCTTTGCTTCATATATTCTTCATCATTCTCACTTATTTATTTGCAATAGCCTTCTTTTATGCTTTCCTTTATTAAAGCACTTCTTAACATTTCCTTTCATAGATCATAGCGTAGACCGTTTTTATGCAAAACTTTATTTTCCCAAATGTATTCATTTAATTTGTTGCTTGATCTTATTGATTGGCTGTCAGTTCCTTTTCAGTAGATCTCTTATTTTAGTAGGCCATATTATCATCCATCACATCCTCCATTTGATCCATGCCCTATAGGTCACCCAAACCTCACCTCAATTCTACCTTAGTTTACTGCATTTCCCATAGAACTTCTTCCTCTCTCCTTGAGAAAAACCAATCATATTCCTCTCTCCTGGTGATCATTGGTAGACCCTAGGCACCCTAACACCTCATTCCAACCTTAATCCACCTTTTTGACCCTCTATCACACCCTCAAAATAGTGGAAACTGCTCTCGGCCTCCTCATGTAGGCCTCCTATAGTTGCCATGTTTTCCTCTTGTAGATGTCATGTGTCCTACTGTATATTTTCCTGTAGGCTTTCTTTTGAGGACTGAGTGTGTAAAAATCCTCCAGAAGGCCACCTGATAGCTCCTAGGACCCATCCAATGCCACCTATTTGTTTCCACATTCACACACAATAAAATACATGAATGTGAAATTCACATAAAAATCCAAAAAAATGTTTTTTTCTTATTTACTTCCAGAAATAGCTTAGTTAGATGCCGCTTACTTCCTTGAGTAGGTAATGGAAATCCTTTCATGGTTCATAGTTCTTTCTGCAAAAGTAGGATTACTTCGTTAATTAATTTCTACTAGGTTTTCTTTACATTTCAGTCTTTCTCCTTTCTGTAGTTAGAGTAGCATCTATAGAGTAATATTTCTTTCCTTTCATCACATATAGAGCTTCTTTTGGAATCATATAAGTTGGCTTGAGCTACTAGTGATCTTACTTCAGTTGACCAAGTAACAACCTGCAATGAGAACTAGTACTTGTGCATACAACACCAATTCTTCCAAGTTTGTTACAAACTACTGGGTTGGTAAGAGTAAAGTAGGCAGCCCAGGTGTTCCAGCATTATTGCTGCAATACTGGTTGTCATAGATTTTTGGTGCCATTGTTGAGGAAGCATCAGAGTATTCTATGATTACTTCTTTCTTCTATTTTCTATTGCAACATTCTGCTAATAGTTTATTTCAACAAAAGTAGACTAATCGTTTCTCTTCTTTCAAATTCTACATTTCCTTGCTTTCCTCTTCAATTTTGCAAATTTCATTTCATAAAAGGTAGACTAGTCATTCCTTTTCCTTTAGTTCTCCAGTTCCTTCCTTTCCTCCTCAATTCTACAAATTTCTATTCAGCAAGTTGCAATTTGTTTTGTGCAATTAATTTCAGTTTCTGCAGGTACTATTAGTCTGGGGAAAAGAAACAAAAACCAACCAAAAAAATATTTCCTTTCATGCCTTGTAGGAATGGAGATAACTCAGGAAAAATTTTGCCCAACGCCCCCACTGCTTCACACAGCCAACCTTCTCTCTTCTTTCGTGGATACGATTAAGAAGAACCCATAGGTGAAAAATAAGACATATTTGAGGAATCTATAGGGGAAGAAGAAGAAGAAAACATTCCTTTAGAGCCAATGGCTGAAAAATTAAATGCTAGGTGGAATGGAGAGAGAATAGAGGGTACCTTTCCCATTGAAATGACCAATGGGGGCACCAAAATGGAGAATATAAGCCCTTCCACCCTACCTCATTTCCATGGTTTCTATAGACATATTTGGGCACTACAACCCGAATCTCATATGTCCATAAACCAAGGGCTTCTAAGCCCCTAAAGTGTTGTTACACATCCTAAAGGAACAAGGTTAGCTAATTACATCATCTCCCAGAAGTTCTCTGTGAAAAATACTTAGAACTGGTCAAAACTGGACAATACATACTATTCAATGATAAGGGTGTGATCCATCTCACCTACTACATGTAGAAAGTGTGATGCATACTAAAAATCCCTTCTATAGGGTGCAATGAGTGAGAGCAGACAAATGTAGGGGTAGTTGGCTAGTTGGAAATGCAGAGAATCTTCTAGAAACTGCCCATTTGACACTTGCCTCTCTAAATTCACCCAGGGATGAGTAAGATATCATGAAATCTCCAAGTGGAACCAAGAACTATTAGAGAAATGACACTAATCAAAATCTAAGAAGCTAAATCACCCACCTGCAAATGTCTATATATGGATCCCTCATCCTAGAGATCTAGAGGCTAGAATTTTGTATCTTGCAAGGAAGTGTTGTTGGTTTCTCTATGGAACATCATAGTGTTGGGTGATCTAGCTTTTCATGAGGTGAAGAGGGCTTTCATGCTGAGAGGATGGTGATGGGTCAAATCAATGCGTTGTAATCCTCTCTTCTACTACTATTAAAAAAGTTATTTGAGTTTTCCTCCATATTCTTGTATATCTCTGAAGCGTGTATTGATATATTCATTTGTATGGTTAATATATATCTGATCCTATAGTTTTTATGGTTATAGATATCTACGCTTTGATGGTATCATGCTTCTTTGACTCTACATGTGTTCTTTGAAGCGGGACAAGTAAGGAAGGAGTGGCAAATATCTGTCAAAGGGTAGAGGAAACAAGCAAGGAGCCAAGCAAAAGACTGAGGTTGGTACTCCCTGATTCTCTCTCCTCTATTTCTCATAAAGGAAAACACAAGTGACTTTAGTTTGTTTGTTTCTAAGATAGCTACTGGTCTTAGTGGGATTAGCAACTCTTAACGGACACTAGTTTTCTCGATAACAAGATGTCAGCTCCAATGGGAAGTGAATAGCTTGTTTTCTTATTTCTATTTATTTGCTTTATAAACTATATATGGAGCCTGAAGCTAAGCCAACTAGCCTTCGAACTGATTTTTCTATGCAATTGCAAAGTAGATCAATGCTGCTTCATTCAATCTATGGGTTAGTTTATGAACTGAACATTTGACTGGAAAACATCCTAAGTGCCCTCGTGGTAGCTCAAGTAATCTCATTAGGTCAGCCCCTATTGTGTTTACTGACTATCATTAGCTAAACCTAAATCCCTTAACTAAGCTACAAACTGTGACGAAAAACCAAGCCCAGTCTCGTCCCTGGACCATCACACTATCTCTCATTGACAGTTTGGATGCATCACACCTCCCGTGTGTTGTAGGTGAGATGCATCCCTATTTCCCTATGTTACAAGTGCGATGATTAGGTAAGACTGTTTCTGCGTCTAGATTTTGGTTTTCTCTCCATTGTCTTCAGCTTTATTTAGTATTTTTGTTGTCTGTGATCAGTATACAATTGTTGAAAATCCATTCCTTTGCATTATTCAGCCTCCATTGTCTAAAGAATTGTGAATGTTTTTATGTATTATTCACCATTTACAGTTCTCCTTTGCAAACAATATCTTAATCAAACTGTTGTCTTTTGATTTGAAAGTGTCGCAAGTGTCGTTTTCAGTTAAAGAAAAGAATCCTCCTCTTTTTTATAGATGATTACACTTTTGCCTTTGTATTTGATTTGAATTAATAGTATTTCAAGTGTCAAAAGTAGTTTTCAATTTGAAATTGGAAAGTGTCATCTTAATCTTCCTTTCGTTTTTTGAAAAGAAAATTGTTAAGTACTATCGCTTTGAAAGAAAAATAGTTTCAAATCTATACTTAGCATTCTTTTTGTCATTCACACATTAAGAAAGTAGAAAAAAAATACATGCATGTGCATTTGCATTTAGATTGCTTGTGGAAATTGATTTAGGACAATGCATCTCAGTGTGTGCTCTCTACTCTATGTTGAAAGAGTTTTGCTTCTCTTTCCTTAGTAGCTAGGAATTTCATTGCAAAAAGTAAAATAAATGACTGTTTATCATCTTGCATTTAATATTTAGGAATTTTATATCTACATCATGTGGTGAACCTTAAAGGAAAACTTCTTAAGAAAGATCAACTGTAAAATAAATTTCGATGAACATAAAAATGCTTTGGAACCTAATGCACAACACCTAGAAATCTAGGCTAGAGACGTATTTCAGCGTTGTAAAGCCTGGTAACTATCACTTTCATTATATGTTGGGTGATTCGTCCTTTTTAGATGACAAGTGCAGGTACAGACTTGTGCTCCCATGTACCATCGAGTATATATTAGGAGACCAAAATAGGCTATATCCTTTATCCTTAGGAAGCCGTGTCTGCCACCTTATCGATCACAATGCATTGAACATAGGATTTGGGAAGATTTACTACCATACCATAAAAAGTACTCTGCAGTTTTGTGATTGGTTTGGTAATCCCTCTGTCTTGATTTCTAGAGTAATCATTTTCGTTCCTTTTCAGACTCCTTAAAAGAAAATGTCCATCTGAGGACTTGTCACTTCAGGCTCATTAAAAATCAAAGGCGACTAGAGTCATATTTAGCTTTTTCTCAACTCGTAAAAATTGAAAAGGAAAGTTGTGTCAAAGTGGCATAAAATTTATTTTAATTGAAATAACATCATTGTTACCTCATTGATCTTAGGCTGAGAAAATGGAGTCCAAAAACCAAGGATTTCGCCTTGGGGGAAATCCTAGTCCTTTCTCCTCTTGTGGAGATGTTGGTGCACCTCAAGGAAAATTTTAAGAACCCCCCGTAAATTTATAAATATAATAAATGGGCAAATCTCCATGGTATATAGGAAAAATGGAAGGCGATTTTATCAATAATATAATATGTATATATAATTTTTTGGCGAATCTCTCACGAGGCATGGCAAATATTTTACTCAATTATAAAATCGTGTAAGGTCTTGGCGAGTCTTTCACTAAATAATAAAACTTTGTAAAGTCCTAGTGAATCTTAGTATAGGCTACATGCTGGTTTAATTCCCCCATTTAAATAGGCTACATTCCAAGTGAATACCATGGGTCAATACCATGTGCCATTTTGGTGAATACCATGGGTCAATACCATGTGCCATTTTTATTTTTATTAATTCTAATATTAGGGTTAATAATGGTTTTTTGCATGGTATTAATAACAATCTAGTCCGTGGTATTTGTCCCATAGTATTTTGTCCATAGGTTTCACCTAAATATAACCAATTTTTTGAGTGTTCGTAAATATAAGGTGACTTATGGAGTAAATATAAAAAAATGTTTTATTTGTTTACCATACCTCTCGTTTATTTATATTTTTATTAATTTAGCATACCTCTTTTACAAATATGGTATTTAGCCCATAGGATTCACTTAGATAAAACCTCTTTCTTGAGCCTTCATAAATAGAACGAGGGTTATGGATTAAATATAAAAAGAGGTTTTATTTATTTACGATATGTATAGTTTATTTATATTTATATTTATTTACCATACCTTTTGAGTAAGTATAAAAAGGCATTTTATTTATTTGCCCTACCTCCACTTTACTTATATTTTGATTTGTTTACACCCTTACATGTATATAAGGTGACTTGTAGAGTAAATATAAAAAATGTTTTATTTATTTACCATACCTCTCATTTATTTATATTTTTATTAATTTACCATACCTCTTTTATAAATATGGTATTTGGCCCATAGGATTCACTTAAATAAAACCTATTCTTGAAAATGGGCGAATGGAAGGTTGTAAGTCCTAATTTCAAGGGCTAAATTTACCTTTTTTACCCTCTCCCTTAAAATAAGGTGGGCTATTTGAGGTGATTTGTAAAAATGTACTATGATACAAAATATTCGCCCACTAAAAATTTAAAACCCCTTAATTTCGCCAAAGGGTGAACATTCGCCCCTAAAATTATCCTTAGTGCACCTCATATGGCAAGATTGTCCCTTCCAAGACTGACAATTGGCCTGCCAGTATGACTCTTCTCCACCTCTGTCGTTCAAAGCACCGTGATTCCTGAGCAATCAAATCAGCAACCGTATGATACTAGAGTTAGCCCCCAAACTTCTACTTTGTTTGTTTCTCCCTCTCCTTCTTCCTCTTCAGTTGGTGAAGCTAAAAACCAAGAAACTAAGAAGAAGAAGAAAGGGAAGGAGAAGAAGAAGAAGAAAAAGCCAATGGAAAAAGGGGGCAACCATGCATCGTCTGGCGAAAATCCACATGCTGCACCATCCAAACCTAAATCTCCATGTGTCATTTTCAAGGGAGACCACTAACATCAAGATTTTCCTTGCATCCCACGAATCTTAAGGGACTGGTCTCCCCACTTGCACAATCCAGTGTCCTCAACCTCTAATGATCATGTTGAAAGTACACCGTCGACTAGTGAAAATGAAGTCAATGGACAAAAAGGAAGATCTAAAATTCCTTGTAGACTGTGTGAAGGTGATCATGCCATCCACCATTGTCCCCTCCTAGATGAAGCTAAAAGAGTCATGGATAACCATCCTGTTTCACCGCTAGGACTTCCTCCTGGATACAAGAAACTCTTGCCAAGTCCATCACTAGTTGAAAATCCGACTAACACACCTTTGTGGTCAGTCGAAGCATCTATCATTGAAGATAAACCCTCTGAGTTCGCACAGGATCAAATTCAATAGGTCGATATGGAAGTCAACCTAGTCTTGTCTTCAGAAGGTCTACCTTTAGATGATACAGTCACCAAAGAGAATGAGAACAAAACCATTCAAATTATTTCTGTCAACATCGAATCTGATTAGCATGGGGGAAATCTACCCATTCCTTTACCGTAGGAAGGAATTTCGTCAGGGATTTACCTGGCCATTTATTTGATCCCTCCTCCAATCAATGTAGTCGTTTCCTTTGATTGGAATCTACTAGGCAGACCACGTCTACCATCTAATGTACCATTCTGAATCATAGTACAAGCTTACAAAATGGTCATGGTTGGTACTATCATAGATGAAGGGGCTTCTGTGAGTATCCTTTCGTCAATTGCTTGGAAAGCACTTGGTTTGCCACCACTTCTGCCTGAGATTCAAAATCTGACAGGCTTCAACAAAGGAACCAGTGGACCGTTAGGGATCCGTCCAAATTTTCATGTAACTTTGAGAATGAAAACTATTTATCTAAACATGATGGTAGTCCAAGGGCCTTTATATTAAAATCTACTCCTTGGACGTGACTACATTTATAGCATGGGTGTTATTTTTTCCTCACTCTTTTGAGTGATATGTTCTCTGCATGAAGGGAGAGTGGTCCATCTTGTAGACCAGCTTTCATTCCCTCGTTCAAACATAACTACTAGTCAAGTGCCATCCCTAACTGGTCTTTTTGCTCAAGGAATGCCTCATCAATCTCCAGTCAATACACCTGATGAGCGTGGGTGATTCGATGAATGTGACTAAACCCAGGGGGCATGCACCCTAGTCTGCTTCAGCAGGAAAACTTTAGGTATAGGGTAGGTTTCTGCGGAGGATATATGACTAGTCTGGCACACCTGTCTGTTTAGGAAAATGGGATTAGATTGGAATAAGATTCCCTCATCAAAGTTATGTGAGTGATGTACCCCACCATTCACCTTTTTCTATTTCGATGGACAAAGCCAAGGAAGTGTTTTGTCTGCAAATGCGAGAAATTTCATATGGTAACCTGGAAACTCTACTTTTCTTCATACCTGGGGGCATGCAAAGCTTTTTGTATGCAATTTAAAAGTGACTAGTGTAACTCGAACCCCATAGTTTTTACTAACTTCAATTTCTTAAGTTAGGTGATTGGTCTGATCAAGCATTCACCATTGCAAGGGCCTAATGGCACTGGCAATGTAAAGGAAGAGTTTTCCTACCTAACCTCAATAGTTAATTAACCCTTAGGACAGTGGTTGGTCATTCCTAGTTTGTATACAAAAGGCTTCGAAGCAAAGTTTCGAATGGGAAAGCTCCCTAAAAAATGAACATATCGATTAGACATCCTTATTATACGACTAGCACTAGCAGCTTTACGTGATGTTCAAGCTCATTAAAAAATAAACCTAGCGATGAGAAAATGTTTCCACAAAGTTTAAGCTCATTAAAAAATGAACCCATCCATTGGTAAATAACCATTGCAATATGATAATCATCAGCGTTTGAGCCTTGGTCATGTTCTTACCTTCACCTCCACTCTTTTTAGCCGATCATATGCCTCCATTTGATTGTTTACCCCTTTTGAGGAATAACTACAACGAGTGATTCTATTAGCCATGTTCTTTACACTGTTGTGATTGAAAAGTTCCAAACTTACTTGGAACCAGCTTCTATCTGAAAACATCACTCGTTCCTCAAAAGATGAGTCTCCTTTAAGCTCTTTTCATCTGACTCGTAAATATGAAAAGATTGCCGAGTAATTGGCCTCTCTAGCTCATTAAAGTTATTGGAAGTGCCATCCTTCCTCTAAATTTTAATCTTGTTCGGCTCGTTAAAACTATCGAAAATTCATCCCTTTCATATTATTTTATACTTTTTCGGACTTAAGGGATTATGCTACGAAAAAGGATTACTGGAGTTTCTTTTCTGTCTCTTTTCAGAATCTCTAAAATTGAAAAGGATGGAGCTATCTTTTTCATTAAACTCATTAAAACAATAGCGACAAACTTGTTCATGCAGACAAGAGCGAGTTTCACTATCGCTAGGCTCGTTAAAACGTAGTGACGGGTTTGCCCGAAGGGAAAATTATAGAAAAATCATATGTTATCCTCGTCAAGCTTGTCAAAAATAAAGTGGTACTTGTCAACAATGACTAGGGAAAAATTGGGAAGAAAACTTGAAGAAACTTTATTGGTAGCAAGTCGCTCTTGAACATGACACTTTCACTCCATGACCATGATTGAGTTGGGTTGGGTAATTATGTTCACTGGTCATATCACCATTGGTCCTCTGTACCATCCATTCTTTGGGTTAATGCTACCAATCCATTTTAGTGTTGTCGATATGTTCAAGAGAGGTTTCTCAGAGAATTCACCAACCCAGATTACATCTCATCTGTTGCAATACATTCACGCTTCATTTTTTCATGACCACCACCCTGAACCTTGTATCATCAGATTGTTTTCACATCCACCAAATCATTTGCTCCATTTCATGTCATAGATGTAGGATTCATTAAGGCCCTCCTACGATGAGTCACTTCTTGTTGACATCAACTCATTATCCAAGAAGTTGACTTAGGAACAACCCTTTTAGTACTTTGAAGATTGCATGCCTCAATGGAAAGTTTCTTACTTCCAGCGACAAGTTTACATCAATGGCCTCCAACCAGGAGATTTTACGTGGTGTTCGACATCGAATCATGTATTCATACCATGTGAATTGTACTGCCATACCTTGAGGGTCATTATCATTATCAGTGATTCCTCTCACGCTTGTTAACATCTTACATCATTGGCTGGTAATCAAGCGATGTCTTTCCATGTTCGACACTAGAACATATTTTCACATGGATCGACTTGTACTTCGAGCGAAGATTGAACAAGTTTGAAGACAGCGGATCTAGTTTCATCCAACTCGGTTGCGATATATTCAGGAAAATAAAGACATCAAATCTACATCATAGCTGCATAGATAGTCATCTGAGCTAAGGGATGATGGCTCTACCAGAATCATCAGTCTGCCATACAAACGATTGTCTGTCCAATGTACATGAAAATTAATTTATAAAGCTGAGCATGGGAATGCCCACCTTAGCTAGATCATGAAAATATTATGAAGATAATGTATTGTATTGTATCTTATTACAGGTCACCTTCTAGTTTGAAAAACCTCGGATCCTCATGATAGAGCATTTCACTTGACATCAAAAGATTTATGACCCCATGCTTTAAGGGGCAACTGTTAAAGACATATTTGGTCACTGCAACCCCAATCTCATACGTCCATAAACCAAGGGCTTCTAAGCCCCTAAAAGTGTTGTTACACACCGTAAAGGAACAAGGTCAGCTGATTACATCATCTCCCCGAAGTTCTCCATGAAAAACCACTCAGAACTAGTAAAAACTGGACCATACATACTGCTCAGTGCTAAGGGTGCAATGCATCTCACCTACTACATGCAAAAAGTGTGATGCATATTGAAAAGCCCTTCTGTAGGGTGTGATGAGAGAGAGCAGACAAATGGCAGAGGCAGTTGGTTAGGTGGAAACCCAGAGAATCTTCTAGAAACTGCCCATTTGACACTTGCCTCTCTGAATTTGCCTAGGGATGAGTAAGATATCATGAAATCTCTAAGTCGAACTGAGAACTATCAGAGAAATGACACTAGTCAAAAACCCAGAAGCTGACTCACCCACCTGCAAACATCTATATATGGATCCCTCATCCTAGAGATCCAAAGGATGGAATTTTGTATCTTGCAAGGAAGTGTTCTTGGCTTCTTTGTGGAACATCATATTGTTGGGTGATCTAGCTTTTCATGAGGTGAAGAGGGCTTTCATGCTGGAAGGATGGCACTGGGTCAGATCAACGGCTTTACTCCTCTCTTCTACTACTTCTATCAATAAAGCTATTTGAGTTTTCCTCCATATTCTTGTATATCTCTGAATATTGTATCGATATATGCAATTGTATGATTAATATATATCTGATCCTATATTGTTTATGGTTATAGATCTCTATGCTTTGATGGTATCATGCTACTTTGACTCTATAGGTGTTCTCTGAAGCGGGACAAGTAAGGAAGGAGTGGCAAAGATCTATCAAAGCAAAGAGGAAACAAACAAGGAGCCAAGAAAAATAGTGAGGTTGGTACTCTCTACTTCTCCCTCATCTATTTCTCATAAAGGAAAACATGAGTGACTTTAGTTTGTTTGTTTCTAATATAACTACCCATCTTAGTGGGACTAGCAGCTCTAAGTGGACACTAGTTTTCCCGATAACAATGGTTTGACTACAGAGGATCCTGACACCTTTTTGTTAGAGTTTGTGGTTATCTATCGAACTTATGATTATGTATAAGATGAGAAAAACATGAAATTGTTCCCTTCTACTCTCAATGATGTAGCACTACGTTGGTTCATGGGATTACCTGATAATAGCATCACAACTTGGGCTCAGATGTAGCAAGCCTTTAACAACAAGTATTGAGACCATTGTAGGTTAAAACATACTAACGAAGAAATTTTCCGAATGACCATAGGAAGTGATGAGTCCCTAGAAAGCTATGAAGAGAGGTTCCAACTCCGTTACAAAAGGGTTGGGTGTACACTTGATCATGCGTCTCTGAAGTTGGTCCTACTCAGGGGGATTTGGGAAGATCTTTTAGACCCCCTCCATCTATTGGTCAGGGGAGATGTCTACCAACTATCCTATGAGGATATAAAGACTATTTTTAGAAACCATTCTCGAGAATCCAAAAAGAAAGATAGGGGGAGTCAACCTATAGCTAGTACCTCTTCCTCTAACTCATCCATTAAAGGAGAAAATGGAAACATGCAGGAAGACATCAAGAGTGAGATGCTATAGACTCTTCCCATGCAAATGGATACCTTACATATCAAAAGGAAACAAGAGGAAGAAGAGAGAGCTTTGGCCATTTTTTTCCCTAGATGCACCAGCAGGCATCCTAGGAATGAATGCCCATTGAACTCTATAGAGGTTTGTTCAGTCTGCGAAGAGAATCATTCTATAGATAAGTGCCCTTCCTTACCTAGACTTAAATATATATATCAAGGGGCTGAGGGAGTCACTGAACAACTCTATTACATAAACCAAAGGAGGCCACATGGACCTAGACCATACTAGTAGGGTATGAAAGGGACATCTCAGGCATACTACAACCCCAACCAAGTCACTTCTGTACCTTCTTCGGGCCCTCCTATTCATCCTCCCTAGTCCACACCTCCTCCATGGTTCTTCAAATCTCAATATCCTACCCAACTATCCACACATTCATTTCAATCCTATGTTGAGCCACAACTTCAGCAGAATGCACCTCATTAGGGCTGGAGGCCGCAATACAACTCTCTTCCCACTATTTTTCCTCCACCACCTACACAACCACAACCTTTACCTCCTACTCCTCCAAAGAAACCCCAAATGCCTCCCCATCCAAATCTGAACTCGAACAACAGACAGGCTCAACAAGTGTATAGTGGGGAACTATCATGCCAAACTTATTCTGTGAAGATTCAGGAAATTAACTTGCGATCTAGGAAAGTTCTCCCAGATAGCCAATCTCCACCTAGCGAGGTTGAGGAAGATAAAGAGGAAAGTGAACCTAAATAATTTTCACCCTTTCCTGAGAGACTATCTGAGACAGTCTAGCCTACCCCAAAAGAAACTGAACTCCTGGGAGAATTGAAACATTTATGTGTGAAGATACCACTTCTCCAAGCCATAAAAGATGTGCTTATATATAATATATTGATAAAATAGAAGTTATTTAGGCATCCAGGAAGGTGTAAGAGAGATGCCCCAACCATCTATGCCATAGGACAATTGTCTGACCTGATGTTAGGATAGGTAATATGTCCAAAATATCTAGACTTGGGAAGCCCATTAGTTGATGTCCACATCAATGGAACAATGATCACACATACATTGATTGATCTGGGAGCTGCCACTAATGTGATGAAAAAGGACACAATGCTCAAAATTAACCTCCAGGGCTCCTTAAAGAAGACCACGACCATGCTACACCTAGCAGACTACTCAATTGTGACCCCTGAGGGGATTGTCGAATATTTGATGTTCTCCATTGATTCTTGGGAGTTCCTTGTTGATTTTTTAGTTCTCCATACAAAGGCAAAGCTCACTAGGTATGCTCGCATTCTAGGAAGATGCTGGTTGGCTACTGTCTGCCTACATGAGCTGTCGAGCTGGGAACATGACCATAAACAATGCGCACATGTCCAAGTAGTTAATCCTATATCCTCTTGCCTAACCCTTTCTATAACAAGATATACCTCTCTGGTTAGAGGAGGAATATGAGGCTGAAGTCTACTCTACACTGTTTTGTGCATTAGAAATCACCATGGTGAGAAAGCAGGAAGATGAGGATGATATGATTGAAAATTTGATCCAGAATCCACCTCCCAATGTATCGCCATCAGAGGACATAGTAAAAGAAACCCAAAACAACCCCTCAATTTATCTTTGTGTGGCCGAATTCACTTCTCTCCATGCTAAGAATATAGAGTTCGACCTAGAAAGAACCTTGAAAATCAATCCATCCCTATCCACTTCCCAGGAGAAGGAACACTGCAGTCTATTGATAAAACACCTAGATGCCTTCGCCTGGAGTTACAAGGAGATTAAGGGAGTGTACCCTTCAGTATGTACTCATCATATATACATAAAGGAGGATTGCAAGCCAATCAGGCAACCTCAAAGGAGGATGAATCCAGCATTTAAAGATATTGTTAAGGAAGAACTGCAGAAATTGTCTGATGTAGGATTCATCTATCCCATCTCTAACAGTGAATGGTTCTCTCCTTTGGTGCTAGTGCCAAAGAAAAATGGTAAGTGGAGAGTCTGTGTCGACTATTGGGAATTGAACAAAGCAACTAAAAAGGACCATTTTCCTTTACCTTGCATATATTAAGTGTTAGACGGTCTAGCAGGGAATTTCTTTTTCTCTTTCCTAGATGGGTTTAGTGGGTACAATCAAATTCAAATCAGCCCAGAAGACAAAGATAAGACCACTTTCACTTGTCCTTGGGGTACCTTTGCATATCGGGCCCTTCCTTTTGGTTTGTGCAACACTCCAACCACTTTCCAAAGAGTTCTATCGAGTATATTTTTTGAATTAGTTCATGATGTAGTAGAGATATACATGGATGACTTTACTCCTTATAGCTTTGACTTTCAGGAAGCTTTATCTATCCTAGGAAAAGTTCTAGACAAGTGTATTGAGATGAACCTATCCCTCAGTTCGGAAAAATGTGAATTTTTTATGACTAAAGGGACAATGTTAGGTCATGCAATATCTCAGCAAGGACTATAGGTGGATCCCAACAAAATTTCCATCATCGAAAGGCTCCCACCTCCTCAAAAGGTGAGAGATGTCAGAAGTTTCCTATGCTTAGTTGGGTATTACAGGAGATTCATTAAAGATTTAAGCAAACTAGCCTCTCCTTCATTTTGCCTCTTAGTCAAAGATGTTGAGTTCATATGGTTGGAAAATTGTCAAGAAGCCCTAGGTACATTGAAGAGTAAGCTCGTGACTACCCCGATTTTGAGAGGCCAAAACTAGGCCCTAACTTTCCACATTCACACAGATGCCTCAAACAAAGAAATAAAAGTAGCCATAGGAAAAATTGATGAAAATTTACCTTACGCCATATACTTTATAAGAAAAAACTTGTCAAAGGCAGAGTTAAACTATACAGTGACCAAGAAGGAACTCCTAGCTGTAATGCATTCCTTAAACAAATTCAGACATTATTCAATAGGCTATCAAACCTTTGTGCACACTGGTCATGTTGCAATTAAATATTCAATGAAGAAACTAGATGTAAATGTTGACATTATTAGATAGTTGATTTTACTGCAGTAATTTGATTTGACCATTATTGATAAGCTTCGTAAAGAAAATGTTGTTGCTAAATTTTTGTCTAGAGTAAATGTGCCTGTAGGTGAAGAAGGAATGGTGGATGAAAAAATTCCAGATGAGAATTTTTTTTCTATCTCAGTACTCTCTCCATGGTTTGTTGATATAGCAGCCTACTTGGTTTTAGCACAGTTCCCACCACACTTGTCCTCAAAGGAGAATAGCAAGATAGTAAGGAATAGTGCTCCTTTCACCTGGATTGGGGGCAATCTCTTTAAACTTGGCCCACATTATATCTTGAGAAGATGTGTCAAGGAGGAGGAAGTCTTTGACATCCTCCTTAACTGTCATGACAGGCCTTGTGGAGGTCATTTTGTAGCAAAAAGAACTTCCTTCAAGATATTGCAAGTAGGATACTATTGGCCCACTCTTCATCAGGATGTGAGGAGATATACTAGCCAGTGTGATCAGTGTCAAAGGATGGGAAAACCTACTCCAAAGGATGATATTCCCATATAACCTCAAGTGACTTTTGAGCCATTTGAGAAGTGGGGCATGGACTTTGTGGGTCCTATCAACCCTCGTTCAAAGTAGAAAAAATACATTATTGTGTGCACTGGCTACTTGACAAAGTGGGCAAAGACAAAATAAATCAAAGCAGTGACAAAGGGAAAAGTAGCAGAGTTTTTGAGAGGAAACATATTCTACAAGTTCGGGTATCCAAGAGAGTTTGTCACAGATCAAGGTAGTTAGTTCACTTCCAATTTAAATGAAGACCTACTCACACATCATAGAATCAAGCACATGACTTCCACCCCTTACCATCCACAAGCCAATGGGCAGGTGAAGGTCACTAATAGAGAATTCAAAGGGATCCTAAACAAGGTAGTGAGCAGCAGTAGAAAAGACTAGGTTGACAAATTAGTTGAGGCCACTTGGGCCTACAACACAACATGGAAGACCACCACAAGGTTCACACCCTATGAGCTAGTCTATGGTAAGAAGGCTTTGCTATCAATACAATTTGAATTCAACACCTTAAGGATGGTAGCTCAGCTAGACCTAGACCTCAACCATGCACAGAAAGAAATATTACTTCAGCGCAATGGATTGGATGAACATAGATTGCAGGCCCTTCTCCATACATAGGTAGTTCAGCTTTAGAGAAAGATATGGCATGACAAAAATATCAAGGAGAAGTAATTCCAAGAGGGAGATTGGGCACTACTCTATTATTCAAGATACAAATATTTCAAAGGTAAGCTAAGGACAATATTGTTGTGACCCTTCACTATGGAGAAATGCAACGAAAATGGTTTAATTCTAATCAGAACCATTGATGATGAAGCCAACCCCATGCTTTTTAATGGACACCGGTTGAAAATATACAAGAAAGCCCTCTTCAAGTGAGATTTCATTAAAGGTTTGAATAATACAGTGAGGGTAATGGAGCATGTCTTAGCCTCCACTTCACCCACTCACTAAAGAAAAATACAAAAATAAGGACTCAGGTGAAAACCTCCATGAGGCACTTGAGTCCCATCATTGGTTTGAAAACCTCTTCTGAGGCGGTCCAGTGATGTAAAAAAAAAAAAAGAGAGAAATTAAGATCCATGGGTTAAAACCTCCATTGGTGGCACCCAGGGTAGGCAATTAGGGTGAAAACCTCCCGAAGGTGTCCTAGTTGTTTAAAAAAAAAATGGAGAAAAAAAAGAAAAAAGAATTTTCATTTGCATTGCACGTTTGCAGGAGGACTACAGGAAGCAGAATAAGGTGCGAAGGGAACCGTAACATCCACACTAGCACCTATCCTACCTTCTCCACACTTTTATCCATCATTTTTAACATTTCTTTCACCCCACTATGCTTCTTTTCCGAAAATTGTGTTTTCTACAGGAGGCTCTTATAGGAATTACAAAGAGCTAGAAATGGATATAAAAGGTAGTTTGAGGGATAGGGAAGCTTCATGACAAACCTATAAACCATTGTACATTTTTTAAAACTCCTTGCCATCATTTCCAAGCCTACATCACATACCAAGAATCATTCTTCTTCCTATCTAAGAAAAACACAGGAAAAAATAGTTTTTCAGGAAAAGAAACAAAACAGAAAATAACAAAGGAAGCAACACCATCCACCTCGCCTGAAGCCTACCTACTACCTCTCCATCTATATCTACAACTTTTTCATCCTCCTCGAATCTCCATGAATAGAAAGAAGCTGAAGTTTCAAGAGGAGAAAGAACTACACAAGTTCTTGTAGGAATTCTTGTAGCAGTTTATCCCATCAAAACCCAGTACCAGCAACAGGAGAATGCACACACGAAGGTTGAGAAGGCACCTAAAGATCAGACCTTTCCAGAGAAGAACCTGCACAAGACACAACCACATATTAGCAACTAGAGATGTTAGGCCCCTATACTACTAGTGTAATCCCTTATTGTTATTAGTACAACTCCCTTATTATATTGATGTACCCATGTAGTGCCCATATTGTTACTATTGTGCCCCATAGAAGCCCTCTATTGTTATTATTGTGCCCTTAAATTATTATTGTTATGTCGGCTTTGATTATGTTATGACCCCTTAGACTCCTATATATAGAAAGGAGGTCTTTTCATTTGTATCATCGAAGAATTGTTCATTTACGTAATGTAAAGGAGGTTGCCCCCTTGAAGAGGCTAAATTCTAAGTCGTTGATCTCTCTTTTCTATCTTTTTGTGAGCTAGTTTAATAACATTTGGTATCAGAGCTTTGGATTCTAGGGTTTTGCTGCTCCAAAAAGGTCGTCATGTCACTGTCGCTATAACTTTTTTTCTGCGACATTTCAGAAGCTCAAAAAAATCAAAATTGAGAAGAAATCGCGATGAACCTTTGGTCCGAATTTCAGATCTTTTCGTGTTATCTTTGCGGAGATATGATCTGAGGAAATTGGTCTTTTTGTAGACTCCTGAGTTACATTCCGAACAGGTGACCTGGGGAAAATCGTCATAACGTTCTCTCTGAGCATCATATTGAAATTTCGTAAAAAGGTACAGAAAGAGGACGGACTGTAGTTTCTTTTATATATTTTTCAAATCCAAAGGTTGAAACAGTGACGCATGGAACGTCGTGCAATTTCGCTCTACTGAACTAGTCTATAATCAGGTCACTGTGGGAGATTTCGCATAACTCTTCCTTGAAGAATCCAATTTGGATCAGACTAGTGGCATTGGAAAGAGGACATAGAGAGCTATTGTAGATCGCAATTTCAGAACTTAAAGATCCGAAAGTAAAGAGTTACAGTCATTTCAAGATCGAGCTCCTAAAATCAAGAAAAGCAAGATGAGGAAGTTTGATGGCAAGGATTCAGTAAATTGGATACTTCAAATGGAGCAATATTTTGATCTACATGGTGTACCACTATTACAAAAGGTATGAATTGCATCCGCATATTTAGAACCGGATCAATTTCTATGGTATGAAGGGCTTTGTTCTCATAAACAACTTGTTATGTGGTCAATTTTCATGGAGGAAATGATAGCACATTATGAGGATACAAAGAGAAACACCTTATTTATAGCAACACCACAACAATTGGAAAGAGTAAAAGGGCTTTGTGACATAGTGGAAAGCAAAATTATGAAAACCAGGAAGCATACCCCTCACAACTATAAAGATGGAAGTGTTGGTTCTCCTAGCCTTCCACAACCTATAAGGGTTACACCACAACAATTGGAAGAAAATAGAGAAAAAGGGCTTTGCTAAATTTGTGATAACAAATGCACTAAAGGTCATAAGTGTCATGAGAAGAAATTATTTTACATAGAATATAAAGAGGAGGAAGAAAAGGATCAAGAAACATCAAAAGAAGATGATATATGCCAGGACCCCACCCTAGATAAAGAAGAAATGAATCAAACCATATCTTCTAAAGCATTGGCAAGAATTTCCACTCCTAAAACTCTCAAGATAGAAGGACATATCAAGAAGAAAAAGGTGAAAGAAGTGAAATATCACATCGAGAAAGAAGAAATGAATCCAACCATATCTTGTAATTCATTGGTTGAAATTACCACTCCTCAAACTATCAATATAGAAGGACATATCAAGAAGAAAAATATTCAAGAAGTGAAAGACCACATCAAGCATGAACAAAAGGTTCTTCAACTTTTAAAGGATAATGCCACTTCGGTGCAAAATCAAATGAAACAACAAGTAGCTCAACATTGTAGTGAAAAATGCTTTGATGTAGGTGATTGGGTATTTTTATTGCAACATATCAAGCAAGCTATTCATGAGAAGGAAATGTTGGAAATACTACATGCACTTAAAAAATGGCGACCTTACCGAATGGGAAGACTCTTCAAAGATGAGGATGTGGAAGAATTGTTTTGTGCCATTTCTATTATCCAACCAGATTGGATAAACGAAGCAAGGGATGAATGGAAGAAGGACGAAGAAGTATGGCCACTTATTCAAAACTTGCAAAAAATCCTGATTCAAACAATAATTCCAAAAATTGAAGAGCAAGGAAAAATCATATTGGAACCTAGAGTAGTCACAGAAAAAAGAACCCGACAGCTACGAAATCGATCAATTTCAGAGTATCTCATCAAGTGGAAGAACTTACCCACTGAAGATTCTGCATGGGAGGACAAGAATTTTATACAGAAGCATCAAGAACTACTCAAGCATTGAGGACAACGCTTTTTGAAGGAGAGGGGCATGCTAGGCCCCTATACTACTAGTGTAATCCCTTACAAAACTACTTTTACATGTCCTTAGGGAACATTTGCTTATAGATTTCTCCCCTTTGGTTTATGCAATGCCTCGAATACCTTCCAAAGGGCATTCCTGGCTATTTTTGTTGATTTAGAATGTGTAGAAATTTATATTGGTGACTTTTCTATATTTGGTGACTCTTTTTAGGAAGCTCTCATTAATCTAGAAAAGGTACTTCTTCACTACCAAGGAGCCCATATTTCCTTCAGTGACAAGAAATGTAGGTTAATGTGCAAGGTAGGAGTGGTTCTTGGCCATTTTATTTATGATAAAGGTATCCAGGTTGATCCTACTAAGATTGAGATCATTTTGCGTCTTCCTACACCCAAGACGCAAAGGGAAGTAAGATGTTTTTTAGGACATGCTAGTTATTATAGGAGATCCATTGAAATTTTTCTACGATAGCTATCCCTCTTTTTCGACTTGTAGATAATGATATTGAGTTTTCTTTTTACACAACTTGCCAACATTCCTTTGAAACATTGAAGGAAAAGTTAGTACGGGCACCAATTTTGAGAGGTCCAAACTGGTCCCTACCTTTTCACATTTTCTATAATGCTTCAGATTGGGCTATTGACGTAGCTTTAGGAGAGGATGAAAACAAGCAATCCTATGCCATCTATTTTATTAGGAAGAATATGTCTCCAATTGAATTAAATTATATAGTTATAGAGAATGAGTTTTTAGGTATGATTTTTGCAATTAACAAGTTCAGGCACTATATTATAAGGTATGAAGTCTTTGTACATATTGACCATTCTGCAATTAAACATTTGATGAATAAACCATTGACTAGTGGTAGAGTGACTAGGTGGTTGTTATTGTTGCAGGAGTTTAATATTACTATTGTTGATAGAGTGGGAAAATCTAATGTGGTAGCAAGTTTTCTTTCAAGATTGAATAATCTTGGTTCCTATTAATCATGATTTTAGTAATGAAGATATTTTTGCTATGTCAACAAAATCCCCATGGTTTGCTGACATTGCTAGCTATTTAGTCACTGGAAGGACATCACCCCACATGTCCACTCATGAAAAGCGTAATATTATTCGGAACAATGTTGCATACTCTTGGATTCAAGGAGATCTCTTTTACACTAGTCCAGATTTGATTATCCATAGATGTGTAAGAGAGGAATAACTATTTGACATTTTAAAATCTTCCCATGATGAACCTTGTGGAGTCCACTTCTCTGATAAATGGACTGCATATAAGATATTGTGTGCTGGCTACTTTTGGCCTTCCTTGTTCAAGGAATCCAAACAGTATGTTAGGTTGTGTGATAGTCATCAGTGAATGGGCCAACCCAATCAAACCAATGAGATGCCTTTATGCCCCCAAGTTATGATTGAGCCTTTTGAAAAAGGGGCTATTCATTTTATAGGGCCAATAAATCCAACTTCATTCAGTAAAAAATCATATTTTGGTTTGTACAAATTTTGTTACAAAATGGGTAGAAGCTAAAGGTGTTTCCTTTGCTATAGAAAGGGTTGTTGTTGATTTCCTTTTAATAAAAAATTTTACTATATTTGGTGTTCCTAGAGAAATTGTTTCTCACAATGGTCCACAGTTTATTTCTAATCTTTGCAGGGTGTGATGGAGCAATATAAGATCCGGCATAGGAAACCTACACCATATCACCCACAAGAAAATGGCCAGGTGGAATCCATGAACAAATTCATCGATTCCATCCTCATAAAAACAGTAAATATGTATCAGAAGGATTGGGCTGAAATATTACCAAAAGATTTGTGGGCATACTGAACCACTTGGAGAAATAGCACGTGACATACACCATATGAGTTGGTATATGTAAAAAGGGTCCTATTGCTAATCAAATTCTAGATAAAAACCTTCAGAACTGCAGTTCAGTTGGGGTTAGATCTCTCTGAAGCACAAAAACAACATCTCCTGTAATTGAGTGACTTGGATGCATTTCAAAGGGATGATGTTCAACAAAACATATTGATTCAGTAGCAACGCAAAAGGTGGCATGACACGTCTATTCAAAAAATGCAGTTTCACCCAAGTTATGGGGTACTCCTTTATGATTCTAGAATTAAATATTTCAAAGGAAAATTCCATACACACTGGATGGGACCTTATGATGGGGTTCGATTATTTGAGAATGGAGTGGTACATATTAAAACTATTGATGGACATAGCTTAGTGTTCTTGTTAAATGGATATAGGTTAAATAAATATTTTCAGCCACTTGTCAAGAAGGATTTTACACAGCAAGTCCAACAATGATTTGGGATGGTAGTGATGGATGGTAATACCAACCTGTTCAAAACATGAACTCTTCTTCTTCTAAAAAGAAAAAAATTGTATTATATATATGTATATGTATATGTATATGTATATGTATATGTATATGTATATGTATATGTATATGTATATGTATACATATACATATACATATACATATACATATACATATATATATATAATAGTAAAGAAGAAAATCTTTTCCTATAATTATGAAAATCAGTTCGCTGACATGACTGCAGAAGGATCAACCTGAAAACCAGCTTGCTCGTAGGAAGATCAAAAATTTCTAATAAAAGGAGAATGTTGCTTGTTCTTTAGAGGTGCTAGCTGCCACCAAGAAGAAGCAAGTTTAGCAGAACCAACCCCTACACAAGTCTGGTGTAACTAGCATGCATATTTTTATTCAAGTGACATTTAATTCTTGCTACAATATTTTTTTTCTTGCACCATTGCAAGCAAACTTTCCAGAAAATTTTCTTCGTTTCTTCATATCCCATTTTCATCATTCCCCATCAGTTTTCTTCTTCAATCCTAGAATAATTACCTTCCCATATTCCTCCGAACTCACCCTACCCGTTTCGTAAATCCCACATTTGTCCCTTGGATTTTTTTCCCTATCCAAATTGTGTTTACGCACTCTTAATGGTATTGTTCCTGGAATCCCTATCATAAAATTCTTGCCCATTCTGATTTTTTTTCCATTTTCCCACTTATTCATTCGCCCATGAGCTTATTGCAGGATCTAGGGCAGAAAGAGCAAAAGGATGTGCTCAGAAACATTAAAGAAATGGTGAAGAAAACCTTCCATATGATTGGGAAAGTCATTTTAAAGCCCAACGTATGTTCTACCAAAATTTCTTATTTTCTTCAGAAAATTTTCTTTTTGCAATAGTGCAAGTAGGTTATAATATACAATAGTGCAAGCAGAAAAGTGCAAGGAGAGCAGCACAATATAGGTGGTGCAAGAAGATCATTGCAAGCACACACCTTGTTAGATATATAATAATTTTGTTCTTTCCATGCAATATAGCATGTGTCATAAAGAAGTGGTTCTTATGAAAATTTAAAAGAAGTCTTTTCATTCAATCGTTAGTTACTTTATGTTGTCATGTATTAATTAGGGAGAAACTATTTGAGTGCAATGTGTCTATGGTTAGAAATCGTGATCATTTTAATGAATGCTAAAGGTATTTTTTAATGAATATGAAGATGATGTGGATTATGTAACCATTGCTTGGCTATGATTACACCCTTTGCGAAATGATCCTTTATGTCCTCTAGTTGAAATAATTACCTTACCCAACCATTAAATCACCGCTGCAAAGTACCCCTAATCCGTCTGGCACACATTTCAAAGGATGCTACGTATCCATGTCCATTTAAGGGATATATTAAGTGATAATTTAACTGATTGGATGGTGAGTTGCAAAAGGGCGGTGAATGGTCAGGCCCCTATCCATAAGAATCCATCTTCCTCGTTTGTTTCATGGAGAAGAGAGTTGGATTGTTCATAGCTATTAAGTAAAGATGCCGCCTATTATAGGTGAGCCTTCGTCCCTTAGGAAAGTAGAGAAAATCACCGAATACTATAATAGTATTGCACTACTGCAGGAATCAAGGTTTCTTTAGTTTTTATAAAGGTTTCGTGGGCACGATACGGAGGTGGAGTTGCAATTTTCCAAGACTTTTAATGAAGGCCGAGTCAAAATTGGTCCCTTAAGGTTCAAGGTCACAGAAGAATTGATCATAGAGGCCACGGGGTTAGAGAACATTGGTGAGCAATGGTTAAAGAATCAGAAGTTAGTGAAAGAGCGGTGGCACGGATTTGATGTTGACAAGAAAATGTAGGTGAATTGGAACAATGAAATCCCCCACAGCGCCTTGCTGGATCAATGGCAAGATCTACTTTATATTTTGTAGAAGCTTTTTACCTAGAAGGGATGCTATTCCTTCACATTTGTTTACCATTTTGGAATATTTCTACATTTCTAAGTGGGCCAATACCTCTGGTAGAAAATCAATTCCCCCCACTTCTTACTCAAGAGTTTAGAGAGGATGGAAAAGGGCGTGCAAACTGTACGAGAAGACCAGGCTAACTAAAAATTATACCATCATGGGTTAGTCAAGGTCTTGGTCAAGAAGGAGTTAGAAGCCAAAGCCATGACCTGGGAAAAATTATTAGAGCAGTTACACAAAGAGACACCCGCCAAGAAAAGGAAGAATGACCCTACTGGTCCAAGTACATGTAGGAGTCTAGTTAAAAACAACGTGGGAGGTTCTTCTCACACTGGTACAAAAAGAAAGAGACCCATACAGACAGCGGAAGAGGAAGCCCCATTTCCGATGAACAAGGTGACCAACGCCTTCGTTGAGAAGGACCCCTCCCCTTGTAGTACCTCTCTAATGCATACAAGTGCCTCTAAAGGGCATAATTTGTCAGTCCTTGTAGAAGTTGCGATCCACTCCAAAGAAATAGAATTTGAACAAACAGAAGATGATGCCTTGATGGCTAATCTTATCCAAAAACTTTGGAAGAAGAAAGAATAATTGAGTGCAAGAAATAATTTGGTTGAAGGATAGGATGCTGATATGACACAGTCCTCATTTCAACAAGCTACTAAAGTACTTTCCACAACAGTTAAAGAGAAGGAAGCACATGGTATTGAATCCCCTGCCACAGCAGTTAAAGAGAAGGAAGCAGATGGTACTGAATCCCTTGCCACAACTGTTAAAGCGAAGGAGGCACAGGTTACTAAAATGCCTCCACCTGATGAGTCAGGGGCACAAGTATCTCATCTTAGTAGTCTTATAGCCGAGTTGGAACACCAAGTTCAGGATTTAGAGGAGATTATGGTTAAAAAGCAAGATGATAAGCAACATAGTAAGGAAGATCTAATCGGGGGGCGGGGGTCAAGAGGCAGAAAAGAGAAGTCAGGGTGTGCAAGTATCAAGCTTCACAGTGTTTTAAGCATCTCAAGAAGGCAACAAAGAAATTGAAGGTCAAAGAGAAGAAGTCCAAAACAATGCAGGCCAACATCAATATTACAGTACAGGATTGAAGTGAAGCACCTAAATTTTTGAGTTTTTTTTAAACAAGTAAAAAGTTGTGTGAGGACATACAACAACTTAGGGATGGGAGGATGTTTGTCCCCTAAATTGTCCCCATTCTTTTCCTTTTCCCCTTATAAAGCACAAATATTTACCTATGTTTTACCCTTTCCACATACCCTCATCCCGCACTAGTCTAAGCATGGTGATATATTTCACATGTACTTTATTTTTCATATATTATTTCATTTTAGCATTTAATTAATTATTTAATTCAGATTTCTTACTTTTAATGCACTTTTGTAAATTATCCTTATCTTCGATAAATACTTCGTAAATAAAGCCACTTAACGTGACTGCTGATTTAAGTGCAAAATCAGATCTCGCACTATTAACAGTGCAACGAATCCACACAACAGATCCGGACTTCCCTAACCATTGCCATGTTTTGTGCATTGTTGGCCACGAAGACCAGATTAGCGAAAGGTAGCCAAAGACAAGATTGAAGTTGCAGATTGCTTTAGTGGAAGTTGAAGATTTGGCCCACATCTAGCAAGTTCAATTGTCTATATTTAAAAGCTGAGAGGGTGAAATCTACATTTTGTTATGTAAACGGTTGACCGAATGGCCTATACTAAGTTTAGTAGTTACGGCCTTGGGCCGAGCATCTATAAATCACAAAATGTAAATAAAATTAGGAGATTAGCATATAGAGGAGATAATAACACTGTGTTCCAAGCGTATTGTATAATTTTTTAATCGCCAAATCTAGGCTGGACTCTGTTTTCCATGATGGAATTTGCCTTCGCGAATTAATAGAAAGAATTTCTACCTCTGCTTTCTCAATTATTATCTTTTCCGTGTGTCTAAATTATTAAGTATTTCATTTCTTAAAAGATTATATTTTTATCGTATTTATATATATATTTTATTGTTATTTATGATATGTGTTCTATTGTTAAAGTATATTATTGTGTATATATGTATGTGTTATAATGTATATGTAATTTATTTATTTTTAATTTCCTTTCATTTTTTATTTCAGTATTTTCCCTGCCTAGTCCAATAGGAGAAATGAATGCAAGTGAATGTTGGTGTGATTAATCCTTTCTTTTTTTTTGTCGTTTATGGTAAACAGGATAAATAACTTGCATAGTGCACATTTGTGTTTATTATTTCTATATGCAATTTTTCTAAATAAATATATATATATATATATATATATATATATATATATATATATATATATATATATATATATATGGAGATGGCAGGTTGATTCTTTAGTGGTTGTTTCAAGTAAAGGTTATTTACTTTTATTCTACATAAAATTAAGATTGGAAGCATCTACATGTGTAAATTATTTCTGCAATTAAGTTTCATTTGCAATAGTTAGCACTTATTTTGATAACTGATAATGAAGTGCAAGGAGCTCTGCTCAGGTGCAAGAACTGGTTTCTTGACACAGGATCTGAGTGCTTATAACCCTTGAGGTTCGAACTGTTGCATGAAGTCAAGAATCTTTGGTAAGACACAACTTATACCTCTCGCATAAATTGTTGCGCTTGCACTAATGCAAGCAGATTGCGATAAGTGTAGGATTGACTAGTACAAGAAGGAAATCTTTAAGAAGGCAGGTTTAAGGGCTACTTTATGAGACTGCTAAAGTGTTTCTACTAAAGGAAAATATCATCATATACTCAGTGATTAAACATTGATCACCTAGAGTGATTGTATTTTTATTTTTAATCATTTGCAAATGCATTCTTTCTTGTTTCAACACTAGATTACTTTGATGATTCAGTTGTCTTTTACTCTTTCTATTTCGATTCTACAAGTTCCCATTTAAGAAGATAGTAGTTTACATCAGAAAGGCTCATACCATCTTTGGCATTGCTTGTGCTTCATATCTAAGTTTACGGATCCCCCGAGTTAATAATTAAGTGTTGAGGAGTTGCTTAAGTGCAATTCCTGCACCCAACAAAGCTCACGAAACTACGTGAGGCAAACTTAAAGCTGGGATCAAGACTTCAGGCACTGCTAGCGAAAACTGCCTGGAAGTCACTAGGAGATGGTGACAGGAAATCTGGATTTGCAGTGACTATCTACGGGATCTGGATTGGCTGGAGGACAAATCTAGACAATTTTTGAGAGGAGAAGTCCAAGCTTCAAGAAGGCTTGGTAGACAAAATCCACGCAATTTCAGGAAGGAGCGGGTAGTGGGAGCTCGACAGCAAAAAGTTGCGTAATTGTAGGAGCTAACTGGTAGAAGGATGTTGGGAGATTGGAAACAAAAACTACACAATTCCTGGAGGGAATTGGTAATAGGTTGTCGGGAGCTTAGTAAAAAAAAATGCGCAGTTCCTAGAGGGAAAGGGCAGTGGGCTCTTGGAAGCTACTGGGTGGAAATGTTTCACCAATGCTGGGAGGCAAGGCTACTGATCACCTTTGTTCAATTTTTGAGCCAAGTGGATTGTTGAGGAGTAGAGGGTATGCTCATGAAATCTTCATAGTTTTTCGAGTGAGTAGCTGACTTATTGATTAGTGGGATGGCTAGGAAGACTGCAAAATTTTCTAGGGGACACAAGGATGGGCACTGGGTGTCTGTCTAGCCTATCTACACAACTTTCTCAGTCAGCGGAGTAGGCATGGTCTACAACCTCTACAAAATTTTTTGGGGTGGTGAGTATCAAAGTGACTGTTGGATCAAAATGGAGGGTTCATTGATCAACTTGCGGGTAGTGCAACTTGAAGTGGTTTGCTTGGTGCTTTTGTGTTGTTCTCAGTGATAGTTGATCAAGTCAATGGAGGGGTGAAGGTCTAGCTATCAAAGGGAGATCCAGTCGTCACAACTTCAACAAAACGACTAAGTGTGTGAGCAAGTGAAAAGGTCCACAGGTGATCTTGAAAACACAGTTACATGACTTGACGATTAGATGACTCAAACCATCTAGGCATACACGATCAACATGAATAGCCAATGTTGCTAGTCAACAAGCACAACACTTGTGATTGATCATTGGATGACCATGATGACGCTTGTGTGACAATGCATATGAGTTTGTGTGTGAGCACAACGGATGCTTTTATAGTGGACACAACATGTACACACGAAGTGAAGACGTTGTGGACGACTAGAACATGGTTGTAAGCATGACATATCAATCAAAATACAAAAGACAAAAGTTGATCCAATGAGTGAAAAAGAAGCATGACATGTAGAAGAAGCACATAAAGTGACTTTTCTCATTTGCGCACATGCATGTTACTGAGGAGAGGATGGTATGATAATGACAAGCACTCCTGCAAACTCAACTAAGAGGTGTGCTTCGAAAGATGTTTCATACTTACCATACTTACCATCAAGATGATCATGCATCTGATGAAGTGATGAGACTCGGTATTGCAACAAGAATGTTGAACGTCCCAAGGCTACCGACTTGATTTATCAACTCGATGTTCATACAAACTTAAGGGGTATCGATAGTATATGTCAGACATACAACTTTTCGTCCTTTTTCGTCATGATGTAGTCAATTTTATGTACTGAAGCCAAATCCTAAACTAATTGCAGAGAATGAAATTTCCAAAATGGAACCTTAACCTATTGCAGCAAAGAAAGTTGAAGGAAAGAGATTGAAATCAAATGCTAAAACACACCATTTTCTAACTAACTATTAAGAGGATTTTCTTCAAAATAATTCCAAGTTAACATCTATGCAATCCTATTGTCCTAAGCATGCAGATTCAAACCATCAAACCTTCTACTATTGTGGATGTAAATGAATAAAATAAATATGATTTTCTTTTTGTATTTTTTTATGGAACAGTGTGAAAGCTATTCCGTTTTGGTGATGTGGAAGGTGGATTAGGAATGCAGGTGGATGGTTAGAAGGTTTGGGAGACCCTTTGGTGACTTTTTATAGCTTCCTAGAGGCTTTTCCCTCAATTCACCCTCAAAACGGGGCACTACAGGAAAACCTACAGGATGTCCTAAAAACCTACAGGATCCCTTGAAAAGCTGCAGGATACAACCAAGAGGAAAACGATGGTTGATGGAGGTGATGGCTGGCTTAGGGAAGGTGGTTGTGATGCAGCCCAGGCCTCTCCCAGGCCACTCCTACCAGGATCCTTCTCTCACCATGCATGCACACATATAAAAGCTTAGCTGATCTTATGATTTAGAACCCATGCTTGGAATTAAATCCAATTCACAACTCAATACTTCGGACAGTCCCATAAGCAATCTCAAAATACATATATGGCTAAACTAAATCAAAGGGTGCGCCCTTACTGTTCTCCATGACCAGAGTTAGTTGGCAAATGACACAATATTAAAAGTATAATTTTATCATGGGCCGCAGGCATATATGCATATTAAATCCACCACCATAAATATTCAATCCAAGTCATATGAATTATATCCAATTCATATCGCACTGTTTTATGGATACATATACAACAATTTATATGCGTTAACCTCACCTTGTGACGCTGACAGCAATTCTTCTTTGGGACTGGCGCTGGTTCCTTGTATATATACCACGCCTATATATACCTCCGCTCTCTCATAAAGTTTCACCAAATGGATAACCAACTAGGACAGCCACACATGCACAACACCGCTTCGGTCTTTTACATATACACCACTCCCTCTAATGCAATCGAACTGTATATATATATCATTCAATGATTATAAGCCTGACACAGTCATAACAAATGCTTCCGGTGCATGAAATCATATTGCAAACATATAAACTATCACAGCAATTAATTGAATCTTCAATGGATCTATTGCCAGTCACTCTTCACGCTGGTCGAAGCAACAAGCAGCTCCCACTTTCAACTTGCACTGGCTTCAAAGTTCGATTTAATGTGGAAACTGACCCCAATCACCTCCAGATCCGCATGAATGCAAACGAAAGTCCTTGGTCACGAACTCATGACCCTGCGTAGCAGTAAAGTTCAAGGTGATGCTCTCACCGCATGGAAACCAAGCAGAACAATAGGGAACTGCGCGTTAAAAAACTATATCCACCATATAGTCAAAGAAAAAAGGACTGTCATCAGATTTTAATAAACTCAATCTAGAATGCACAATGAAATAATTAAGCGGAGAATTAAAAAGGCCATTCACGCCTTCCAATCAACCATTGGATTCCACAGTGCAATTTAATAAAAAATACAAGAGTTATATATGCGCCACAGTAAATAAACATCAAGGCAAGATAACCACGAATACACAGTATTCATGCGTTGGGAATTAGAACCATCGGATGTCCATACAAGTCGAATTAAACATGATCATAATTACATAAACCAAGCACATACACAGAACTTTACATTCATGGCCAAATATACAATTTATGGCTCTTTTACAAACTGCCGAAGGCTCCCAAGGAGAAACCTTCCTCCTTCTCACACTCACTCCTCGCACTTCTCTTCCTTCTTGCACAATGCCTTTGAGGCTTCTTAATTTATTAAAATTAGCATGCTCTAAAAATCCTAACTAAAGCTCATGAAATGCATACATATGGAAAAAGCATCTTTTTAGCTTTATTCTATCTTTTTCCTATTCTAAAATAGAAAAGCTATCCTTATCACTTAATGATTCACATCCACTCCTTTATGCCTAAAATCTCTCCTAGTTTTATTTATTTTGAGAATATCTAATTACTTTTGGAATTTAGGAAACTAATGCATGACCCTATGTCTATTATTTACAATAATTTCCCTTTGTGCTGGATGCTCCCGCATCATACTCCCAAGGTAGAAAAATTTCATGATCTCCTGATCATGTGTTCAGCTCCATGTTTGCCTGGATCCCATATCTTGTACTGTAACTTTGCACTTGCCGCCGCTTCTGTCGGTTCTTCTCCAGGTCTCCAGACTTTATGCTACTTTGCTGCACTAGCCGTACTCTTGCAATCATTTGTTGTCTTCCTCTTGCTGCTTCTGCTACTTCTCTTCTTTGCTGATGTCTTTTTCTGAGACACTTTCAGCATGACTCTTCTGATTAATTCAATTTCCTTGTCCAATAAATTTTCAAGCTGCTGATTTCTTGCTTCTATGCTCGTCTCTGTTCTGACTGCCACCCGATCATCCACCCTCTCTTGTATTCTGGAACAGAGAACTTCTTTCCCCTTTAATTGACTGTTCAGTTGAGTCAAATGTTTCTCAGCACCAACGACAATTCTTGCATTCACAGAACACATGTTAACACAAAGATCACAAGGCATCAGTGCCTTACTTCCCTCTGCCAGTATCTCAGTATGTTGTTCCATCCAAATCAGAACATCAGTATGCTGATTTGCCTTCACCATGAGACTGTTAACTAGTCCTTCCTTCTTACCATCTTCAGCTTTATGATTGTCATTCATAAAGAGTCTCTTCCCTTGTTTCTCCATCCAATAAGTCCTCTGTCTCTCCAATTCTCTTCTTTGAAGATCTAATTTCCTATACAATTCAACAACTTCATTAGGGGTAGACCTTGGAAATTTCAAAGGATGTTCTATACCTCCACTAGTTTTTGACCAATCATTAGCTGGTCCTTCTCTTTCTGCATCAACATCCTGATTAGACTCCTTCTTCTCCATCTGCTTCTGAGATCTTGCTAACTCATTATCGATCTGAACAGCTTTCAGGTTCAACTCTTCTTGCACAAACTCTAAAGTTTGTTTATCTTCCTGTTCTGTACCTACAAACATGCGCAACTCATTAGTTTTTAAATTATGAGACTTTTCAGTCTTGACTGCTTCCTTCAACATTTTCTTCTTAATATATCTGCATGCGGGAATTTCAAACTCCAACTCTGGCGCAAGAACTCTAAGTACCTTTTTCAACAAGGCAATCATAATTTGCTTCAACCTTCTCTGCAACTGTCGCCAAATCACTCTCTTTCCCTTCAGTGGAAAGATCCATTTCCCATTTTGATTTTTCTGCTCTTGTAGCCATTCTTCCAGTACCTGCAATTGTACCTTCATTACTGCAATCTCTCTTTCTCGAATTCCTGCAGTCATCCCACCAGCTAATTGTCTTTCACCTGCAAACATCCACAAATTGTCAGATTTGAAACCATATGACCCTTTGGTCTTACTTGAAGTTTCAGTCTTCAAGCCTTCATCTTCACTATCTCCTAGAAATTCTCCTTGTTCTGGTTCACAAATGTATTCTTCTATCTCAACTTCCTCTCGACTCATCTTCTTGCCATTTACCTTGGCATCCTCTTTCTTATGTCCTCTACCGTGGCTTTTTCCTGAACCTCTGCTATGACTATCAGTAGTCATCTTCTCCTTTGCCATGAGTTCCTCACCTATGAGTTGCATGAAGCTTCTACCACAGCAAGCTCTCTTGCTGCCACTTACCTCACCAATCCTTCCCTCCGGATCTAGTATTTTGGTAATCATTGGTCCTCTGTTGGAACCTTTCGAGCATCCTCTACTGCTCCTGTAAGCTTCTCTCATCTGCAACTTTATTCAACCTCTGTTGAATCTTTAGGTTCTGCCACATTCACTTAGAATCCTTTGCTGGACTCCTTTATCACTGCACTCCAGCTGTGATCTACTTCTTCCTGCTGAGATTTCTTCCCTATGCCTGTAAATCAAATTATCAAGCATAACCTTTAAACCAGAGATAAGTAATACCTGTCATCTCACCTTTCAAGATCCTGTTGATTTTGTTTCACTTCCTCATCCACACTGCATCTCTGCGCTGCAATATTCATCAGTTCCAAAATCCAACATTCATTCGTCACATGCAATTAATTGAACTTAAAAAAAACTTGAATCTTCAACCAGAACTATTCTAGCTCACTCTAGCTCTGATACCACCTGATGCAGCCCAAGCCTCTCCCAGGCCACTCCTACCAGGATCCTTCTCTCACCATGCATGTACGCATATAAAAGCTTAGGTGATCTTATGATTTAGAACCCATGCTTGGAATTAAATCCAATTCACAACTTAATACTTCAGACAATCCCATAAGAAATCTCAAAATACATATATGGCTGAACTAAATCAAAGGGTGCGCCCTTACTGTTCTCCATGACCAGAGTTAGTTGGAAAATGACACAATATTAAAAGTCTAATTTTATCATGGGCCGCAGGCATATATGCATATTAAATCCACCACCATAAATATTCAATCCAAGTCATATGAATTATATCCAATTCATATCTCACTGTTTTATGGATACATATACAACAATTTATATGCGTTAACCTCACCTTGGGACGCTGACAGCAATTCTTCTTTGGGACTGGCGCTGGTTCCTTGTATATATACCACGCCTATATATACCTCCGCTCTCTCATAAAGTTTCACCAAATGGATAACCAACTCGGACAGCCACGCATGCACAACACCGCTTCGGTCTTTTACATATACACCACTCCCTCCAATGCAACCGAACTATATATATATATCAGTCAATGATTATAAGTCTGACACAGTCATAACAAATGCTTCCGGCGCATGAAATCATACTGCAGACATATAAACTATCACAGCAATTAATTGAATCTTCAATGGATCTATCGCCAGTCACTCTTCACGCTGGTCGAAGCAACAAGCAGCTCCCACTTTCAACTCGCACTGGCTTCAAACTTCGATTTAACGCGGAAACTGACCACAATCACCTCCAGATCCGCATGAATGCAAACGGAAGTCCTTGGTCACGAACTCATGACCCTGCGTAGCAGTAAAGTTCAAGGTGATGCTCTCACCGCATGGAAACCAAGCAGAACAACAGGGAACTGCGCGTTAAAAAACTATATCCACCATATAGTCAAAGAACAAAGGACTGTCATCGGATTTTAATAAACTCAATTTAGAATGCACAGTCAAATAATTAAGCGGAGAATTAAAAAGGCCATTCACGCCTTCCAATCAACCATTGGATTCCACAGTGCAATTTAATAAAAATTACAAGAGTTATATATGCACCACAGTAAATAAACATCAAGGCAAGATAACCACGAATACACAGTATTCATGCGTTGGGAATTAGAACCATCCGATGTCCATACAAGTCGAATTCAACATGATCATAATTACATAAACCAAGCACATACACAGAACTTTACATTCATGGCCAGATATACAATTTATGGCCCTTTTACAAACTGCCGAAGGCTCCCAAGGATAAACCTTCCTCCTTCTCACACTCACTCCTCACACTTCTCTTCCTTCTTGCACAATGACTTTGAGGCTTCTTAATTTATTAAACTTAGCATGCTCTAAAAATCCTAACTATAGCTCATGCAATGCGTACATATGGCAAAAGCATCTTTTTAGCTTTATTCTGTCTTTTTCCTATTCTAAAATAGAAAAGTTATCCTTATCACTTAATGATTCACATCCACTCCTTTATGCCTAAAAGATCTCCTAGTTTTATTTATTTTGAGAATATCTAATTACTCTTGGAATTTAGGAAACTAATGCATGACCCTATGTCTATTATTTACAATAATTTCCCTTTGTGCTGGATGCTCCTGCATCAAGTTGGTGGGTGGAATGGAGTGAGAAAATGCCTAGGATGAGTAAGAACTCAAAAACAAGGTTGGAAGATTGTTGGATTTTCTCATAATGCTTGGAGAATTTTCCTTGAAAAATGATGAAATTGGTGAGGGTCTTAGCGAACACATGGAATGATCATGGAAGGATGATGTTGGGAGGAGGTTGCTCACTATGAGATCTCTCTTTGCTTCTAAAATACCTGCACTGCATCAAACAATGATATTTTCCCAAAAATCATGTAAACAAGAAGAATTTCAATAAGCTAGAAAATAATTTTTTTAATGAGCTAGCTGTCTAATTCATGCATGAGGAGGATTTGCAGAATGAGATGAAATCAATAATGAGATTTAGTATAAGACCGCAGAAGGAAGAAATGGAAATCAAATCCTACTCTTGAAAACTAGAAAAATGCTTACCTAGGTGTAAAGAAGGAGGGTAAAAATGGTCTACATGGCATGGAGTTCAAGTAGAGGCTTAGTCCCAGCTTCAAGGATGATTATTCTCACTTCGGGCTCAAAACAAGATTTCCTACAGGATGCTACGGGATTTCCTACAACATGTACAAATTTACTATAATTCATCGAATGAACAAGCAACTAAAATCGAAATTGGATGGGACAAATTATTTGGTGAACTAGGATGTCTTAGGTCCCCATTGCAAGTGGAATCACTCAAAATGACCTTTGTTAGCCCATGCTAAAAAATAAAATAAAAAAACATTACTATTCGAAAATCTAGAAGCTCGAGAACTAGTGAGCTAGTAAATCTAAAAAATGCCTATCCTAATCAAGTTAAAATGAAATGGGGTGAATTTTGTTATGAACTAGGATGTTTTTTTGTTCTATTGCAAGTGGAGCCAAGTCGATTGAATCTCGTTTTCATGCTCTAAAAATAGCATAAATTTATTGTTCTTTGCCACAAAGGAGTTCGAGACATCTAGATTTGGGAATAAGAAGACTATTTCAACCAGCTCAATGATTACTATGAAATTCCAAAGTTTTTCCTAGGATGAAATAATGTTTTCAATCCTGCAAAATAACTTTCATTAACCATTTAACTCAATCCTACAACAAGTAGAAAGAAATAAAAACTAGAGATGCATGTGAATAAGCAGTGAAAAGAAGTAAACAAAATGATACAAAAAGGATCTCAGGCTCCTAGGATAGCCAAGCCCAAGGAAAATCAGAGACTAATGGAGAAAAATAAGATTTAGAAGTTGAACATGACACATATATTCATTATTTCATCAATACAATTACATCCATGCAAGAAAATACGATGGAGTTACAAAAATACAATTTCTCTCCACAATAACACTAATGAAAATCTATATCCTAGAGGAAAATTCGACTTGGTACTTATAAAAAATTATTCTGAATGATTCCCCATGAATCGAGGAAGCTTTCGCCACCAAAATCCCTTGATTAGTGGATTTGGTCCCCAATACTAGGAATTTGCATTAAATGGCAGGGAACACATTCCCCAATTTTCGCAATCGTTCCATAGAGGTAAATTTGACTTGGTAGTTATAAAAAAATATTAGAAATCATTCCCCATGAATGGTGGAATATTTCCCCACCAAAATCCTTTGATTAGTGGATCTGGTTCCCAATACTAGGAATCTGCATTAAATGGCAGGGAACACATTCCTAGATTTTCTCAATCATAGGAGTTCCACAATTTGTGCCATAATACCATGATACCTTGTTGACTTATTATTTATTATAGATCCTCATGTAGTAGGGAGCAAGTCGCTAAATTATCTCCTCCTACCAATCTTTATAATTTGCCCAATATTCTCATAATATTCGACAAAAATAAATAATATTAGGCACAAATATCCAATTATTCATAAACCTTCCTAATGAAGATATTAAAGTTAAAAATACATTATCTATTGTAGAAAAAGAGGTTTAATGTGCTAAAGGATGGTCGTAGGCCTTAAATTAATATTTAATTTTGAGTTATGGGCCTTAATTTATGTCCAATTTAGAGGGCCATCACAAAGTTTTCACATGGTCCTAATATTTTCCATTACTCAGTCCCTTGGTCCTTCTCCTCACCTCCTTCGAAGTGATTTCAGCATGTCCCCTTTTCATGTAGCCACTGAGAGGTAGGTCTGTGTAATTTCAGCAGACTGTGGTTTCTCTTTGGATGAGGCCCTCAGAGGTCTATCTACCATATTTCTGCATGCAAGCATGATAAGACAACTTGGAGAACACTACGCGGTATTGAGGATCAAAGAATTTCCACAGTACAGGGGTCCCAAGAGGACACCTGTATGCAATTTCTTAGTGCAGTGCTATTGCAATCCTTTGCGCATTTTCAAAGGGAAGTTCTGGGTGGGGCCTTTGCACACTGCAGGGTTTGAACATGCAAGGGAGGTTGGTGTCTCTGCACACTGCAAGGTTTCAACGTTCAATGGAGGAAACTGTATGGTTGCAAAAACAAAGCGCATAGTACCAAGAAGCTGGATGAGGCTAGTGTGAGATCAATGAAACATATGAAAACATTGATATGACTTGATTGTGATTGCACATGACCATGTAGACCATCCAGAATATGTACTACATACTTTTCTTGATGCAATAACCTTCATGATGTGAGTGCTTGAGGTGAGTGTGAAACCTATCTATGTGATGACAACCACTCATATGCATATGATTCCGTTGAGGTAAGAGAACATTCCCTTTGCATGACAGACTACAGCCGCTATGCTCAAAAATTACATATGCTACAAAAATATGAGAATGCAAACAACTCTTTAGGATCAAGGAGGGGAGCTTGAAATCATCATCTTACCAAGAAATGACCAAGGATGATCAATCACATGATCCAATGTAGGCTACAAAATTTGCATGCGGACCAAAATTTTGGAGGGTGATTATAGCTGCTACAACATCACCGAAGAACATTTTTAACGTAACGGATGGATATTACAACATATTGGACATACCAAATTCAAATATTGGAATCTATCGCACAAGAGTGATGAAATGAAAGGTGGGATGCCTCAATAAAATAAACCCAAAATAAAGATCCATTTAACTACCTAAACTTAAAGGTATCCTTAAAAAGGGTTCATAAGTATATCATTTGGATGGAACAAAGTGGAAATAACTTTATCAATCTTAGATTTATTTATCCAATGATTTAGCTTCCAACAATGATGTATAAAAAGGTGTATATCCTTTTAAAATAAACAGTTTGAATGTTGGAATGAAATTTAGGAAACAGCAGGGTATCTTCATCCTGGTGAAGGAGGACAGAATGATTATTGTATCAACAATTGTCTGAAAAACACCCCTTCATCCTCAACTTCAGATTGACCTCTTTTTTCTTGATGAGATCCACTTCCCAACTCTTATTGTCATTCTCCCACTCAACGTTGTTGACACAATGTATTCCCATTACTAAACCTCATTGCCACATGTTCACAAACTCATATTTAGCAAATGCGTAATATTTGATTTTGTAATATGAATTATTCTCCAATAATATGTCACTATTAGCTTTGAGTAGTTACTGAAAACTGGTAAAATTGTGTTTTACATGTTTTGTTACAATTTCATTGTATTTCTGCTACAATTTTGATTACATTTTCGTTGCTTTTATTCAAATTTATTTATTAGATTCATGATTAGACACCAACATCTGTAATCATAATGCAAGTATGGAACATGTTGGGTGTGGATCCTGATTATCTTCTGTATTCAAAGGTATCGCTTCGTTGGACGCTAGTTTGAAATGGGGCAGCAGCGCTGCCCATAAAATATTCACTGCATGGGGGGTATAGGGGTGGACGGCTGCAACCTTTTGGGAGCAGGCAGTGCCCCGAAAGCTAAGAATAGATGTAAAATTGCCTTATAAAATGTTGTAATTTTGTAGTCAATCTAGGCCATTCATTAGGCAGAGATATGATGGTAGAAGTTATGCTTAATTTAGGGTTTTTTTCCCTAGAAGGTAACCCCTCACTATATATGGAGGAATTATATTGTGTCTATGTATATATGTAGTCCGAGTGAGGAAGGGAGAGGAGATTGAGAGCAAAGAGGGAATCATAATGGATCTACTGTAGGTTGTATCTCTTCAATTTGTTGGATAATATAAAAGCAAGGACTGGTTGTTTCTCCATGGACGTAGCCCAAACTGGGTGAACCACGTATATCTGTGTCTCTCTTGTTTTATGTGTTTTCTGTGTTTATATTTATACAACATTTTATGTGTTCCATTTCTCTGTAATATATAATCTTCTAATAGAACAACCCCGTGAAAGCTATCTTCCATATCATACAAAATAATTGATGTATTTAAATACTGGCTGAAAATGCATGGAGTTATTTACTGGCCTTAAATGACAATTCAAAAAATTTTCCGAAATCAACAAACATATCCTCACTACCTATGAAATGCACATGAACATATTAAAAAAATAATAATAGATGGAATACAATAACAATTATTAAAATAAATTGAAAACAAATATATCATAACAAACCTCAAAAAACATACATTGTTGGAGCGACGACTACTTCAATTATTTAGATGGTCAAACTCAAATGGTTCGTCTTCATCTACAATGATGCTCAAGTCAATTTCCAATCTTGCATTTTATTTTCTTGTTTTTCATCCCTTTTTTGTGCTCATGAAACTTTTATTTCTCCTTAAGGATGACTCAAAAGAACCCAACCCACATGTGAATTCATAATCCATATTATGAAGATTGTTGGAAACATCAAACAATTTTTTAACCAAAGAAATAAACTATTCAGTCTTGGTCAAAGTAGTAGGAGGATTGTTTCAACCAGCTCTATGTATCCAAATAACTCCTCTTTGACAAACTCAAGTCCTTCAACATTTACGTCAATATTGTGACTATCCATGGAAAATGTATTTGCATCTTCACCAAGATCTGATATTGCCTCTATATTTATCTCAGGACGGTCATTGTAAGAATTTGTTGTTGTTCGATGATTTACTAATTCGTTTCAATCCATTTAACAGGAAGAAAAACAACCCACCTTTATGGCTTGCTTGCAAATGTTTTGACAAATAGACCATGGGAAATCACAATTTAATAAATTTGTGTAATGACAAGTGATAAGATATTTCTTATTAGGTTTATATTGACTCCTCGCTGATTGACTCCTCTCCTAGAAAACTTGAGAAATTTTCTGATGACGGCTGCAATCACTCTCTAGATATCCTTTTTCTTTTTCCATTGATGATTTAAATTGTTTATATTTTTGTAATTATTCAAAAATCCTTCCATTTTTAGAATCTCATCAAACTGATAACAAGGTTCAACATTTTTTATAACATATATCAACCAATCCATCTTATGAGAACATTTATTTCTTCTATCATATAGAAAGTGTATCTCTAGGTAACAGTGATATGACTCCACAACATTGTTTGTCTCCTAATTATGCATGGGGAAATCCCAACAACTTTTTACCCACATACATAATTGAAGAAAATTTTTGTTAATGAAGATATTCCATCCATATGGAAACCAAAAATATAAATGTAAAAAATATTTTGTCAACTTACAAATCTTGTCACCAAGAAACCAATTCTCATGGGAATAGTGTAGGAAATTTTCCTCATTAGAAAATTTGTTGAAGAAATCATTAATTACATTTCTCACCTCAACACTGAAACAATAATTAATAAGTAAACCTGAATTACTAAACATCTATTTTTTCTTTTTCTGTACTACTCATCAATCGATTCATAGTTTTTAGCCACGCTCGACGTACGTGCCAAACACACAAGATAACATTGCACCTTTTGATTATCCTAACACATTCAATTCATTTCAAGCATGTTATTTTTTTAATAAATACAATTTGTACTATAAAATAAGAAACTTTAACTTACTTTAAAACACCAACTTTAGCCAATGCATCATCAACCATGAAGGCATTAACTTTCGAACTAGGATCAACTTGGTGACAACTATGCATGAGGTGCTCCAAGCATAGTGAGATGCCTGTGATGTATTACATTATGACATCAACCATAAAATTGGCACCCCATTTTGTTTCTCACCAAACATGATGAGTATGTATAACTAATACTATCAAATTCAAATAACATATGAAGCCAACTTCAAATCATTAATCATTATTAGTCATTACAAATAAAATTGTCATACTAGATCGATCATTTTGGAAATAATACTGAGAGGTTTTGGGAGGGGGAGGTGAATCAGTATTAGTCAAGTCAATAATATTTTTATTTTCTTACTCAATTTCATATATGCTACTTCAATGAAGGCAACCCACATGTGTACACAACTGTGTTTAAGGAAACAAGTGTATATCCAACAATCTAATGATTCTATGAATTCATAATATGTTGATATTTAATCTGACTATCAGTACTTTATTAAACATTAAATAGTAACCATGTGTAGTTAATAAAAGAAAGAACCATCAAACATAAGCATCACACATGAACACCAAGATGTAAGATGGAAACCAAATGTGGGTAAAAACCACATGTTGTTTTCATCTATGTCTTCTTTTAATAATAAAAAAAAAGGTTTACAACAATGTATTGGTGCAAACTCATACCATTACGTAGGCTTCTACCTGAAGAAAGCTACAACCTTATTTCGTTCTCCAGCTTCTACTGGAAAGGAGCAACAACCCCCTAGCTCTTTTACTAGCCAATATATTTACTAGTATGTAGGTGTCAACCTACAGAAGGCTAAGACCTTCTTTCTTCCTCTAGGTACCACGTTTCATAAATTTGGAGACTGGGTACCCTTGGAACACAACACCATAATCTGAAGGCCACATTTCATCCAATTTTCATACTAGACCCATCAACAACATTGAAGCTCAAAATCAATCACCACTGTAATACAACTACTGCATTACCCATTCATTGAATACTCAATCATTACTCCCTGAATCACCTAGCAACTTAATCACTAAAACCATTTCATCAAAACAGAGTCACCAGAACCCAAAGCAGAACCGAGAACTATGCAACAATATTTAGAGCCAACTCTATCATCAAAAACCATGCATTAAAGTGTATAAGCTACTTGGAAGAGTCGAACTAGCATGTATACGCAACTTCACCAAAGCAAACCAGTGTATATGTCGCCAAATACTTATAACTTCGTTGCACTTCCGACTTCAGACATACCCAGATCATTACATACAAAAGGATAATACATGTGTTAGAAACCAGATCTAGTCCATCAAATCACAAATATAAGGCATTATGATCCTAATCCATTATTAGATCTCATCCATCAACACTGAAGCTAATCACAATCAATCAATCTGAATATGCAGAATACTGTGACCAGTAAAGAGTCACAAAAACTCAGAACTTTCCATCAACAACTAGAACCACCTGTAACTTCAAATGTCATAGTTCATATGGTATATGCTACTTAGATGTGTCTAAACTATGTGTATACATGCTTTTATCAAATTCAACCTGCGTATACATCTATAAATATTCATTCATAATTTTGCAGCTATTCCAGACTTCAGTTATCCCCAGATCATAATATTTACAGAACATCACAAGAGTCACTATATAGATCTAGAAAAAAAAAATGATCAAACCATATAGAGATGATTCATTCCAAGCCATAAGATACCAATCCATCATTAGATCTTGTCCTCCTTCAACCGTTGAGATTCCTCCTTCGCTCAGATCAAGCAAAGAATCATAAACCCATAACTTGCATACTAGTTCTCACACTTCATCAGATATTCATGACTTGCCTCTTGGCCTAATGATCTTTTCCTCCTTTTATAGTCTTAGGCCTTTCTCAATACCATGGTACAAAACCACGTAGGACCAATACCTTGGACGCAATACCTGGGGTCAATACCTTGGACCAAATACCATGGACCAATACCAAAATACCATGGTCCAAATACCACAGATCAAAAACTTAGTTTTTGACATGTACATGCCTTTCCTTTTGCGAAAGTGGATGTGTATGTTATACGCATCTTTGTATATAGTGAACCTGTATGTATACGCGACTTGGTATATAGTGAACCCACGTATACCTTTCTTTCTTCATTCTGTTGTTTACCTGCTATGCTATGATATTTCATCTGAGAGAGTTGAGTTCTAAGATGATTCCTTGAAGCTGTCCTGCATTTCATCACATCTATAAATACCAATGTCATGCATTCTATCACATCTTATATCTCTTTTTTAGATTCATCCAGTTACCATGTACAAGTAAGTTGTTCTGCTACAAGTGGGTGGTCCTCAAGTACAACACATGCATCATAATGCCAACAAATCATTCTTTATACACTCACCCCATATTTATTTGTGTTGAATGTTTAATACATGGCTATTAGTCTATTATTCGATATCTTCACCATGGTCTCCAACATCTACTTCGTCTGAATTCCAACTATAAAAGGGATCTCCCCACCTTTTTGGCTTTTGATAAAAGATAAAATCATCTTTTTTTTGTCTATCACCAAGGTTTACACTCATTTCATCCTTATTATGAAATTGATACTTTCCTACCATAAGAGGATTATAGACGTTAAAAGTATCGTTGCTACAAAAAAGGAAATCCCTATCTCAAGCTATGGCATCCATGTCAACATATTTTTTAACATGCGTTTTGCAATCCAAGTTAATTGACACTTCGAATAAACAACTCTCTAAATAGGAAACCATGTCCCTTGATAACTTTGGTTGATGTAGGGAACTATCATCACCCGAAGTGTCATGTTCACTATGATAATGCCATCCTTTGTTAGCTTCATGCTCATACATGTTATATGTTTTTACTGCTATCTTAGGGATTTGAACCATAACTTTTACAATAGAATGGTGTTGGAAACCCCTCATTTTCAAAAATTAGGATATTTTCATTTCATTTTGTCCTCTTGTTAACAAGGTTAATCCTCTCTACAGAAAGATATGATCACCCTAGCCCAATGGGTGGGTATAGCAACTAAGGGGACAATCAACTAGACATCTTCCTAGATTATGATTGAAAAATAGAAGAGAGAAAGCCTAGCTTTCCCTGAAGCTAATAATATTTCATTTGTTGATATCCTCGAACCGCTTCTATCATGCCCTTGTTCCTGCCTCTTTCTGGGCTTATGTACCCGTAAAAACTACTAAGAGAAAACAAACTATGAAGAAGCCAATAGAAAATCTAATAATAACCTATTTAGATGATCAAGGAATTCCAAACCAATACATAGATGAACATATATATTTTGGGAAACTGAATCAGTAGTTGTATAATTATTTAAATAATAATGAGGAAGCTTAAAACTATAGCCTTAATCTTGAAATTCTCTCCTTTAGCGATAATCCAAGTCCATGCAAATAAACTCTCCAACACTCCCCCAGCTCTAATTAACAAGCTCTAAGCACAAGCTCATTATAGCGATGAAAATGGACATAGATCAGCCATTTGGGAATGGTAGAGCGAGAATTTATAGGTTGGGAGAGGGATTCAGGCCCACATCTTATGGAGGTAGGCCATGGGGATGAGACCAAGCATTCAAATTAGGAGGATTCGACCTCATCTATGCAAAACCACCTCTAGCTCGCTCGTCTGGAAGCTTCTAGATCACGAAGCTTATCATCCTCCTTGGGAAAACTTCCTTTTGGATAACATAGAAAATATGAGAGAGAATAGAGTCATTCCATCGCTGGCTTAACAAGGTGCAAAATATGATCATTGCGGTTTCGAGGTTCATAATGGTGATGACTCTCATTTTAGGGTTTCATGATCCATTTCTTCAGGGAAAGCTCTAGGGAGTTTGCAAGAAAAGTTAAAGGAGGGATTTGAGCTGTATACATTGATGAGTATACTATATAATGATCATGTTTCAGGCACTTCATGGTATGTCACAGGGATGTGTAGGAGGCGTGACAAAATATTTTGTAACAAATGCCCCCTAAAGCATGAAGGTAGAACGAGGAGTGATGTATGAGATGATTTATGAGATTTTGGAAAGGACGAGGATGTGCACTATCAGGAGGCCTGCAAATCAAGTACATATATACATATAACTATATAATGTTGAGACATGAATCCGTGACATGGACACATCCATCTAGAGCATTAATACTATATAAAAGATCCATGGTATGGGCACAACCATCCAGATAACAAGGATCATCATAAATATGAAGTCTCATGGTATGGTCACAACCATCCATATAGTAGAAACATCTGTACAATCATGAATGACATATAACTCCATGCATTCTAAGCCATAAAAGACAAGACTCATGGTCTTGTGCTCCATCTTGACCCAATCAATGTACAAATTCCAGCATGAGAATAAACACGTTGAAGTCAAACATGCTAGAAAACCACCTAATTACTGGCCAATGATGTGGACTGCTAACGGGTACAAGAGTAACCACGAATAAATAAAATGGCTCTAATGGTACAGAAATACAATATGTGAATGTGATAATGAAGTTTAGGTCGAACACTCATGGAATCACCCAATCAAAATCCAACAATGAAGACCCGTCGTTAGATGCGATGAGCTGGCCATTAAGGCATGCCCGCTTTAAGGTATTGAAAGGGAGTTCCTAAGTCATCTACCTAGATAACGAGATGAATTCAATAGGAAGTGACCCATTGAAGGAGGGAAATAATGAATCCCTCATCATCAACATGAAACAAGGAATAAAGTGGAATAATATTCAACACTATAGCAATGACTCAAACAAGTTATAGATAAATAAATGCAGATTGGACTTCTCTTGAACATATGGGTGACAAAACTCTAGAGTGTGGCATCATTAGACTCAACATAGGACCAAGGATCATATGTAAAGGTGGAATAGTCAAATGAGAGGAAAAATTGATCACCCAAACACAACACGAGGAAATGATGAGTGTCATGTTGAAGAGTGGCATGATGCCTATACAAAGGATGTTTCATCTTCATTTTCCCCCCTATTATTTCTAGCGAGTACCTCTTTAGTTTTATACAAGCTTGAAGAGGATACCATATTCTTTTCATATAATTTCATCCTTCATATGAATCCATCCTAGTAAGTTTTGCGAGTCCTACGAAGGAGAAACTCGGACATGTCATGGTGAAAAGTATTTCATCATAAAATTTTAACAAGTACGACGAAAGAATAACTAGGTATATTTTCCATATTTAGAGAGTTTAAAAAAGATACAAGAAAAAAACTCTATCATGTCCCTTATAATAATTTGTCCATAGAATCCAAAAAAGGTAGAAAACAATATTTGAGAGAACCTCCTAGTCATATTCGACTAAGGTGTTCCTTTTTTGTACAATAGTCAATCTCAGTCCAGAAAAAGGCTTAAACTTATACTGATTAGATGTCAATTCATTTACTTTAACGATTTCAACATGAGAATTACTTGACAATCTTTTCATACTTTTGGTGTTTGAAAAGAGTCGAAAGGGGACTCCACCTGCAAGAATGAGTGGTATAAAAGGATAGAAATTGGTTCCGGAAATGATGGAACTTCTCAACACATGTAATGGTCAAGAGGCTAGCTAATAAGACCACTAATCACAGATGTTCCCCAAGCAACGGTAAAACAACGAAACGAAAGAATCTGATCAACCAAAGAGGTTGACAATTCAAGGAAAAAACCAAGGCTCATCTAGCAAAAATTAGCTGATATAAAAAAAAAAAATCATGAGATGTAAAGAGGGAATGGTTTCATTTTTACACAAGCTTGTAACATGAGAAAAAATGTTCTTGGATTTGGTTTCATTTTCACACAATATTGAAATGGAAAAAAATAATGCTTGGATATACCTGACGATGGCTTCAATTTTTCACATACTTGAAACATGTGAAAAGATATGCTTGGATTTGGTTTCATTTTTACACAAAGTTGAAACAAAGATAAGCTATTCTTGAGGTAAGTCTGCGTGCCCACAACATAATGACTCAATTATTGGTACATGCACCCCAAGCTTCATTACATTCACCAAAGTGGATGTAATGAAGGTTCATTTATGAGATCAAGTGAAATACTTGATTGGGATTTTACGAGATCTAATAAAAGACTCAAATTGGAAGGGGATTTGTTTCATTTTTTAATGAGTTTGACACAGGAAAAAAACCATGCTCATGGATCTACATATTTAATTTTTTAACAAGGTTGACATAGTAAAATAAATATCCTCATAATCATTTATTTTATTTTTTAAGGTGCTTGAAACAAGACAGGGAACTTTGATCCATCCCTTGTTTCATTTTTTAACGATCTTGACACAAGACAAGGGAATTTTCTCCATCCCTTATTTCATTTTTTAACGGGCTTGACACAAGCCAAGGAAATTTTCTCGGAGGTCCTTGATCACAAACCCAAGGAGGCCATATATTCCAGGAATTTCTCAACGGATGGGAGAACAACACTCTAAAAGGGATACATGTCTAGTGATCCTAGTGAAAAATGAGGCTCCAATGCCCCCAACACATGGTGTACTACTTCACTTACAATATCATCAGTAGATGTGGTCAAGGAATAGGTGGCCACGTAATTGGCCTTTGGCGGGGGTTATACTTGTTGTAAATAAGAACAATTTAGGGATTATGGTTGATTGGGAGTTGTTTCAGGACCAATGAATGTAAGCTAACCAATTATCACAATGCTTCCTTCATGCGGGAAACACATCACTTGAAAGAGAGAATAAACAAGAGGTCCCATGACATAAACATAGGGCCTTGGACAATAGTCACGTCTATATAGATAGTATTTCCTCCCATTGTAATAGGTAACTTAGGAAGGATCCATAACAGTTGACTAGTTCCTCTATTAAAATCTACCAGACTCTAGGTGACGAGACAAGCTGACGAGAACCTAAAGCTTGCCAAGCAATTGAGGGTAGAATTCTAATAGATGCACCCTATTCTATGATTGTGCTAGGTATGACCATATGGTAAGCATGTATTGTAACATTGAAAAGGACATAAGGCGAAAGATGATATCCTTCTAGTCGACTCCAATCAAAATAATTGACTAAACTGCTTGGAGGGGGTGTTGTAGGAATGTGAGAGCTACCCTCTTGCTTGATGGTAATAGGATAAATTCTCTCATGCACCTCGGGAATAGGAGGATTTACCTCCAGTTCATTCAAAATTGAAGAAACCAAAATAACATGAGCAGTATGTGCCTCACTCTCTACTGGAAAAGTATGATTAACTGAAGAAGAAACATCCTTAAGGACTTGAAAGTGAGACAACATTACAAGATCAACCTATCAATTAATGTAAGGATAATTTGAGACGTGTTCCAACATCTTTAAAACTTATCAGTAGTCATTCACTCTTGCATTAGACAGCGCTAGCACAAACTTGTGCTCCCCATACCGTTGAGTATATAAAGGGAGACCGTCATAGGTTGCAAACATTTATCCATAGGAAGTCGAGTCTATCGCCATGTAAACATGATAAACCAAACATAACATTCGTGGAGATCGCCTGCATGTACGTCAAGTCCTTGGTAACTTTATTTGATGAGGTGTATATTTCAGTTCATGGTTACTTAGTACTCATTTTTCCTAGAGTCACTTGAGTAGTCATTTTGATCTATTCTGACTATTTAAATTTGAAGAGATAATCGAGCACTTGTCCTTTGAATCTCGCTAAACCAACAAAAGTGACTAGAGTCACATTTTCATCCTTTTATCGAATCTTAAAACATGAAAAGGAAAAGTTTTTGTTTCAAATTCTAAAATTAATTGACCACGGAAACACTACCCTTCCTTTCAAAATACTCCTCAGTAGATCTTAGGTTGATACCAATGGAAACGTTTCCTGAGTTTACCAGTCAAGGAAACTCTCTGACAAGAATCCTAGTCCTTTTCCTTCTTTTGGAAATACTGGTGTTCCATATATGGAAATATTGTTGATAAGGTTAATCCTCTTTGCGAAAAGATACGATCCCTCAAGCAGAATGAGTGGGTCTAGAAACTTTTTTGGACAATCAACTAGACATCTTCCTAGACTATGATTGAAAAGTAGAACAAGAGAGAAGGCCTACCTTTCTCATATGCTAATCCAACTTCCTTTGCAGAGATCCTCGAACTACTTGTGTCATGGCCTTATTCCTTATTTCTTCAGCGCTTATGTACCTACACAAATGACCAAGGGACAACAAAGCATACCTTATGGCAATGATTGGCAATGCTCTATGGCAGCTATGAATGGTTGGTTGGCTATGACTGGAATGATTGGCAATGTCTGAAGGGCGTGTGATCCGATCCTAAGCGGGTGCATATATATAATGACAAGCTGTAGTAACTAACTCTTGTCATGAGGCCATTGCTAACATAGCCTGTCCAATGCACATAGCAGTCAAAAAAAGCAAATAGCCGCCATGTTCCCATACACGAAGTAAGTACCCTCCCTATTGAGTCCCTCCCGTTCGTCAATTAGATTGGTAGGATTTACCGGTTCATATTGTGTAACCTCTCATTCCACTTCGATCGTATATATCCTCAATATCTATTCGCAATATGGGTTGCTAACTCAATTGTAGAGTACTCGGCTTTTAAGTGCGACTAAGATCTTTTACACATTTGAATGAAGTAGAAAACTCGTCGATACCATCGGTAAAGTTCGGAAGACTACGACTGATCCTCGAAGTATAATGAATGGAAAAAGCAGCTAATCGAGTGACCCACCAAAATGCGATAAGGAAGGTCATGGAGCCAGTCTCTAAAGGTGAGTTAATACGTACGCCAGGTGGTGAGTTGAGTTGGTTGCTGCTGCCAGAAATAAAGTAAAGCAAGTAGGCATATAAAGAGTAGTCAAGTTGAAAGTGCCTACCCCACATTCATTCAGCACGAGGTTTGGGCATCAAAAAATATTTTTGGCCTTCCTGATGTTCCCTAACATCTGCTATAAAACCTTCTCGTAAAAGGATCCTTCCAATGTTCTTGGTAATATTAGTAGCTGTTACTCGAACCGTTCCTTTTTCTACCATGTCAGCGTTTCTTATAGAAGTAATTAGATTGGTAATAGTATCGTTACCCATGACGAACGAATTCTTAGGAATTCCTAATGATTCATTAGAGATTATTTCAAGATCTGAAGGTGTTGTCTCTTTATGCACTCACTTACTTATATCCTTGGCCTTGGCTTTGCTCGAAGAAAGACTCTCTCTATGGTTATCGGCTCGAGGTTCTTATCTAAAGTGATGTCCCACCGCCAAACATTCGAACCAGAGATGGATTAAGAGGCGATATAGATGCGATAAAGAGGCTATAGCGAGCGTGAATACCTTGTCGTTACACTTTAGCGAGCGTGAATACCTCTCCGATGGCGTTGGTCGAGCGATGGCGGCCTTTAGTTCTTCAAGTTCCTCTCCTCTCCTTATCAGTCGAGCCCCCTAAAGGGACGGAACTATTTTTTATATGTTCCCACCCGCATACCCTTAAAAGTAGTAAATTGAATGCCGCCTTCGGTATTTTGGGTACCGAGTCAGCGGGTGGTCGCGGAATTTGTCAAGGGCCATTGGATAAGGGAGGGTCCGCCTTCTTTTCGGTAGCAGTTAGTTCAGGTGGCATCTCATATTGGTGCCGTCGAGTTTGAAGGTGGACATCCGCGGCGGTCATGAATACAGTCTGAAGGATCTTCGGATGAATTAGATGATGAAGGTTTCTTTCTTAGGTGGGGGTGCAGGTTGTTGGGCCGCGACAAACCCTCACCATATGAATAGTGAGTGACTCCGTCCCTTGCGATGGGAAAGAATTTTGCAACACTTGAGGATTGGACCTGGGTTTATAAACAATGGGAGCTTGGCCTCTCAAGGCTTGGGCTGCTTTAAGTTTATTCGCTTCAATGGCTTGGCGCACCTTCGGTAAAAGTGGACAATGATGAGTATAATATCCATATTCACCAAAGCCCCATCCGCTTGCATTGATTTGTCATATTGAGGAGCGATCACATTGTGGAGGTTAGTAGCTCAAGAGCCAACGGGCAAGCAAATAGTCCCCCCACGTAGTGTTAGGTGAGGCGGGTGAGGAGGAGGCAGTTAATTAGTAAGTAAGTTAGGATCTTTCCCAATAGCACAAACCCCAATAGCACAAACCCAGTGTTACCTTTTCTCATTTACCATGCCCTGAAATGAGGTGGAAGTTCTATGTGCGGGAACTATTTATAAATCCCCCGTGCCCAGGAGGTAGGTGTTCATGTCATGTGTGAACGAATCTCTCTGGTTCTGCTTGCGAACAAGGCATTCGTGGTTGCTGCTCCTATTCTATCTTCCTCCCCTCCCTCCCAACACTAACTCATTGATTGCTCGGGTTACTTCAATTCCGCACAAACCAAAATAGCAACTCTTCCGTCTTCGGTGGCTTAGCGGTCATTCCTGGTTTTCGAGTGAGTGGGGGCTGGCTTTCAATTCAAGATGACGGGCGGGATCGAGAATCACCTATTTTGCTAATCAAGGAATGCTAAACCAATACATACATTAACATATATATTTTGGGAAGATGAAACAACAGTTGTATTATTATTTAAAGAATAAAGGAGAATCTTAAAACCATAGCCCTGATTTGGAAAGGTTCTCATTGATTGGTAACCCAAGTCAAAGTCAAGGAACTCTCCAATAATTCTTCTCCAAGTCTAATGAATAGCCTCGAAGCACAAACTTAGCATAGGGGTGCAAACGAACATTGATTGACCATATGGGAATGGGAGAAGAGGAATTTAAAGGTTGGGAGAGGGAGTTAAGACTCCTCCAAAGATAGCGTTATGCTCACATCGCAATGAGGTATCTCACAGGGATAAGACAAAGAGGTCAAGTTAGGAGGATTCGACTTCATATATCTTAAAGCACCTCTAGCTCGTCACTCTGGAAGCTTCTAAATCACGAAGCTTTTCATCCTCTTTGAATTAATTACCTTTTTGGGATCATCACGGGTATGGAAGAGAACATAGTGATGCCATCTTCGGTCAAATACGACACAACAGGCAACCATCATGGTTTCGAGCTTCATAAGAGCTATGACCCTCATTTTAGGGTTTTAAGAGCTATTTCTTCAAGGAAAGATCAAGATATTTTCCAAGAAATGCTAAAGGAGGGATCTGAACTGTATACATGGCTATGTATATTGTATAATGATCATGTTTCAGGAACTTTATGGTATGCCATAGGGAAGTGCAGGAGGATTGTGAAAATACTATGTAACAGATGCCCCCTAAAGCATGAAGGCAAAACGAGGAGTGATGGCTATGATGCTTTATGATATTTTGGCAAGGACGAGGACACGCACTGTCAAGAGACCTACAAATCAAGGACGCATATATATATATATATATATATATATATATATATATATATATATATATATATATATATATATGAGATCAAGACATGAGTCCACGACTTGGACCCAGTCATCTAGATAACATGGACCATGATAAATATAAAGTCCCACGGTATGGTCACAACCATCCATATAGCAGAAACATGTGTACAATCATGAATAACATATAAATCCATGCAACTTGAGTCATATAGAGAAGACTCAGGGTGTTGTGCTCCATCCCGATCTCATCAATGTACGAATTCTAACATGTGAATGAACGTGTCGCAGTCGAACATGTTAGAAAACCACCTAATTACCGATTATTGTTGTCGACTGTTAACAGGAACTCGAGGAAGCACCCATAATTACAATGGCTCTTAAGGTACGATAGTACAATCCATGATTGTGATAACAAAGCTGAAGTTAAACACTCATGGAATCACCCTTTCAAAGGCCAATAATGAAAAACTATCTTCAGATGCGAAGAAATTGTAACTAGGGCATGCAAGCTCTAAGGTAATGAAAGGGAGATTCTAAGTTGTCTTCTTGTAGAATGAGTTGAAGTTTATAGTAAGTGACCCATTGAAGCATGGTAATAATGATTCCCTCATCATCGAAATGAAACAAGGAACAAAGTGGAATAAGTTTCAATACTGTAACAATGACTCAAATGGTGTATAGGTAAATAACTGCAGATTCGACTTCTCTTAAACATATTGACGACATGACTCTGGAGTTTGGAAGCTTTAGAATATACATAGGACCAAGGTTCATTATGATGAAGTGGGATAGTCAGGTGAGACGAAAAATGGATCATCCAACCCGGAAGAACAAGTGACTAAATGAGGATGTCCCAAACCCGACACGAGAAATACATGAGTGTCATGTTCAAGAGTGGCATGATGCCTATACAAGAGATGTTTCATATTCATTTTTCACCACTATTTCTAGTGAGTACCTTTTTATTTTTACACAATCTTGAAGATGACACCATATTCTTGTTGTATAAGTTCACCCTTCCAATTTTTCCATCGTAGTAAGTTTTACGAGTCCTAGGAAGGAGAAGCTCAAGCTCCTCATGGTGACAAGTCTTTCGTTGTAAAACTTTAATGAGTCCGATGACAGAATAACTTGGTGACCTTTTCATGTTTAAAGAGTTTGAAAAAGAAAAGAAAAATAAAACTCCATGATGTCCCTTTTCGTAATTTGTCTCTCGAATCCGAAAAGGTAGAAAACGATATTCAGGAAAACCTCCTAGTCATGTTCGACTAAGGTGTTAATTCTTTGTACAATAGTCTATATCAGTCCGGAAAAGGGTTAAACTAATATTGAGTAGATGTCAATTCATTTACCTTAATGAGTTCGAAGTTATAAGCACTCAAAGAATTTTCATATTTTTGGAATCTGAAATGAGTTGAAAGGGGACTCCACTTAGAGGAACAAGTGGTATAAAACGATAGTAACTCATTCCGGAAATGATGGAACTGCTCAAAACATGTAATGCTCAACAGGATGGCTAATAATACCACTCATCGTAGATGTTCCCTAGGTAAGGGTAAAACAACCAAGTGAAAGCATATGATCGGCTAAAGATATGGTGACGATGGAACGAAAAAACCAAGGCTCATCTAGCAAACATCAACTAATAAAAACGATAATCATGAGATGTAAAGCAAAGTAGTTATTTTTTTGAAAAGATTAATCATATATGCTAGCAAATATGATCCCTCTAGCCCAATGAGTGGGTTAAGCAACTAAAGTGACAATCAACTAGACATATTCCTAGATTATGATTGAAAAATAGAACAAGAGAGAAGGCCTACCTTTCTTTGATGCTAATTCGATTTCCTTTGTTGAGATCCTTGAATCGCTTGTGTAACGAAATTTTTCCTACTTATTTTAGTGCTTATGTACATGAAAAAATGACGAGGGGACAAAAAAGCATGCCCAAACCGATAGAAAATCCAATAATAACCTACTTAGCTGATCAAGGAATGCCAAACCAATACATACATGAACATATATATTTTGGGAAGATGAACCAACAATTTTATTATTATTTAATGAATAAAGGGGAAGATTACAACCATATCCTTGATGTTGAAAGGCTCTCCTTGAGTGGTAATCCAAGTCCAAGCGAAGAAGCCCTTCAACACTCATTCTCGAGGCCTAATGAATAGCCTCTAAGCAAAAGCTCAACATAGGGGTGCGAATGGACATAGATCAATCATTTGGGAATGGTAGAGGGGAAATTTATAGGCTGGGAGAGGGAGTTAGGCCTCCTCCAAATATAGGATTAGGCCCACATCTTAAGGAGGTAGCTCATAAGGATGAGACCAAGAGATCAAATTAGGAGGATTCGACCTCATCTATGCAAAACCACCTCCAACTCACTACTCTAGAAGATTCTAGATCACAAAACTTCTCATCATCTTTGGAAAAAATTACTTTCTGAGATCATTGTGAGTATGAGAGAGAACATAGTGATGTCATCATTGGCTTAACAAGATGCAACAAGTGATCATCACGGTTTTGAGCTTCATAAGGGTGATGACTCTCATTTTAGCATTTCAAGAGCCATTTCTTGAGGGAAATCTCCAGGGATTTTCCAAGAAAAGTTAAAGGAGGGATCTGAGTTGTATACATTGATGAGTATACTATATAATGATCATGTTTTTGGCACTTTAGGGTATGTCATAGGGAAGTGAATGGGGTGTGACAAGATACTATGTAACACCTATTCTATGCTTAGGGCCATATAAACAAGCATAGCTACATAAAAATGTTTGAAAAGTAAATACCTATGAAAAATGATCAAGCTCTACTAATACCAACATGTAAACAATGGATCTCTAAAGCACTTACAGTTCATATCACAAGGAAGAAGTAGGCCTTGAGCCTGAGATTTTATTTTGTACCTAGGTGAAAGAGCATGGAGCATCTCGGTCCATTTCCTCTCCTCTAACAAAGTCTTCAATTCTATGTTGGCATTATGGCTAAAGTGTTGTCCTTGATGGCAACCCATTCAGGTGATAGATCACAGTACTTCAAGTCATCAGCAGAGATTGATGATCAGCTATCAAATATTGAAGAAAATAAGGGGTACGCAGGTACACCTTACATAAGGTGCGTACACGCAGGTCAGTGTTACATAAAGAGCGTACATACCTGCAGTTATCCCATTCAGGAGGTTTGTACCCCCAGTGCACACATTTCAAGGCAAAGAAATTCACATGTGGGGTTTTCTTATGTTTTACTCTTGGTATTTAGCTGACGGTATTGGGTTATTATGGTGTCGGCTCCTGGTATTGATCCATTTTTTATGGAAGAACTTTCCTATATAAAGCAAAGGAGATCATTTGGCTTGAGCATGTTTTTGGTTGAATATCTTATGAGGGCTAGATCTGGTCTAGATCTAAAGAAGGCGAATCTACTGATGGACCGAGATCTCTTCGGTGCATGTTTAGATCTGTAGATCTGACTGTCTGGGTTATTTCTGAAGTCTTGAAATCATCTATGCCCGAAGGTACGTAGGTACAGTGAGAGAAAAGTGCGTACATACGCAGGAACGAAGCGTTTCAGGTGCGCCGGTACGCAGGCACAGAAGGGTTTCAGGTGCACTGGTACGCAGGCACAGAACGGTTTCAGGTGCACCGGTACACAGGCACAGAAGGGTTTCAGGTGTGCCGGTACGCAGGCACAGAAGGGTTTCAGGTGCGCCTGTACGCAGGCACAGAAGGGTTGCAGGTGCATCGGTACGCAGGCACAGAAGGGTTGCAGGTGCGGAGGTCCGCAGGCAGTTCAACGGACTCAGAGCGAGGTATGCAGGCTAGCAGTTGAGCAGGGTGCGTACATAAGCAGGCTAGCAGTTGAGCAGGGTGCATACTGTAAGCAGGCAAGCAGTTGAGCAAGGTGAGTACTGTAAGCAGGCCAGAAGTTGAGCAGGGTGCTTACGTAAGCAGGCGAGCAGTTGAGTAGGGTGCTTACTTCTCTTAAAATCTTTGTTTATCATTGTTGTGTTCTGTGTTTGGTCCTATTATTGTTGATCTGGTTACTACAGTTTACTGGGTGATTCTCTTATACTTGATGATTATTTGATTCTTATGGATCCAGTTTGAAAATTTATGAAAAGTGGTCCTTGTAAGAAAAGAAGTAGGGGGTTGTAGCTCCCTTCCAGGAGAGACTGGAAAACGAGAGAGAGAGTTGTAGCTCTCTGTAGGTTGCAGCCTGCGTACTGGTAAAGGACTGCACCAGTACAAAACCATTGTAAAAGGAGTTTCTAATTTGAAGGAAGATAGAGACATATTGCAGCAGGTGGTTTTCACCCACATTGGGTTTCCACCTTACATCTTGTGTTCTTTCGTGTGACTATCTGTTTTCTTTTGTTCATGCTCATTATTTTATGGTACTGACATGCAAAAACAATTCAAAGAACAAATGAAGAAGATTTATTAAAAGAATTAGATAATACTGATTCACCCCCCCTCTCAGTATTATTTCCAACAATTGGTATCAGAGCCGGTCCTTCAGAGAAGCTTGATCGCTTGAAGGTAGATCGTTCATCATGAGAAACTACGAGAGAGAAGCATCAATCAGGCCACCGGTTTTTGATGGGACAAACTTCAATTATTGGAAGGTAAGAGTTACTGCCTATTTTCAATCTCTTGGTACAGAAGTTTGGGACATCGTAGAGACAGGCTACGCTTTTCCTTCAGCTACTCCTACAGATGCAGCCGAGAAAAAGAAGTATGAAACAAATGCGAAAGCAGTGAGTACTCTATTAGGATGTATATCTCAATCAGATTTCATGAAGGTAATGCACTATAAATCCGCAAAAGAGATATGGGACAAAATTGTCACGAGCTATGAAGGAGATGAACAGGTAAAGCGTGCTAAACTTCAAACTCTCAGAATTCAGTATGAGACTCTCAAAATGTATAATGATGAAAGTGTGGCTAACTTTTTTCTTCGGGTAGATGAGGTTGTTAACTGTATGAAAAATTTGGGTGAAGAAATAAAAGAGGCTATTGTGGTTGAAAAAGTTCTAAGATCATTGTCCCCCAAGTTTGAATCTAAAGTATCTGTAATAGAAGAAAAGGAAAATCTATGAATTCTTACTATGTCTAAGCTACATGGAATTCTAACTGCTTATGAAATGAGAAAGGGAGGTCCATCAGACAGAAGAGAAGCTGCTTTCAAGGCATCAGGCAAAGGAGATTATTATGAAGCGAGCCACGTCCCAGAAGAAGAGGAAGAAGAATCAAATTTTGTCAGAAATCTTCAAAGGGGTTCTGGAAGGTTCAGAGGTAAGTTACCTTTTAAATGCTTTTCTTGTGGAAGAGTAGGTCATTATGCTGCAAAATGTCCTTATAAGGATAAAGGAAAGGAACCTACTAGATGGAACAAGAAACAGGATGCAAATAAGAAAAGCTACTACACTCATGAAGATAGTGATGGTCTATCAAACAGTGATGAAGATGAACAAGGTAATGAATATAAGTTGTTAATGGCATTTGAAGATGATGATTATATGGATGCTATAGATGTGGATAACCTTTATGATGAAATTACTAGACTCAAGAGATGTATAGAAGAAAAGAACACGATCATTGATACTCTACAATTTCAAATTGATGAAAAGGAAAAACATCTTGAAAAATTAGAAGGTGAAATTGTTGGTCTTAGAAAAGAGATTGAGAAAACAAAAGCTATTAATCTCAAGTTTGTCAAAGGATCTGAAACTTTGGATGAGATTATCAATGTGCAGCGGTCTCCACTAAACAAGACAGGTCTGGGCTATAATGGAGAAACTTCTCAAGCATCCACCTCAAAAAGTTATCTTGATGCAGCAAGAAGAAATGAGCAAAAGTACAATGAAGATCATCAGGTAAAGCAGGGATGAATTACAAATAGAAACTATCAGGGGCAATCCATCTTATGGGTGAACAAAAGCTACAACCAGCCACAGGTAAAATCTTCTCAATTTGGTTCAAGAATAGATGACAATAGAAATTACAATCAATTGGCTGGTAGATTCGATAACCGCAGAAGTTTCTTTAATGGACAATGCTTTTCTTGCCATAACTTTGGTCACAAATCAGCTCAATGTGTTGCATATAAAACAATCATAACTAGGGAAGCTCAAAAACAAAGAAGTATGACCGGGATTACAAAAAGGACCTATAACAACTTTTCGGTTCTTGAAAATGAAGTTGAATGTTCTATTTACAATAACTTTGGTCATGAAGAATCTGAATGCAGGAGCAGGTTTCAGCAGAAAAAGGAACAAGCGTCAAGCACCAAAACATGGAGAATAAAGGAACCACAAACAGAAAGATGTGGGATAGCATTTTATGCAGAGGGACAGGAAAATCTATGGTACATTGACAGTGGATGTTCAAAGCATATGACAGGTGATAAAGAAAAACTTGAGTCATTTTCTGCTCTAGAAAAAGGAAAGAAAGTCTCGTTTGGAAATGATACTCCTGCAACTATAAAAGGAAAAGGCATTGCTTAGTTAAAAGAAAACGTCAAGGCTGGAAATGTTTTGTATGTTGATGGATTGAAGCATAATCTTCTAAGTGTCAGCCAGATGTGTGATCAAAGAACCGAGGTTATATTCAGATCAAATGGATGTCTTGTTCGTGATCTTGATACAGGTAAAACAGTGATCAAAGGCAAAAGAACTCCAAATAATCTGTACATATTTGAAGAAGGACAACAACAATGCTATCTGAGCAAGGATGACGAGCACTGGTTATGGCATCGGAGGTTGTACATCTAAGGTTTTCACAAATAAGGAAAGCATGCAAATATCAGGCAGTTCGCGATCTTCCAGATATCAAAATTCCTGACAACACCATATGAAAATCATGTCATTTTGGAAAACAAACCAGAACTAACTTTCCAGAGAAAGAAGCATCAGCTAGCGTGCCTCTTGAGCTAGTACATACAGATACATGCGGTCCTTTCAGGAAAAGAACACCTCGAGGAGAAGAATACTTGATATTATTGATTGACGATTTCTCCAGGTTTGTCTGGTTAGGACTTATGAAGCACAAAGATGAAGCATTCGAAAAATTCAAATCCTTCAAAGCCTTGGTTGAAAATGAATCAGGTCACAAAATTAAGTGCCTCAGATCCGACAGAGGTGGGGAATTTACTTCAAATGAATTTTTCGATATCTGTGAAGAACATGGGATAAGAAGAGAATTCTCTACAGCAAGAACTCCTCAGCAAAATGGAGTTGTGGAAAGAATGAACAGAACAGTCCAACAAATGGCTCGTGCTATGCTTGATGAGTCAGGAACTCCCGCAACTTTCTGGGGTGAAGCTGCACATGCTGCAATTGTTATTCTCAACAAAAAAAATGTCCGGGTGAACAGCACTCAAACTCCTCATGAGCTCTGGAGTGGTAGGACTCCTTCAGTAAAGCACTTCAAAATCTTTGGGAGCAAATGCTATATCAAGAATACTGATGAGCAGCTTGGCAAACTTGAACCTAGAGCAGATGAAGGCATTCTTCTTGGTTACTCTCCACATAGCAAAGCATACAAATGCTACAATAAAAGACTTGGTAGAATTGTTGACAGCATTGATGTAGTGGTTGATGAGAAGGGATACATTCCTAGGCAAGTACGTCATGAAGACATCGAAGAAGATGAAGGCTAACCCCAACGACAAAATGATGAAGAAGAAGAACCATAGAAGAACCTCAAGAAGAACCAGAGGAGCAAACAAGAATAGAAGAAAAAACTCCATCCAGATATGTTCAGAAGAACCATCCAGAATCTCAGATTATGGGGCAGAAAGAAGCAGGTGTACAAACAAGAAGAACAGTTGCAGAAGCTTCAAGCTATTTGGCATTACTCTCCTCTACTGAACCACAAAATGTGAAAGAGGCATGCAAAGATGAATGTTGGGTGAAAGCAATGGATGAAGAACTTGAGCAGATCGAAAAGAACAACACTTGGGAGCTGGTTCCTAGACCAAAAGTTAAGAATGTTATCGGGACAAAATGGGTCTTTAAAAACAAATTGAATGAAAATGGAGAAGTAATTAGAAACAAACCCAAACTTGTTTGTAAAGGGTATGCGCAGCAAGAAGGAATAGACTTTGAAGAAACCTTTGCTCCTGTTGCAAGACTTGAGGCCATCCAAATGTTCCTTGCTCTCTCAAGTTTTCGAAACTTCAAAGTATTTCAAATGGATGTGAAATCAGCCTTTCTGAATGGAGACTTGGAAGAAGAAGTGTACATTGAACAGCCAGATGGGTTCATTCTTGGAAATGATCCAAATCTTGTATGCAGATTGAAAAAGGCTCTCTATGGTCTCAAACAAGCTCCAAGGGCTTGGTACTACCGTTTGGACAAATATCTTCATCAACAAGGCTTTTCAAAAGGATCGGCAGATAGCAATCTTTATATAAAAGTTGAAAATGACAATTGCTAATACTTGTTGTGTATGTAGATGACATTATTTTTGGGAGCAATGAAGAAGCTATGAGTCAAAACTTTGCCTTGGTCATGCAGAAAGAATTTGAAATGTCCTTGCTAGGAGAACTGACATATTTCCTTGGTTTGCAAATCCAACAAAAAGAAGGAGGAATCTTTTTATCTCAAACCAAGTATCTCAAACAGATTTTGAAGAAATATGGTATGGAAGATGCAAAACCAGTATGTACACCCATGGTCACAGGATGTAGCCTCAGTGCAAATGATGAATCTGCAGCAGTACATCAACCAACCTACAGATCTATGATTGGAAGTTTACTTTATTTGACAGGTACCCACCCAGACATCATGCATGCAGTTGGAATAGTTGGAAGATTTCAGGCAAATCCAAAGGAGACTCATCTTCAGGCAGTGAAGAGAATTTTCAAATATCTTCAAGGGTCTCAAAATTATGGCTTATGGTATCCTGGAGATACAGATCTTACACTTCATGCTTATACAGATGCAGATTGGGCCGGAAGCGTGGATGACAGGAAAAGCACAAGTGGTGGTGCGTTCTTTATGGGTTCCAGACTGGTATCTTGGTTCAGAAAGAAACAGAGTTCGATTGCCTTTTCTACAGCTGAAGCAGAATATGTTGCTGCTGCATCTTGTTGCACCCAACTCCTTTGGATGATGCAGAATTTGCAGGATTTTCAAATCACTTGTACACCACCAATCCCCATCTTATGTGATAACACAAGTGCAATCAGCATCTCAAAGAATCCGGTTATGCATTCAAAAACTAAGCACATACCAATCAAGTATCATTTTCTCTGGGAACAAGTGCTTGAACAGAAGGTCAAGTTGGAGTATGTTCCTTCTAAGGAACAAGTTGCTGATATTATCACCAAACCATTGCGCAGGGACACTTTTGAATACCTCAGGCAAAAGCTGGGGGTTGTTGATGCATCATCTTATTGTTGAACCTCTTCTCATTGGTGGTACAAGTTCAGGGGGAGCCTATAATGCATTGTTGGCATTATGGAGGATGTGCAGAAGGAGATCTTGGAAGTAGCTGCAATATGTCTCTATCTCTTTCATGGTGGATTATGGTTCTTCATTGCAGATCTGGTTCATATTCAGGGGGAGCATGTTCTTAGGGGGAGCATAACCCTTTGTCCTTGATGTAAAAGGGGGAGAATGAAGCTGAAGTTTTGAGGATTGCCATCAAGTCCAAAGGGGGAGATTGTTGGCATTATGGCTAAAGTGTTGTCCTTGATGGCAACTCATTCAGGTGATAGATCACAGTACTTCAAGTCAGCAGCAGAGATTGATGATCAACTATCAAATATTGAAGAAAATTAGGGGTACGCAGGTACACCTTACATAAGGTGCGTACACGCAGGTCAGTGTTACATAAAGTGCGTACATACCCACAGTTATCCCGTTCAGGAGGTGCGTACCCCCAGTGCACACATTTCAAGGCAAAGAAATTCACATGTGGGGTTTTCTTATGTTTTACTCTTGGTATTTAGCCGACGGTATTGGGTTATTATGGTGTCGGCTCGTGGTATTGATCCATGTTTTAAGGAAGAACTTTCCTATATAAAGCAAAGGAGATCATTTGGCTTGAGCATGTTTTTGGTTGAATATCTTATGAGGGCTAGATCTGGTCTAGATCTAAAGAAGGCGAATCTACTGATGGACCGAGATCTCTTCGGCGCATGTTCAGATCTGTAGATCTGACTGTCTGGGTTATTTCTGAAGTCTTGAAATCATCTATGCCCAAAGGTACGCAGGTACAGTGAGAGAAAAGTGCGTACATACGCAGGAACGAAGCGTTTCAGGTGCGCCGGTACGCAGGCACAGAAGGGTTTTAGGTGCGCTGGTACGCAGGCACAGAACGGTTTCAAGTGCGCCGGTACGCAGGCACAGAAGGGTTTCAGGTGCGCCGGTACGCAGGCACAGAAGGGTTTCAGGTGGGCCGGTACACAGGCACAGAAGGGTTGCAGGTGCGTTGGTACGCAGGCACAGAAGGGTTGCAGGTGTGGAGGTCCGCAGGCAATTCAATGGACTCAGAGCGAGGTACGCAGGCTAGCAGTTGAGCAGGGTGCGTACATAAGCAGGCTAGCAGTTGAGCAGGGTGCGTACTGTAAGCAGGCAAGCAGTTGAGCAGGGTGAGTACTGTAAGGAGGCCAGCAGTTGAGCAGGGTGCTTACGTAAGCAGGCGAGCAGTTGAGTAGGGTGCTTACTTCTCTTAAAATCTTTGTTTATCATTGTTGTGTTCTGGGTTTGGTCCTATTATTGTTGATCTGGTTACTACAGTTGACTGGGTGATTCTCTTATACTTGATGATTATTTGATGCTTATGGATCCAGTTTGAAAATTTATGAAAAGTGGTCCTTGTAAGAAAAGAAGTAGGGGGTTGTAGCTCCCTTCCAGGAGAGACTGGAAAATGAGAGAGAGAGTTGTAGCTCTCTGCAGGTTGCAGCCTGCGTACTGGTAAAGGACTGCACCAGTACAAAACCATTGTAAAAGGAGTTTCTAATTTGAAAGAAGATAGAGACATATTGCAGCAGGTGGTTTTCACCCACATTGGGTTTCCACCTTACATCTTGTGTTCTTTGGTGTGACTATCTATTTTCTTTTGTTCATGCTCATTATTTTATGGTACTGTCATGCAAAAACAATTCAAAGAACAAATAAGGAAGATTTATTAAAAGAATTAGATAATACTGATTCACCCCCCCTCTCAGTATTATTTCCAACATTCTATTTGAAGGCATTTTTGCAATACGATCAATCTCCATGTTTTTTTCATGTACTTCGGACCAATCTAAATCCTTTCTAGAAAAAATGATATTTTAGTTAGGGCCTTGCATTGGAAGCGCAATGATTATTTCCCATTTAACTCTCTTTACCATTTTGTGACCCAAGGAGTTGTTGCAACAATAACATATAAATGTGTTGCAATGATGACCTATAGGGTTTCCACAATAATGACCAAACGAGTTTTGACAACTGTAAACTAGTGAGTTTCTGGAAATTTTAACTAGTGTGTTTCCACAATGTTCAACCAACTATTGTGGTAATGGTAAACCACCGATTTGCTACAATACTCAATGAGTGAGTTGCTAGAACAATCATACAACAAGTTACCACAATAACTAACTAGCGAGTTTCCACAATGGTTCACCAACAACTTGCCACAAGGGTTAACAAGCAAGTTTTTGCAACAATTGACTAGTGAGTAGTTGCAATGATTAATTAGCAAGCTTCCTGACCAGTCAACCAGTGAGTTGTTGGAATGGAAAATTAGTGAGTTTTCATAGCATTGAAATAATTTGTTGTTGCAATAGTGAACAAATGGATTTTTTGCAATCAATTTGGTGATCTTGTAACCCTTAGTAGACAGCAACGAGTTGTGTGCTCTCCTATTTTTGAGAGGGACATGGTCAAATAGTACAATTTTTTTGCATAAATAAAGAAAGCAACCTAGAACAACATTTCCTTTATGTAATACTTTGCCAATAAATTATATAATAGTATAAGCATAGAGATATATAAGGAGGCTTATTTCCAGAATCTAAATTAGTAATGTGGAAGATGAAGGTTTTCACAAATTGGGTTTTACTAATGTGGAGGATGAATGGGTTTACAAATTAGGTTTTAGTAATGTGGAGGATAAAGGGTTTTACAAATTGGGTTTTAACTAGCACCAATACTGTTGTTGGGAAAAGTATCCAATTCAGAATGCCCCTATCCCACTCTAAGGTGTGATAGTGCCTTAGCAACAAACGAGGTAAACTAATTGATTATTCTTCTTTATAAAATGTAAATCAGGAAGAAGGATCTAACTAGCCTGTGTCTTCCGCTAGTTTGTCGATACAAATCACTCCTCTCTTTAGTAGCTCCCAGCTTCCTGCTCCTTCACCGGCCCAGCTTCACCGAATTCCTGCAAGATCACAAGAGAGAGAAACTACACAAAGATACAACTATACATTCATAAAAAGCTCAAGATCAGATTAAGCTAAACATGTAAGCATAACAAAACATCATTGGTACACAACATGTAGGAGAAACTCAAATAGTTTATTTATATGATAATAAAGTCAAAGAGGATATACCGCCAAGTGAGTTCCGATCTAGCATCTACCTCCCAGCAAAGGAATCCCTTCCTCTCCTCCAACAAAGCATAAATCACCCAATGTACTAATCTCAATCTCGAACCAACAACAATTCTCTGCAAAGTACAAAATTCTAGACTCCTGAACCTCTGGGTGAGAGATCCATATATAGATGTAAGTAGAGAGGATGAGTCAGCATATGTTTTGACTTGTGGCTTCTCTCTGTCAGTTCTTGCTTCCACTTGGAGGTTGAGAACCTCTTACTCATCACTAGTCAAATTCATTGAGGCAAGTGTCATTGGAGAAGATTCTGGAAGCTTCCAGGGTCTTTCCACCTCGTTGAATGAGCTTGCCATTTGTCATTTCCCGCTCAGTACACCCTGGTAGTGCTTCCACCTGTGTTGCAGTGCACCTAGACAGTGTAGACTCTGTATTTCAACGCAGGCAGCTAGTGGAGCCTCTGAATTGATCCTGAATTGACTATTTCTGAGTGGTTTTTGGTGGAGAACTTCTGGGAGAAGCTGTCATTGGTTGACCTTGTTCCTTTAGGAGCTGTAACAACATCTTTAGGGACTTTGGATCCCTTGAATTATGGACATTTCATGCTTATAGTTGTAAGGCACAAAAATGTCTATAACAGTTGCCCCCTAAAGTATGAGGCCGTTTATCGGGAGAAATGCTTTATTAGGAGGATCCAAAGTTCATTCAATGCTGGGAGGAGACCTGTAATAAGATACAATACAATACATTATTTTTCATACTGTTTTCATGATCTAGCTGAGGCGGGCATTGCCATGCTCAACTTTATAAATTCATTTTTATGTACATAGGACAGACAATTGTCTGATGATAGACTAATGATCTTGCTGAAATCGTCTTCCTTTGGTACAATGATTGTATGTGCTGCAATGTTGTACATGTCAATGTCTTTATTTTTCCTGAATATATATCGTAGCCCGGATTGATGAAACTAGATCCGGGGTCTTCAAACTCATTCGATCTTCATTCTAAGTACAAGTCGATCCATGTGAGAAATGTTCTGAAGTCGACATGGAAAGACATCGCTTGATTACCGGTCAATGAGGTAAACCGTTAACAAGCGCGAGAGGAATCACCGATAATGATAATGACCCTCAAGGTACTGCAGTACAATTCACGTGGTGTGAATAAAGGACTTGGCATCGAACACCACGCAAAATCTTTCGGTCGAAGGATATTGATGTATACCTGTCGCCGGAAGTGAGAAACTTGCCATTGAGGCATGCAAGATTCAAAGTACTGAAGGGGTTGTTCCTAGATCAACTTCTTGGATAATGAGCTGATGTCGACAAGAAGCGATCCATCAAAGGAGGGCCTTAATGTATCCCACATCATTGACATGGAATGGAGCAAATGATTTTGATGGAGGTGAAAACGATCTGATGATATATGGTTCAAGGTAGCGGCCATGAAAGAATGAAGGATAATGTATGGTAGTGGATGGGACACGGTTGACCTCTCTAGATGACTTCTCTTCAACATATTGGCGACACTTGTGTGATGGATTGGTAGAATTTACCCCAAAGGTGGATGGTATGGCGAGACCATGGCGATGTGACCGGTGAACGAAACAACCCAACCCGACTCAGGCATGGAGTGGAAGTGTCATGTTCAAGAGCGACTTGCTACCAATAAAGTTCTTTGAGTTTCTTCCCAATTTTTCCCCAGTCATTGCCGACCAGTACCTCTTTATTTTTGTCAAGCTTGAGGAGGATAACATATGCTTGTTTTATAATTTGCCCTTTGGGCAAACCCATCGCTATGTTTTAACGAGCCTAGCGATAGTGAAACTCGTTCTCCTCTAAAGACAAGTTTGTCGCTATTTAATGTTTTTAACGACTCTAACGACAAAGATAACTCAGTCCTTTTCATTTTTAGAGAGTCTGAAAAGGTATGTAAAGTCAACTCCAAAAGTCCTTTTTCGTCATCTAATCCCTTAAGTCCAAATAAGTATAAAACAATACAGAAGGGATGAATTTTCGATAGTTTTTACGAGCCGGACAAAACAAGCACTCGATCTTTTTGTGTAATAATCCCTCAGGTCTAAAAATATTAAAATCTAGAGGAGGGATAGCACTTCTGGTCGCTTTAACGAGCTGGAAGGCCAAAACTCGGCAATCTTTTCATATTTTACAAGTCAGATGAAAAGAGCTTAAAGAAGACTCATCTTTTGAGGAACGAGTGATAAAACGGGTTAGTAGCTGATTCCAGGTAAGGGTTGGAATTTTCCAATCACGACAGTGTCACAAGGATGGCTAGAGAAATCACTCTTCGCAGATGTTCCTCAAACTGGGTAAACAATCAAATGGAGGTGAATGATCGGCCAATGGAAAAGTGGAGGTGACAGTGCAAACACGACCAAGGTTTTAGTGGCTGATAATGTTACATTCGCGGTGGTTATTTACGGGAGGGTAGTTCATTTTTTAACGAGCTTAAACGCGGAAAACACTGCTCGGTCTTATGTTTATTTTTTAACCAGCATGAACTATGTGCTAAAACTGCTCGATTATCCAGTCATATGATAAGAATGTCTCATGTAAGATTCCATTTTTTACGGAGCTTGCGCCTTACCAAAGCTATGCCCCGCATCCTTTCTTTATGAAAGTTAGGAAACGATTAACCCAAAAAACAGATAAATAACCGCTCTTTGCTTGCACTCCGAAAGGTTTGCATGACCCTAGGTATAAAACAGAGTTTCAAGGTTACCTCTACTTCACTTCCGCTAAAACGATTGTTTTACCGAGAGAGACCTACCTCTTTCAGGTTACCCAAAGATTGTCCTGTTAATCTTTCAAACAAAACACTTCTTCCGCGATATCTACCGACATATACAAAGGTGAGTGACAACGAGCGCCAAACACATAACTTTAACAAGAGAATCTTATTCCAGAACAACCCCACTTCCAACCACGGACGGGGTACGGACTAGTCATATTCTCCCGCGGAAACCTACCCTATACCTAAAGTTTCCCTGCCGAAGCAGACCAAGACACATGCCCCCTGGGTTCCAGTCATATCCCTGAGAATTACTCGCGCTCATCGGGAGGACGAACCGTGGGTTGAGACATTTCTTGCATGTAGAGACCATTTAGGGACGTTATATGACTATTTGCGATGCGTGATCCGAGAAATGAAAGCTGGTCCACGAGCTTGACCACTCTTCCTTCGTGCGGAAAACACATTACTCTAAAGAGTGAGGAGACGATGGCTCCCATGCAATATATATAGTCTCATCCAAGGAGTAGGTTATAATCCAAGGGTCCTTGAATGACCATCACGTTCATTTGAACGATCTTCCCTTTCAATGTGATAGGCACATTGGGGAGGATCCCTAAAGGTCGACTGGTTCTTTTATCAAAGCCTGCCAGATTTCTCATTTCAGGCAAAAGCACTGGCGAACCAAGCGCTTTCCAAGCAATAGAGGAAAGGATACTCACAAATGCCCCCTCATCAATGATGGTGCTAGCCATGACCATTCTGTATATTTGGACGATAATTCTGAATGTTATGCTTGCTGGAAAACGGGGTCTGCTTAGTTGGTTCCAGTCGAAGGAGACAACTAGGTTGCTTGGTGGTGGGACCGAGTAGACGACCGGGTATCACTCTGATGAACTTCCTTCTTGCGATAAAGGAATGGGGGAATTTCCACCGTGCTCGTCGGAGTCTGTGTTGATGAAGAGAATTTGGATGGTGTCATCTTTATCCTCTTCAGTGACTGTATCATTCAAAGATAAATCCTCTGAAGGCAAGACCAGGTCAACTGCCGCCTCGACCTTTTGACTTTCGTCGGGTATGGATTCAGCTGGTTCATCTTCAATGACCGGTGCTTCAGCTGACCACTTAAGTGGGCCAGCTGGATTTTCAACTAACGAAGGACTCGGCAAGAGTTTTTTATATCCAGGAGAAAGTTGTAACGGTGAAACCGGACGATCATCCAAAACTCTTTTCGCTTCGTCTAAGAAGGGACAATGGTGGATGGCATGGTTGCCTTCACACAGTCTACAGGGAGATCTAGTTCTCCCTTTTTGTCCAAGGACATCACTTTCGCTAGTTGACGGTATGCATTCAACATGGCTATCAGAGGTTGATGCCACCGGATTGTGCAAACGGGGAGACCAATCCCTTAGTATCCAAGGGATGCAGGGGCAATCTATGTGGAAGTGGTATCCCATGCATACGACACATGGCGATTTAGGCCTAGTCAGTGCTGTGTGTGGATTTTTGTTAGACGACACTTGTTTGCCCCCAGTCGCTTTTGGCTCCTTCTTCTTCTTCTCTTTCTTCTTCTTTTCCTTCTTCTCCTTAGGAACTTGGTTTTTTGTTTTACCAGTTCCGTCAAGCGAAGAGGAAGGAGGAGAGAAAGAATTAGAGGAAGTAGAAGGCTGGTGGGCAATTCTGGACTGGTCTAACTGTTGATTCGACTGTTCAGGAATAGTGGTGTTCTGAACGACATTGGTTGAGAAGAGCCAGACCGGCAAGCCAATTGTCAGTCCTGGAAGCGACAATGTGGCCATATGGGGTGCACCAACATCTCCCCAAGAGGACAAGGGACTAGGATTTCCACCAAGGGAAATTCCTTGGTTGGTGGGTTCCATTTTCTCAACCTAAAGATCAACGCAAGAAAAAAGGGGTGATTGTTCCGTTTAAAATAAATTTTAACGACGCTTTAGACACAACTTGCTTTTTCAATTTTAAAGAGTCGAGAAAAAGATAAAGATGATTCTAGTCTCCTTCGATGTTTTATCGAACCCGAAGTGACAAATGCTCGGATGAACTTTTTCCGTTATAGAGTTTGAAAAAGGCCAAAAGAAACTGCTCTGGAGTTCTAGGTAGAGGGTGTGCCAAACTTTTTACAAAACCACAGAATACTTTTTAAGGTACGGGCGGTCAATCTTCCCGAATGCTGTGTTCAGTGCATTGCGATCAGTAGGGCGACCGACATAGCTTCCTAAGGATAAAGGCTTTATTCCTATAGGGGTCTCCCAATATATACTCGATGGTACGTGGGAGCACAATCCATACAGGTGCTATCATCTCTCAGGAGGAATCACCCAACCATCAGCGAGATCGACAGTCACCAGGTTTTACGACGCCGGAACACGTCTCTAGCCTAGACCTCTATGTTGTGCGTTAAGTTACAAAGCGTTGTTAAGTTCATTCAATTTATTTTAGGTTGATCTTTCTTAGAAGTTTTCCTTTTTGGATCACCACGAGATGTATGATACAATTCCTAAATGCAGTCTAAAGATGATAAGCAAGCTTTTATATCTTTTCAACAATGAAAATCCTAGCTACAAGGGGAAAAGGAAGACACAAACTTTTCTCAAAGCACATAGAGCACACTTTAAATGCACTTTTCCTAAATCAACATACAAACTATCAATATGCAAATGCACAAATGCATGTATTTGTTTTCGCTTTCTTAATATTGATGCCTAAAAAGAAAGTTGTTGTACAAATTTGAATTCGATTTCAAGTGAAAACATAAACAAGTTCCTTTTTTCGAAATCAAAAAGACGATTACGACACTTTATGATTTACTTGTTTCGACACTAGAAATGCATAAATTCAAACCAAACGACAAAAGTAAAAGCTCAATCAACTGTGAACAGCAAACAAACTCACTCCTAAGATCAGAACGACACTTACGACAGGTCTAGATCTAAGGGTGACAGTATGACTAGTTTAATTTTGTAATGGGAAACTGCAAATGATGTAACAAATACACAAAGAACAAATACAGTTTCTTTATACAACTGAGGTGGAATTGAGGCAAAGAAAAGGGGTTTCAGATAGGTACACTGACTGATAATAGGCTGCAAAAAACGGAGATGAAACTGAGAAAAGGAAGGAGGGAAACACAGCTGCACAAGGCAAGGGCTGATCAGCGCACCCTCAGCATAGAGAAACTGAACCTCAATGTAGGTATTCTTCACGGGACCTGCGTTGAAATGCAGATCCTCTTCACAGAGTCTGCGCTGAAGCAGAAACGAGAGTTGTTTCTGGGTTCTAGGTCACGGTTTGTAGTTAAATCTACAGTTTTTGGCCGGATCAAAGCTATAAATTAGGTACAATTAGGAGGATGATTTAAAGGAGGACTAAGATCTATCACAAAGGGCTTTTAGAGCACTTGTGGATCAGTTTGTTCAGATCATAAAAACAGGGCCAGTGAGTGGACTAGAGTGGCATATCTCTACTTTGCATTTGAAAATGGAAAATGCAATTCGATTCGGCACTCCTGAGTTTATGAGAAGAACAACAATAGAAACACAAATAAACTAACAAGATACTCTCCCCAGCGGAATCGCCAATTTGTTGTTGGGAAAAGTATCCAATTTGGAATGCCCCTATCCCACTCTAAGGTGTGATAGTGCCTTAGCAACAAACGAGGTAAACTAATTGAGTATTCTTCTTTATGAAATGTAAATGAGGAAGAAGGATCTAACTAACCTGTGTCTTCCGCTAGTTTGTCGATCCAAATCACTCCTCTCTTCAGTAGCTCCTAACTTCCTGCTCCTTCACCGGCCCAGCTTCACTGAATTCCTGCAAGATCACAAGAGAGAGAAACTACACAAAGATACAGATATACATTCATAAAAAGCTCAAGATCAGATTAAGCTAAACATGTAAGCATAACAAAACATCACTGGTACACAACATGTAGGAGAAACTCAAATAGTTTATTTATATGATAATAAAGTCAAAGAGGAGATACAACCAAGTGAGTTCTGATCCAGCATCTACCTCCCAGCAAAGGAATCCCTTCCTCTCCTCCAACAAAGCATAAATCACCCAATGTACTAATCTCAATTTCGAACCAACAACAATTCTCTACAAAGTACAAAATTCCAGCCTCCTGAACCTCTGGGTGAGAGATCCATATATAGATGTAAGCAGAGAGGGTGAGTCAGCTTATGTTTTGACTTGTGGCTTCTCTCTGTCAGTTCTTGCTTCCACTTGGAGGTTGAGAACCTCTTACTCATCACTAGTTGAATTCATTGAGGCAAGTGTCATTGGAGAAGATTCTGGAAGCTTCCAGGGTCTTTCCACCTCGTTGAATGAGCTTGCCATTTGTCATTTCCCACTCAACGCACCCTGGTAGTGCTCCCACCTGCGTTGCAGTGCACCTAGCCAGTGTAGACTCTGCATTTCAACACAGGCAGCTAGTGGAGCCTCTGAATTGATCCTGAATTGACTATTTCTGAGTCGTTTTTGGTGGAGAACTTCTGGGAGAAGCTGTCATTGGTTGACCTTGTTCCTTTAGGAGCTGTAACAACATCTTTAGGGACATTGGATCCCTTGAATTATGGACATTTCATGATTATAGCTGTAAGGCACAAAAATGTCTATAACAAATACAAACAATGAAAAAAAATATTATGCTTATAACTAGATATAGAATCTACGTATGCAGTAATTTGCGTGGGCTTTGGCATGCAAAAAAAAAACATTATTTGTATAACCATAAATGGAATATGAGTAGGTACGATAGGAAATGAATTAGAGGTTTATGACCCTACTTACAATTTCCTATTCTGAAAAAAGCAATTCCTATTTTGAACTTACAAGATGAGAGATGCAGACTTCATTGCATACGTCCCACATACAAAATAAACAATTGGAGCGAGTTTTGCATGTCACTTACAAAATTGATACAAAAATCAGCCTAAACATTGGAGCTTTTTTTGCAATCTAATCAATGAAAAAATTGTGTCAAAAAAATGAGTAATTAATATTTTATGAGTTGAAAATAATGAGAAAGTTTGTTTCATAGTTGTGTGTGTGTCTTAGTTTAGACTTAGTTCCTATTTTCTAGGATATAGTTTTGATCTCCCAAAATTGAATATAAAATTATATATCTAGAATTGTATGATCAATGTAATAGAGAATGCTTCTTAAGAAGTCTCCAAGTGTAGCTTGTTGACCTATGAGCTGCTATTTTCAGTGTGTAAGTTTCATTCCAATTTGTCTTTCCATTTGTTAACATAGTATCAGAGCTAGGCAGAGTTCGTGGCTAGATTAAGAGCCTTGGTGGCTGAGGTTGTTGGTTCAATTGCTTTTTGATTGAGTGCTGATTTATTATGAATAACCTGATCAACGTGACCCTGACAAGGAGAAGTTGTGTTGAACAATGTTTGTGTTGCACTAGGAAAGAGTGTTGATCAGCGATGGTAAACAATGATGCAGAAAAATAATGAGAAATTTCTTCATCACAACCTATACCAAGGTGAAAGGGCGCTGCGGTTTTTTCCCTATTAGAGGTGGCTTGAGACTAGAAGTGTTTGTGTTGGTGTTTTTTCTAAGGCCATATTTCTAGAGTTGGATCTGTAGTATTGGGATTTGAAGTTTTTGGAGGATCTGAAGTTTGATTCATAGATAGATTATTGGAGGATGTGGAGGTGGATGTGTGGATCGCTCTGTGGAGGAATTGGTGGTAGATCCACAGATCAGTGGCTGGATAAAAAGATATGTAGATTGGACCAGTGGATCTGTTATTGGATTTGTGCTTCTGGCACAATGAATAATAACATTACAAAGACATAGCTTAATGAGAGCAATAGGCTCGATGGGTCAAATTACGCTAACTCAAAGTTGAAGTTGCAGACATTGCTCGAGGGTTTAATTACTGTTAGAAAATTATATATTATGGAGCAATGGAACACATAAAATATTGCAGAAATATAAACACAGAAAACGCACAAAACAAGAGAGACACAGATATATGTGGTTCACCCAGTTTGGGCTACGTCCACCCCAAAGAGCCAGTCCTTCCTTTCTATTATCTAGAAAAATGAAGAGACACAACCTACAACAAATCCGCTGTAATATCCTCTGTTTTCTCTCACAGTCTCACCTCCCTGTTTCTCGCTCACAGAACACATCTATCTCACAGCCTCAAATACAATACCCTCATACAAAGAGAGGGGTTGCCTTCTAGGGAAAAAAACCCTAAACTAAAAATAAGTTCTACTGTCAGATCATCCGCCTAATGAACAACCCAGATTGACTAGAAATTATTATACTTTTACAAGGAAATTTTACAGCTACTTTTAGCTTTGGGGGTGCTGCCCCCGAAACCCCCCATCAAGGGGGGGCTCCCAAAGGTCACAGCCGCCCCCCCTGGACCCCCCCTGCAGTGAATATTTTACGGGCGGCGTTGCCGCCCCAATTTTGAACTGGGGTCCTATATGGCTATACCTTTGAATATAGAAGATAATCAGGCTCCACACCGAACAATATGTTGGACAATTACAAATGGGGATGATGCTCTGTTGATTGCAACCATCGCTTGCACACTCGCATCAGTTCAAGAATGGGAGAAGAGGAAAATAAAGCGAAGGTGTTTTTGAAGATGTTAATAAAAAATAGCATAATCCCTCACATCCAACAATGAAAAGCCACCAATGAAATTTGGGTGACGCTCAAGGATTTTCATTAGATGAAAAATAAAAATTATATGTTGTTTATGAAGAGTGTGATTCTATTTATCATAATGGATGAGAATGAATCCATTGTTGCATTCATTTCAAAGATTACTTCATTCATCTCACGGATCAAAAGACCGAGAGACAAGTTGGAAGATATAGGGGAGAAAGTGTCCAAGACAGATCTTGTCACAATTATCAAATGTTCATTATAGGGCTCCCAGAGATGGAGAAAGGTCCCACCTGTGAAGAAATGACAAGAATTTTAATGGAGGAAGAAGAGATACATATGAATCGAAAGCCTCATAATGTAGATCTCGCATTGGTAGCAAAGGAAATATTCTTGAAACAGAAACCAAGAGGACATAAAAAGGGTGGTCCATCCAAGAAAAATCCATTTCAAGCTATGTCATATTCTAGAAATGATTTAGGAATTAAGTGTTTTTGTTGTGGCATTGGTAGCAAAGGAAATATTCTTGAAACGAAAGCCAAGAGGAGGACATAAAAATGGTGGTCCATCCAAGTAAAATCTATTTCAACATATGTCATCTGTTAGAAACGATTTAGGTATTAATTGTTTTTACTATGGCATAACTGGTCATATTTTTATATATTTCTATAAAATAAGACTGGTGAAACCAAACTTAGACAAAAAAGGAATACAAGGGATTTTGTTCACGAAGATCAGAATCGTGAACTTAAATTGTTTATTTCTGATGTTTCTCTATTCGTTAAGGCTGATGAGGTTGAAACTTGGTTTGTGGGTTGTTGAGCATCTTCTTATATGACAGGTAATAAATATGGGCATGAAAATTTTAAAGTTATCAACGATGGTACTAACATCTATCTTGGAGATGACAGAGCATATAAAATTAATGGGTATCGAGATATTCCTGTGATATTACCGAATGGTAATAGCAGGTGCATCCAGAATGTCAATTATGTACATGGTATTAAAAATAATTTGATCTCTGTATCCATGACTAGATCAAAATTTAAAGAGAGAATTTTCCAAACCTTGCTGTGTTATAAAAGATTTTCTCGATCATCATAAGCTAGTTGCATCAGGAGTATAATTTGTAGGCCTATATAAGTTGAAGGTTATAAGTGTGCCACATATTTAACTTCGATGAATATGAGAGAAAAGACTTTATGGCATCAAAGGGTTTGGCCACATCAAATTTCATGACTTGTTACTACTACATAAACAAGGTATGCTTTAGGGACTTCTTGTTTTAACAAATGAACATATTAATTGTGAAGATTTGCGGTTCGAAAGATACACGGGGATGAATTTCCCTCTACCTTAAATACGAGAAAGAAAGATATGCTTGAGCTTGTGCATACAAATATATGTGTAACCTATGCACACAAGGTCCTTAGGTGGATATTACTATTTCTTATTATTTATTGAGCATTGCACAAGATATAGATGGTTATACTTTCTTACAAGGAAAGTGGTGTTTTCAATTATTTTAAAGAATTTAGAAATATAGTTGAAAAGCGGATAAGGAAAATGATTAAAATTCTCTGGTCATATCAAGGGGGAGAATACATGGTTGGAAAATTCATCAAATATTGTAGAGATCATGGAATAGCACAACAATTTACAGTGCCCCACACTCCACAATAAAATTGAGTTCCAAAGAGAAAGAACAAAACTTTGGTGGAATGTGCACGCAACATGATAAAAGGTGAGAACATATCCAATGGTTTTTGGGTAGAAGTAATTAATACTGCAATTTACTTAAAGAACATAATTCCAACTTGATGTTTTGATCTCAAGACTCCATTTGAGGATTTGTATGGTTTCAAACTTGTAGTCCATCACTTGAGAGTATTTGGTTCTAAATATTTTGTGCACATTTCTAAGGAAGATAGGAAGAATTTAGATGTTAAAGATATAAAGTGCATGTTTGTAGGGTATTTTTCTGATTTCAAAGCATATAAGACAATCATTTACAACAACAGTAGCAGCAAAAAGAGGAATCTAATGATGTAGATACATTCACTTGTTGAAGTCTATTCAGAGGTGAGCAGGAAATCGAACATGACATAATTGAGGCAAGTCAGTTACCACTGAGATTAGATAGGCAGACTCACTTACCTGTACGGTACAAAGACAATGGTCTTATGACTAGTATTTTAAATGTTGTCGAGCCCATAAATTATAATGAAGCAAGTCATTATGATGAATGGAGGTGAGCTATGAAAGAAGTGCATGAGTCCATAATTAAAAATAAAACTTGGGAATAAGTCGAACTGTGAAAAGGAAATGATCCCATAGGTTGTAAATGGTAAGATAAACCTAAGTTCAAAGCAGATGGTAGTGTAGACAAGTATAAAGCTAGGTTGGTGGCCGAAGGTTACAAACAGAAAGAAGGAATTGATATGAGGATAATTTTGCTCCTGTAGTTAAGTTAATACTATTACAATGTTAATAGTTCTAGCTACAAATGGAGCATACACGAGCCAGATGTGAAATCTACTTTTCTAAATGGGGAGTTGAAAGAAGAGGTATATTTAACACAACCTTAAAGGTTCATTAAAAAGGGGTAGGAGCACTTGGTATGTAAATTAAAGAAGCCATTGTATGGATTGAAACAAACTCCCAGATCTTGGTATGAGAAAATAGAATGTTAGTTATTACAACATGATTATAAGAGATTTAAAATGATCCAAATTTGTTATGAGATTTGATTGAAATGGGCAGATTATGTTTATTTCCTTATATGTTGATGATTTTATTGTTACTAAAAATTATAATGAATTGGTTGAACAAATTAAAGTGTAGAGGTCATAGATATTTTAAATGAAGGACCTTAGGAATTGCATTAATGTTTCAGTCTTGAAGTCTTCAGGTATTCCAGACAGATTTTTGTTACTCAAGGAAACTATGTCACGTAATTGTTGAAGAAATTCATAATGGATTAGTGTAAGGAAACTTCAGCACATATATAATAGAATGTCAAATTTCAGAGTGATGATAGTTCTAAAGTGGTGGATGCTACGTTGTACATACAACTGGTTGGAAGTTTGATTTATTTCCCTACAGTCAGACTTGACTTAGCATATTTTTCTAGTGTATTGAGTTAATTCAGCGCAAAACCTCTTGAAAATCATTGGGTGGAAACAAAAGTTGTCTTAAGGTATCTTTAAGGAACTATAAATTTTGCCATTATATATACTAATTCTTTTGATATTAAATTGACAAGCTATTCATATTTAAATGGGGCTCGAGATCTCAATGATAGAAGATCTATAACAGGGTATGCTTTCAATATCGGGTCTAGGATAATTTCTTGGAGTAGTAAAAAGCAGAGTATTGTACCTTTATCATCAATAGAAGCAGAGTATCAAGCTATATGTGTGGCCACTTGTGAAGAAATTTGTTTGAGAAAAATTCTTCGTGATGCAATAGAAGAACAAAAAGATACTACAGTAATCAGATGCGACAAGTGATGTTCAATCAAGCTGCCAAATGATCATGTTTTTCATAAAAACACAAAACATGTAGATACTCAATTTCATTTCATTATAGAAAAGGTTTAGTCTAAAGGTTCAGTCAAAAAATTCTATGGAGCCAAACAACTCCTCTTTGTCCAACTCAAGTCCTTCAACATTTACATCAACATCGTGACTATCCATGGAAAATGTGTTTGCATATTCACCAAGATCTGATATTGCCTTTATATTTATCTCATTTATTTCAGGAGGGTCAGTGTAAGAATTAGTTCTACTTTGATGATTTAGTAATTGGTTTGAATCCATTAAACAAGAAGACAACCAGCCAATATTTATGGCATGCTTGCAAATTTTTCCAGAAATAGACCATGGAAAATCACAATTTACAAATTTTGTGCAATGACATGTGACAAGATATTGCTTATTACGTTTATATTTAATCCTCACCCAAAAAGCGTGAGACATTTTCTCATGAGGGCTGCAATCATTATCTAAAATTATTTTTTCTTTTTTCATTGATGATTCAAATTGTTTCTATTTCATGTAATTATTAAAAAATCCCTCCTTTTATAGAATTTTCCTAAACCAATAACAAGGTTCAACATTTGTTAGAAGAACATGTATCAACCAATCCATTCGATGAGTACATACCTTTCTTCTATCAAATAAAAAGTTTATCTTTAGCTAATAATGATATGACTCCACAACATTGTTTGTCCCCTGATTTTCCATGGGTAAAATCGACACAACCTTGTACACACATCCCTATTTGCATGTATATTTTATCCGTATGAAAACCAAAAAGGGAAATTTTGGAAACAGTTTGTCAACTTACAAATCTTGTCACCAAAAACAAATTCTTGTGAAAATAGTCTAAGAACTTCTCCTCATTAGCAAATTTATGGAAGAAAGCATCAATTGCATTGATCACTTCAACACTGGAACAATAATTCATAGCTAAAATTGAATCACTAAACATCTCTTTTGCTATTTATGGATTACTGGCCAATCGATTCACTTTTTTAGCCATTCTCGAGGTATGTGCCAAACGCACAATATAGCAATGCACATTGTGACTCTCCTACCACATTCAATTCATTTCAAGAATGTTAATTTTTGTAATAAATAAAGTTTCACTATAAAATAATAAGATTCAAGTTACATTAAAACACAAATTTCATGCAATACATCGTCAACCATGAAGACATTAACTTTCCAACTATGACCAAATTGGTGACACCTATGCATGAGGTGCTCCAATCATAGTGAAATGTCTTGTGATGTATTACGTGATTCCACCACCCATGCAATTGGAACCCAACTTTGTTTCTAATCAAACATTAGGAGTGTGTAAGAATGATACTATCAAATTAAAAAAAAGTATGAAACCAACTTCATCTCATTAATCATTATTAATCATTACAAATCAAATTATTCTACTAGATCAATCGTACTTAATATACTGATGCAATTTTTATTTGTGCTGAACATTTAATCTGTGGCTATTAGGATATTATTCGATAGCTTCACCATGGTATCCAAAATCCACTTCATTTGAATTTCAACTATAAAAGGGATCTCTCCACCATTGGGCTTTTAATAAAAGAAAGAATCATCTTGGTGTTTTCTATACCAAAGGTTCACACTCATTTCATCCTTGTTATGGAATTGATACTTTCCCTTCATTAGATGATTATAGATTTTAACCACATATTTCATACACCAAAATAAGTCCATAACTAAAGCTTTGGCATCCATGTCAACATGTTTTTTAACATGCATTTTGCAAACCGAGTCAATCGACACTTCCAAGAAACAACTCTCTATATAGGAAACCATTTCCTTTGATAACTTTGGTTGATACAGGGACCTATCATCATCTGAAGTTTCATGTTGCCCATGATGAGGCCATCCTTAGTTATCTTCATGTTGCTACATGTTGTATGGCTATTAGGCTATTATTCAATAGATTCACCATGGTCTCCAACATCCACTTCATTTGAAGTCCAACTATAAAAATGATCTCTCCAACATTGGGCTTTTGATAAAAGAAAGAATCGTCTTGGTGTTTTCTATACAAAAGGTTCACACATATTTCATCCTTGTTATGGAATTGATATTTTCCCTTCATTAGACGATTATAGGTTTTAGCCATATATTTGATACACAAAAATAAATCCGTAGCCCGAGCTTTCACATCCATGTCAACATATTTTTTAACATGCATTTTGCAAACTGAGTCAATCGACAATTCCAAGATATAACTCTCTACATAGGAAACCATGTCCTTTTATAAGTTTGGTTGATGCAGGGACCTATCATCTCTTGAAGTTTCATGTTGCCCATGTCGAGGTCATCCTTGGTTATCTTCATTCTCATACATGTTATATGTTTTTATCACTATCTCAGGGGTTTAAACCATGACTTTTACAATAAAATGGCATTGGAAACCCCCATTTTTCACAAATGAGGATCTTCGCTTCATTTGATATTGTCCTCTTCTGTACTTGGGGCCAAATGAAAAAGAATATCTACATAAAAATGTTTAAAAATTCAATACATATGAAAAATGATCTAGCACTATTAATACCAAAATCTAAAAGATGCATCTAAAAAACACTCACACTTCATATCTAAAGGAAGCAGTAGGCCTTAAGCCCGAGAATCTATTTTTCACCCAGGTGAAAGAACATGGAGCATCTCAGTTCATTTCCTCTCCTCTAATAAAATCTCCAATTCTATTTGAATGGATTTTTGCAATCCGATCAATCTCCATTTTTTTTCATGTAGTTCACACCAATCTAAATCATTTCAAGAAAACATGATCCTTTATTTAGGGTCTTGCACTAGAATGGAAATTATTGTTTCCCATTTCACTTTATTTACCATTTTATTACCCAAGAAGTTGCAGAAACAGTAACCCACAAATGTGTTGCAATAGTGACCCAGTGAGTTGCCACGTTGGTGACCCTGTGAGTTGCCACAACTGTAAACCAATGAGTTTCTTCAAAATTGAGCGAGTGTGTAGCCATAATGGTCAACCAAATATTGTGGAAATGGTGAACACCCTATCTGCAGCAACAGTCAACCAATGAGTTGCCGGAACGGGCAAAGAATGAGTTGTCACAATAATTAACAAATGAGTTTCTACAATGGTTAACGAGTGAGTTTCTGCAATGTTTCATAGATGAGTTGCCACACCATTAAACCAATGAGTTGCTACACCATTCAACCAGTGCATTGCTACAATGGAAAATGAGCGAGTTGCTGCAATGGAAAGCCAACGAGTTGCCACAGGGGTGAAACAACTTGGTGCTACAATAGTGAACTAATGGAGTTTTTGCAATCAATATTGGTGCTCTCCTAACCCTTCACAAGAAATAAATTAGATTTTAGTAATGTGGATGGTGAGGGGTTTCACAAATTGGATTTTGACATACACCATCAAAACCAATGCAAAAAAGAACATTATGCTTATAACCAGAGCTAGAAGGTTGGTAGCTAGGAATCTCCATGAGTTTTGACATGCAAAAAAGCAACATTATACTAATAACTAGAGCTCGAATCTAGGTAGGTATGACAAGAAATGAACTACAAGTTTATGAGCCTACTTACAAACAAAAATTCCCATTTTTAACTTACAATATGAGCGATGTCGAACTTTGTTGCTTGCAATATTGGTACAAAATAAATGATTGGAGTGATTTTTGCATTTTTTTTACAAAATTGATTAAAAAAATGACCTAAACATTGGGGCATTTTTTTCAATTTGATCAATCAAAGAAATATTTCAAATCAAAATTTTCTATGCTTGAGGGTGCAAGGGTTTCAAGATTATCACGGAGCGATTACATAATCACCATTAATTTGTTTCACCATGTGGCTATGTGATTTAGCCGAGTCATTGTGTCGTAATCAACGAGGGTGCAAATGGAACTCTATGGATGGTGACGGCAATAGTGATGCATATAGAGATGTCAAGAGATAACGAGATACAGAGAAAAATTTGTTTGGAGATACAGAAGATCTGGTTTGGTTAAAGGGGCCCACGTTGTGGAGGAGATCGCGAGACGAGCCTCGCTTTGAGCTCGTGTGAAACACGAAGAGTGTTTCGTCGACCCATTAACTTATTACATAATCTACAACAAATCACAATACTCTTTACTATGCAAATTAAATTATCATAACTATTAAATGACAATAATGTGTTATGTGCAAAACACGTTTCCTAGAAGCATAATATAATGTAGTTGTCTATAACGCGACTTTTTGAAAGTTTTTCCGGCGGGTTTTTTCGGCCGAAATCCGGTAGGAATTTATTGGAATCGCATGTTTGATAGCTAGTTTCTGCACAATGAAAGCGTCCCAGGGGTTTTTGAGGGTGCTGAATCCAGGTATGCAGTTAAAAAACCATTTTAACTGCAACAAATCAAGATTTAACCTCAATTTCTTCCGTCGGATTCCGTCACCGGAATCTCCAAAAAGTCGCATTATAGACAACTCCTAATATAATTATTGATAAAATTTTATATCATAATTATAAATGTTTTTGCATAAAAAAATCTATACTATTATTACTATTGAATAAATTACAATACTTTAAGACCAAATGTTTAGTTAAGTAGTTTTGTTAATGGAACAAAGTTCAAATAATCATTAATATATTATGATGATTTAGTTAATAACTAACATTTAATTTTTTTTTGTCAATAATTTCAGTTAATTTTTAAATATATATTTTTTACCATTATAATTTCTTTATTTTAGAAAATCACCTTATTAAATAAGTTATTATGTTATTTCTGATATTTATTTAATAAACTCTGAAATCACATTATTGACTTAACACATTTTTTGTCATAAACCTAGTTGACTGTTAATCAAGTTCTTTGAAAGGGAAAAAATTATAGTTATTTAATTGTTTAATTAAATTAAAATATTTTCATTTAATCTTTAAACATATTTTCATACCTACCTACAACGAATTTTCTAAACGGATATTGAAAAGATTGGAAATCTACTCAGCTAGCTTTTCAGGAGGAATGTGAATAGTTATGAGAGGTGAATACTTATGTTAACTCTTAGGGCAATGTTAGGGGAATCCAAGTGACATTGTGGAATATTAGAGAGAATCCAGGTGACAATGTGAAATGCTAACGGTTCAGAGAAATCCAAATGACATTAAGAAGTTGATTCGCATAATCAAAACATTATATTTATATCTCTACCATATATTAAGGAAATTGTAATTCACGCTTGTTTTTCATTTTGGTTTGTAAGATACCACGACAAATATATTCAATTTGTGAGGCAGGCTTTCACAAATATTCACCTCTATTTTGTTATAGATATGGACATGCAAAACACAACTCCTATTGTTTCATGGTTCAACGAAGCACCTCGTGACCTTGAAACGAAGATATTTGCCCCGATTCCTGTGGAGTTTATGTATAGCTATCGCCTGGTTTGCAAGCAGTGGAACAACTTGCTTTTGTCGAATGATTTCCTATCAAAGTTGGTCGAGGTGTCTCTCAGCTGGTAGCAGCCACGGCTAGTATTGTGCTATAACAGTCCCAAAATGCCATGGATGGCATTCTGTTTCTACACACGCACCTGAATTAGCTCCTGCTTCAGGCTTTCTTTCATGGAAAATTTGAGAGTGATACCCTATAGCTTTTATTTCAACTAGTCTTTTCCAGGACTCATCTTGGTCACCCGAAGGCGACAGAAGGGTTTGCAACCCTTATACAAAAATGTTTGCTGATCTAGAAAAGTGTTTGCAACACTTTGGCTATAGAACTGTTGATCAGATTAATAAATCTGACGATTCATACAGATTTGTCATTGTTAAGAACAACTGGAAGGTTGCAAATAGACTAATCGAAAGATAGATGGTGCAAATTTACGAACCTTCCTCGAAGAGATGGAATATCGCGGGATACATTGGAGAGGATTTTCTAATGTGCAATGAACCTGTTTCTTACGAAGGATCATTTTACATTCACTGTCATTTAATACCTGATGAAATGGACGGCATCAGGGTTTTCACTATCCTAGACGAAGGAGATGCTTCAGCCATGGCGCCCAACCCCATTCCCATACTTTTTGCACCCTTCCCTCAAATACTGCGCAATTGGATGTGACACCAAGATGGCGGAATTTCTTCGCCACATATAATTGTGGAGGTTTTCCATTACACCAAAACCCGCAGGTATTGGTAAACATTCCAAACCAGTAACTAGGATCCCCAGGGTGGAAATTACGGATTCTACAGAGGTGTGGTCATTCTTCCAACACCCTTCTCAAACGCAACTCAGAGGAAACGAACCTGGGTCCAAGCTCTGATACCATGTGGAGGTTTGCCATTACACCAAAACCCATAGGTATTGGTAAACATTACAAGCCAGTAACTAGGATCCCGAGTGTCATGCCCCCAGGCTAGCAGTAGTCTTTCAACCGCTCTTGGCGAGGTGTGGCACCACCGAACACTTTCTTTTCACCAATACTTATGTTCGTGGACTACACCTAACCACTTACTCCTACTTAGTTTGTGTTTCTCAACCAAGTATTATTTCTTTATCCTTTATACCAATGAACACCCATACACATTCATTATCAATAGAAATTATAAATGATGAACACAATTGCATAGTATAAAGTGAGGGGAAACTCCCTGAACAATGAGTCTGCCCAACAATATATTATATAATAGTTTACAATGCTTTACAAGTATACTTGGAAACCCCAAGTTTCATACTTAGCCAAATTTACAATCCAAGGCAAAACTTGGTTTCCTAGCTTGTCAGCACCTCCGCACAGTCGCCGCACGACTCACCAACGCTTTGTTCACCTTGTCGCATGATCATGTTCTTTTCCCAACTCACGTGCGCCTCCAAGTCGCCACACACGGGTGCCTCCACCCGAGGCACACCTCCATCCACAATCTCAACACTTCACCAAGTCACCATGCACACTTGCACGACAGGCAGGCACTCACTCAAGTCGCGAAGACACCCATGCCAAGTCGTCACACAAACCAGGTGCTCCTCCGTTCACCGTCGGGAAACTTCACACAAACTGGGCACCACACCCGTGCACACCTCAACCGTCCGTCGGGCACCACACACCCGTGCACGCCGTCACCCAACCACCGGGTGCTCCTGCCCACACCTTCACCCACAACCGCGCTGTCACCGTGCAGCCCAACCCAAGAATGGGTGCATCACAACCTGTGCCTTTCCTTCTTAGATATGCACACTAGACCTGCGCCTATACCTCATAGAGCGAATATGTTGAGTGAATGAGTGATTGAATGATGGTTTAAATGACTCAACGCATTCACCAACATATACCCATGGCAGGGCGAGTTGGCTCACCCGGCCGACTCGTCCACCATGCTCCACACGCCATCAAATCTAATATCGGCTCCCTCATCAATATGGGTCACCCTCCACACAGTTTATCCCATGCTCCCCTGCATATAAATACTCACTCACCCTCCACATATGCACACACTCAAGAGAGAGCTCGCACCACAGTCACACTTCAAGCCAAATGTTCGTTCGTTCAACTCTACCCATGTGCACACACGTTCCACCTGTGCGCCCAGAACTGCAAGTCATTACATCCTCCTCCACCTAAAATCGTTGTCGTCCTCAACAACATACCATCCTGGTAGCCATCCACCAAGATCATCATCAATGTTTGTCTCATCCTCGGTCCACGATGTGAGCTCCTCCACATACTGCAAACATCTCTGCAACATATGTAGAACTCTCATCTCCACCATGTGTCATCCTCATCCTGTGAACTATCCTCCTTGTTTGCCTGATGTCAACATTTCTCTGGTACACTGCTAGCCCCCATGACTTGAACTAGTAGGGTGATCAGTCCAACTGTCACGCTCAAATCATAAGAATGTCCCTCCTTATGCCTTCACGAGTCTATCTCGGATTCTGCCACATCTCGGACTCACCAAGAATCTCACCATGCTCAGGTCCATGGAAACTCCATCCCATCTGCAGCATGTCATGATGCTTGATGCCAAACCATCCCTGCACCATCTGTCATACCTACTCAACTTGTTTTAAGGACTCACTGCCATGAGCAGCTAACAATGAGCCCCATGTTCTTATTCATCTAAGAAGATGTGGAGGGAGTAGAGCCTGAAGGCTCACCCTCAAGGATCATCTCAATCCATCTGTTAGGATCTTCTATCTCCATCCTCTGTAGTTAAGTGACCCGATCCTCCTCTCGGACATGCAGCCTCAAATATGCCTCATCATCATCATCATCCTCGACCACTTCTAGCCTTCTTGACAAATCCAAGATACCATCTGAAAGAGTCCTGATGACCAATGACTGCTTGGTAAGCTTTGTCTCCACCATGGACAACCGCTTACTCATATCTTCCATCCGCTTCCCATCCTCCATTTGCATCACTACCAACTTACAATCAGGCTTTGTCACTCCAATGGTAGGCACACCAATGGGTACATCTTCCCTTCCATCTAAATGTACAACTTCTTCAAATGTGGAACAATCATAGCATCAAACTCTTTCATGAATTCCATTCCAGCATAGCCTCATAGTCATTTATTTGTACTATAGTGAAGTCAAACTTCCATGTCCACTCACCAGGTGTTCTGTCCACCTTTTTAGCTACACCAAGAATATCATCAGGAGGAGAATTGACTGTCTTCATCTATGCCTTCACCGGTACAAATTTCAGCCCAATTCTTCTCGCAGTATCTTCTCCCATGAAGTTGTGAGAGGCCCCTCTATCCACGTGAGTATATCAGCATCTCCAACCTTCATCCAAACATACTCCAACTTGTTCCTCTCAGGATCCCTCCGAGGGATCACCTCTCTAGCAGCAGCAACCTCGAGTATCTGCATCATCTCCACATAAGCTTCTTCATTTCTCGCATTATATTGTGCAATCGCAGCCACTTTCGGTCTAGAAGGACAATTCTTCACCGTATGTGGTTCAGCACATATCCAACACTTGAAGGCTTTCTTCATCTTCGACTTATCATCTGATTTCAAAGCATCCTCTTTCTTCTTCTCTTTCGGCTTGTTGGACTTCTTCTTCTTATCATCATAAGTCTCATCATAATGCTCCACCAACCTGTCCACAGCAGCAAAAGCTTCTTGAAGTGTTCTAATCCTCTGTCTCTTCACTTCATTGCGTGCCCAAGGCTTCAACCCAATAGTGAAATTGAACACCTTGTCCCTCTCCGCCATGTCAGGAAGTTCCAGAACCACACTTGCAAACTCCCGCTGATATGCCTGAAGGTTCCCTGTCTGCTTTATGAACTTTATCTTCATCCTTGCTTCCCACATTTAATCCTGAGGAGTGAAATGGGTCTGCAAAGCTTTCTTCATTTCATCCCACGAAGTAATGTCATCAGCGCTACCATTGGAAATCTGATCCATCCTCCTTCGCCACCACATCTTAGCATCCTTTGTCAAGAACTGAGCAGTTACCTTGACCTTCGTCTCATCATCAGATAGATCCAATCATTCCAAGTATTTCTCCATGTCCATAGAATGTTTCCAAGAGTCTTCGCACTCCTTGTACCATCGAAAGATTCTGGTTCCTTGACTTTCACATGAGGAACTCCTCCACGTGAGTTGTGCCTCACATCCTTCTTCAACACAGCTGTCTCATCTCTGGCTTCATCAAGAGATTTCTTCAAGTTCATGATCTTTGCAAGACCTTGGTATCTTGCTTCTTCAACCTCCTTGACCCTTACTTCAAGTTGTGTACACATAAGATTAGTGTGCTCGTGTTGAGTCTAGAGTTCCTCGAGCTCTTCCTTCATCTTCCATACAACAGCTTCACCAAGTTGCCTGCAACCCAAGTCGTTGATGCAACACTTATCACGAAGTGTTCACCAACCTCTTTCACCTGCAAGTACCTGTCACCATTTTCACTTCGTCACGAGCAACCCTGGTCTAGAACTAGCTCCAATCGAGCTCTGATACCAACTCACGATAGTGTATTGGGATCAACACTTCTTCATCAACCCAATCATCAGCCTGCTCTGATACCACCTGTCATGCCCCCAGGCTAAAGGTAGTCTTTCAACCGCTCTTGGCGAGGTGTGGCACCACCGAACACTTTCTTTTCACCAGTACTTATGTTCTTGGACTACGCCTAACCACTTGCTCCGACTTAGTTTGTGTTTCTCAACCAAGTATTATTTCTTTATCCTTTATACCAATGAACATCCATACACATTCATTATCAACAACAATTATAAATGATGAACACAATTGCACAGTATAAAGGGAGGGGCAACTCCCTAAACAATGAGTCTGCCCAACAGTATATTATACAACAGTTTACAATGCTTTAAAAGTATACTTGGAAACCCCAAGTTTCATACTTAGCCAAATTTACAATCCAAGGAAAAAATTAATTGCCTAGCTTGTTGGAACCTCCACACGGTCACCACACGACTCACCAACGCTTTGTTCACCTTGTCGCATGATCGTGTTGTTTGCCCAACTGGGGCGCACCTCCAAGTTTCCACGCATGGGCACCTCCACTCGAGACACACGTCTGTCCACAATCTCAACACTTCACCAAGTCACCATGCACACTTGCACGACGGGCAGGTGCTCACCTGAGTTGCCAAGACAACCGTGCCAAGTCATCACACAAACTAGGTGGTCCTTCGTTTCACCGTCGAGCACCTTCGCACAAACCGGGCGCCACACCCGTCGACGCCTCAACCATCTGTCGGGCACCACACACCTGTGCACGACCTCACCCAACCACCGAGCGCTCCTGCCCGCACCTTCACCCACATCCATGTTGTCACCGTGCAACCCGACTCAAGAATGGGTGCATCCCAACCTGCGCCTTTCCTTCTTAGATCTGCGCACTAGACCTGTGCCTCTACCTCATAGAGTGAAGATGTTGAGCGAATGAGTGATCGAATGATGGTTTGAATGACTCAACACATTCACCAACATATACCCATCGCAGGGCAAATTGGCTCACTCGGCCGACTCGTCCACCATGCTCCACATGCCATCAAATCTTATGTCGGCTCCCTCATCAATATAGGTCGGCCTCCATTCGGTTTATCCCATGCTCCCATGTGTATAAATAACTGCTTACCCTCCATATATGCGCACATTCAAGAGAGAGCTCGCACCGCAGTCACACTTCAAGCCAAACGCTCGTCCGTTCAGCTCTACCCACGTGCACGCACGTTCCACCCACACGCCTAGAACTGCAGGTCATTACACCCAAGGTGGAAATTACGAATTCTATATAGGTGCGGTGATTCTTCCAACACCCGCCCTCAAATGTAGCTCAGGGGAATCGGACCTTGGTCCAAGCTCTGATACCATGTGGACGTTTTCCATTACACCAAAACCCATAGGTATTGGTAAACATTACAAGCTACTAACTAGGATCCCGAGGGTGGAAATTACGGATTCGATAGAGGTGCAGTGATTCTTCCAACAGTAATCACGTGCGGGTCCCGTGTATTGCTAGTTGTTTCGAAATGGGATCCCATCGAAATGGGCAAGAAGCCAGAGTTTATCATATGGGAGTTTATCACTGAGGGTTAGGATAGAGATTGGGTAGAGATTACATGGATGCCTTCTTCGATGTGCAAGAAATGGACAAATAAAAGTGACCTTTATTGGATGAATTTCACTAGAGTAGGAGATTACGTGTGCTTTATATCATCAAGCTATGGAAAGGTGGTGGCTATTGTAGAGGTGGCTACCTACAATTTGATAAATAAGCAATGGGGATGGCTTCCCAGCCTTTCTACCGACAAAAACGAATCCCTCCGTGGGTATATTACGAAAGCAATGGCCTTTGTTCCAAGCCCACATGCAAAGGTGGAGTAAAAGGAATTTCAAAGAAGAGTTCTTAGCTAAAAATTGTTTCCATTACCGAAAATATGTACTACTTCAAATATGTTAATTAAAATTTGATATTTTAATGATTTTTTCAATTAAATCTTTTAAAACTATGATAAAACTATTTAAGAGAATTTGTTAATAAGTTATATTTTTTTTCCAGAATTATTAGTGTTGTTTAATATATTATATTTTTATTTAATTAAATGATTATTTCCATATAGCTATAAAAAGGTTGTTGGCAACATCAAGAATTTTTTTAACGAAAGCAATCAAATATTTTTTCTTGGTCAAAGTAGCAAGAGGATTGTTTCGAACAATTCTATGGAGCCACATAACTCCTCTTTGTTCAACTCAACTCCTTCAACATTTACATCAACATTCTGACTGTCCATGGAAAATGTGTTTGCATCTTCACCAAGATCTAATATTGCCTCTATATTTATCTCATTTGAGTCATTGTAAGAATTAGTTCTACTTTGATGATTTAGTAATTGGTTTGAATCCCTTGAACAAGAAGACAACCAACCAATATTTATGGAATTCTTACAAATTTTTCCACAAATAGGCCATGGAAAATCACAATTTACAAAATTTGTGCAATGACAAGTGACAAGATATTGCTTATTACGTTTATATTGAATCCTCACCCAAAAAGCATGAGACATTTTCTCATGAGGGCTACAATCATTATCTGAAACTATTTTTTCTTTTCCATTGATGATTCAAATTGTTTATTATTAAAAAATCCTTCCTTTTATAGAATTTTCTTAAACCGATAATAGGGTTCACCATCTGTTAGAAGAACATGTATCAACGAATCCTTCCAATGAGCACATTTATTTCTTCTATCAAATAGAAAGTTTATCTTTAGCTAATAATGATATGACTCCACAACATTGTTTGTCCCCTGATTTTGCATGGGTAAAATCCTGACAACCTTTTACCCACATCCCTATTTGCAGAATAGTTGTGATAATGTATATATTTAATCCGTGTGAAAACCAAAAAGAGAAATGTAGGAAAGAGTTTTTCAACTTACAAATCTTCTCACCAGAAACAAATTCTTGTGAAAATAGTCTAAGAACTTCTCCTCATTAGCAAATTTGTGGAAGAAAGTATCAATTGCATTGCTCATTTCAACACTGGAACAGTAATTCATAGTTAAACCTGAACCAGTAAACATCTCTTTCGCTATTTATGGATTACTGACCAATCGATTCTGATTTTTTAACCATGCACGAAGTACGTGTCAAGCACACAAGATAGAATTGCACATTGTGACTCTCCTACCGCATTCAATTCATTTCAAGCATGTTAATTTTTGTAATAAATCAAGTTTTACTATAAAATAATAAGATTCAAGTTACATTAAAACACATTTCATATAATGCATCATCAACCATGGAGGCATTAACTTTCGAACTATGATCAAATCAGTGACACCTATGCATCAGGTGCTCCAATCATAGTGAAATGTCTTGTGATATATTACGTGGTTCCACCACCCATGCAATTGGAACCCCACTTTGTTTCTCATCAAACATTAGGAGTGTGTAAAAATGATACTATTAAATTAGAAAAACATATGAAACCAACTTCAGCTCATTAATTATTCTTAACTGTTACAAATCAAATTATTCTACTAGATAAATCATTCTTAATATACTGACGCCATGTTTATTTGCATTGAATGATGAATCTATGGCTATTAGTCTATTATTCGATAGCTTCACCATGGTCTCGAAAATCCACTTCATTTGAATTTCAACTATAAAAGGGATCTCTCCACCATTGGGCTTTTAATAAAAGAAAGAATCATCTTGGTGTTTTCTATACCAAATGTTCACACTCATTTCATCCTTGCTATGGAATTGATACTTTCCCTTCATTAGATGATTATAGATTTTAGCCATATATTTCATACACAAAAATAAATCCATAACACAAGCTTTGGCATCCATGTCAACATATTTTTTAGCATGCATTTTGCAAACTGAGTCAACCAACACTTCCAAGAAACAACTCTCTACATAAGAAACCATGTCCCTTGATAACTTTGGTTGATGCAGGGACCTATCATCACCTAAAGTTTCATGTTGCCCATGACGAGGCAATTCTTGGTTATCTTCATGCTCATACATGTTATATGGCTATTAGGATATTATTCAATAGCTTCACCATGGTATCCAACACCCACTTCATTTGAATTCCAATTATAAAAAGGATCTCTCCAACATTGGGCTTTTAATAAAACAAAGAATAATCTTGGTGTTTTCTATACCAAAGGTTCACACTCATTTCATCCTTTTCATGGAATTGATACTTTCCCTTCATTAGACGATTATAGTTTTTAACCATATATTTCATACACAAAAATAAATCCATAGCTCGAGCTTCGGCATCCATGTCAACATATTTTTTAGCATGCATTTTGCATACCGAGTCAATCGACACTTCCAAGATATAACTCTCTACATAGGAAACCATGTCCTTTGATAACTTTGGTTGATGCAGGGACATATAATCTCTTGCAGTTTCATGTTGCCCATGACGAGGTCATCCTTGGTTATCTCATGCTCATGCATGTTATATGTTTTTATCACTATCTCAGGGGTTTGAACCATAACTTTTGTAATAAAATGGGATTGAGAACCCCCATTTTTCACAAATGAGGATCTTCGCTTCATTTCATTTTGTCCTCTTTTGTCCTCGGGGCCAGATGAAAAAGAATAGCTACATAAAAATGTTTAAAAATTCAATACATATGAAAAATGATTGAACACAATTAATACCAACATCTAAACAATGCATCTAAAAAAAACTTACACTTCATATCTCAAGGAAGCAGTAGGCCTTAAGCCTGAAAATATATTTGGCACCGAGGTGAAAGAACATGGAGCATCTCGGTTCATTTTCTCTCCTCTAATAAAATCTCCAATTCTATTTGAATGGACTTTTGCAATCTGATCAATATCCATTTTTTTTCCGTGTAGTTCACACCAATCTAAATCCTTTCTAGAAAACATGATCTTTTCTTTAGGGTCTTGCACTAGAATGGAAATTATTGTTTCCCATTTGACCCTATTTACCATTTTGCTACCCAAGAAGTTGCTGCAACAGTAACTCATAAATGTGTTGCAACGATGCCCGAGCGAGTTGCCACGATGGTGACCGTTGGAGTTGCCACAACTGTAAACCAACGAGTTTCTTCAAAATTGAGCCAGTGTGTTTCCACAATGGTCAACCGAGTATTGTGGCAATGGTGAACACCCTATCTGCTGCAACAATCAACCACTGAGTTGTCGAAATGGCAAGGAATGAGTTGTCGCAACAGTTAACAAACAAGTTTCTTCAATGGTTAACGAGTGAGTTTATGCAATGTTTCATAAATGAGTTGCCACACCATTAAACCAACGAGTTACGAGTGCATTGGTGCAATAGAAAACAAGCGATTTGCTGCAATGTAAAGCCAACGAGTTGTCGGAGGGGTGAAACAACTTGTTGCTACAATAGTGAACTAATGGAATTTTTGCAATCAAGTTTGGCGCTCTCCTAACCCTTCATAAGAAACAAATTGGGTTTTAGTAATGTGGAGGATGAAGGGTTTTACAAATTGGATTTTGGCCTACACCATCAAAACAAACACAAAAACAAACATTATGCTTATAACCAGAGCTCGAAGTTGGGTAAGTAGGAATATCCGTGAGTTTTGACATGCAGAAAAGCAACATTATGCTAATAACTAGAGCTCGAATCTCAGTAGGTAGGACAAGAAATGAACTACAAGTTTATGAGGTTGCTTATAAACAAAAATTTCCCATTTTGAGAAAGAAAAATTTCCCATTTTGAACTTACAATATGAGCGATGTCAAACTTTGTTGCTCACGTCATCAGTACAAAATAAATGATTGGAGTGATTTTTACATATTTTTTACAAAATTGATTAAAAAAAATGACCTCAACATTGGGGAATTTTTTGCAATTTGATCAATGAAAACACTATTTAGAATCTCAATTTTCTCTATGTGAGGGTGGGTTTCAAAATTATCACGAAGCAATTACATAATCACCATTAATTCGTTTCACCATGTGGCCTTTAGCCGAGTCATTGTCTCGTAATCGGGGAGGGTGCAAATGGAACTCTATGGATGGTGACGACAACCGTGATGCATATAGAGAGGTCAAGAGAGAATGGGATACGGAGAAAAATTCGTTTGGAGATGCAAAAGATCTGGTTTCGTTAAAGGGGCCCATGTCACAGAGGAGATCGCGAGAAGGGCCTCGCTTCAAGTGCATGCGAAACACGATGGGTGTTTCGTCGACCCATTAACTTACTACATGATCTACAACAAATTACAATACTCTTCACTATGCAAATTAAATTCTCATAACTATTAAATGACAAAAATGTTATAGTTATGAGAAAATATTATAGTTATTTAATTGTTTAATTAAATTAAAATATTTTAATTTAATCTTTAAACATATTTTCATACATACCTACAATAAATTTGCTTAACGGATACTGAAAAGGTTGGAAATCTAATTGGCTAGGTTATCGGGAGGATTGTGAATAGTTACGAGAGGTGAATACTTATGTTAACTGTTAGGGGAATGTTAGGGGAATCCAAGTGACATTGTGGAATGCTAACTGTTCAGAGAAATCCAAAAGACATTAAGAAGTTGAATCGCATAATCAAAACTTTATATTTATATCTCTACCATATATTAAGGAAATTGCAATTCACGCCTGTTTTGGCTTGCAAGATACCACAGAAAATATATTCAATTTGCGAGGCAGGCTTTCACAAATCTTCACCTCTGTTCTGTTATAGATATGGACATGCAAAACACAGCTGCAATTCTTTCATGGTTCAACGAAGCACCTCCTGACCTTCAAACGGAGATATTTGCCCTGCTGCCTGTGGAGTTTGCGTATAGGTATCGCCTGGTTTGCAAGCAATGGAACGACTTGCTTTCCTCGAATGATTTCCTATCAAAGTGGGCCGAGGTGTCTCTCAGCCGGAAGCAGCCACGGCTGGTATTGTGCTATAATCGTCCCGAAATGCCATGGATGACATTCTGTTTCTACACACGCACCTGGATTAGCTCCTGCTTCACGCTTCCTTTCATGAATAACTGGACAGGGAAACCCTATAGCTATTATTGCAACCAGTCTGTTCCAGGACTCATCTTGGTCACCCGAAAGGGTTCCTTAGAAGGAAGGGTCTGCAACCTTTATACAAAAGCATTTGCTGATATTTCCGCTCCACAGTTTGGCGACATCGCTGTCGATCAGATTAATAAATCTGACGCTTCATACAGAGTTGTCGTTGTTGAGAACACCTGCGGGTTCGCAAGTGGAGAGATCGACGGACAGATGGTGCAAATTTACGAACCTTCCTCGAAGAGATGGAAAATCGCGGGATACATTCCTAACGATTTTATAATGTACGATTTTATAATGTACGAAGGATCATTCTACATTCACTGTCGTTCGATACCTGACAAAACGAACGGCATCGGGGTTTTCTCTATCCCAGACGAGGGAGACGGTTCAGCCATACCTCCCAACCCCATCCCCATACTTTTTGCACCCTTCCCTCAAATAGTGCGGAATTGGATGCGACACCAAGATGGCCTACTGTCTTGGCCACATATAATCACCTGCGGGTCCCGTGTATTGCTAGTTGTTTCGAAACGGTATCCCGTCCAGGTTGAACAAGTTGCTGGGGAAGGAGAGGGCAAGAAGCAGGAGTTTATCATATGGGAGTTTATCATTGAGGGCCAGGATAGACATTGGGTAGAGATTGCACGGATGCCTTCTTCCATGTGCGAGAAATGGACGAAAAGTGACAATTATTGGATGCATTACACTGGAGTAGGTGATTACGTGTGTATTATAGCAGCAAGCTACCTGTTTGAAACAACGGAGATTGACGTGGTGGTAGCCACATACAATTTGATAGATAAGCAATGGGGATGGCTTCCCAGCCTTTTTACGAACCAAAACGACTATCTCGGCGGGTATATTACGAAAGCAATGGCCTTTGTTCCAAACCCACAGGCAAAGGTGGTGTAAAAGGAATTTCAAAGAAGATTTCTTAGCTAAAAATTGTTTCCATTACTGAAAATGGGTACTACTTCAAATATGTCAATTAAAATTTCATATTTTAAATGATTTTCGAATTAAAGCTTTTAAAACTATGATAAAACTATTTAACAGAACTTATAGTTTTAAAAACTATTTAACAGAATTTATTAATAAGTTTAATATATTACATTTGTATTTAATTAAATGATTATTTCCATATATTTCTAAAAAGGTTATTAACTGAATTTTAATTTCCAACTACTAATTTAATGTTCTATGAAATTCTTTTTCTACAACGATTAACTCTTAAAGTTATGTATTTCTACATACCTTACATTTTTTAAAAGTTTATCTTTGGAAAATAACTTTGAAATTGGAAAATATGGAGTAAATGTATTATATTTGTTGGAAATATTAGACATTAGTAAAAGTGGGTTTTTTTGTTTTTAATTATAATCATTTATATGCATTTTTACATACTTCACATTTTTTAAAAGTTAATATTTTGAAAATAACTTTGAAATGGAAAAAGATAAAGTAGATGTATTATAGTTATTGGAATTATGAGATATCAAGGAAAAGGAAAGGTTTTTTTATAAATTGTAACGATGTATTGGAGAAGATGTTTGACAAAATAAGTGTATTTTGTAAATATATGTAGTGTAAATATTATACAAAATGATTTTCCTGGAGTTCTTTTTATTGTTTTTATTGTTAATCTTATTCATTGTTTTTATTGTTAATCTTATTCAAAGTAAGATATAAGATTTTATATTTATAAGTTTTAATTGTTTAACTTGCAAATAGTCTAATTAGGCATTCAAAAGTGTATTTCAAACAACAAGAAATCACAATCTCAATGGAAATTGTATTGTCAAATTCCTTCCAAAAAGTCATTCCATCCACTAGCAAAATTAGTTGTATTCTTTAATACTCCATGAATGTGTGTTCTATGTCATAGTTTCACTAATTAGAGAACCTATGAATATTCTCTCTCACATCAAAAAATCATAATTCTCAAAAATAGTATGGCACATTAGGGATACATACACATAGAATCATTTTGGTTGTATGCATATTAGATGAATTTTTTCTCTCAGAACGATGAGGTAACAAAAGTAACCATTCCTCCCAAAACTATGGGCTCATTGAAAAGAAAGTGGACAAATGAATAAACACAACGATAAAGATCCTCTAGAATTGTTGTGAAGTTCCTTGATCACATAGAAAAATGATCCATATTTGTAGATTAATTAAGCATTGTTCACGTGATTATATGTTTCAAAATGACACAGTATGATTATTTTTTATCAAACATCGGAGTACGACAAATGATGGCATTCCTCGTTTTGCAATGTTGAAGGGATATCGATGACAATATTGCTCCTTCTTGCAATCAATAATGGCATTGTGAGTTCCTTATTTATCAACATCCAAGAAGGAATATTGTTGCTTAAAATAAATATTGGTCACAACAAATATATGTATCTCATTATTTGTGAATGAATTAATGACATCAGCGAATAAGGAACATTGAGCATTGGAAATTTGATATATAAAGATGGGACATTCTTTGTTGATTTCCATAAATGACAAACCATTTCTAATCATATGCATAACGTCATAGTTATGACTCGTAGTGTGAGAAATAGACAACATAAATATCTTCCTAAATTTTTATTTGATATAATACATATTATTTTAACGCATTGCCAAATTTTAAAGAAGATAATACACAAATCCAAAATTATAAGTAGAAAGTTTCAATTTTACATAAATTTAAAATTTCAATTGCCATTATTCTTTAGTTGAACTAACATATACCAATAACTTCTAGGGATTAGATTCATAATTGAACTTCCAAATACTAGAGAATAAACACGATACTAAATAGAAGTAGGCATATATTCTAGAAGGTTCTAAATTAGTAATGTAGTAGATGACCCCAATGAATCTCTCGTAGTTGCAGTGTAGAAGAGTAGTGTCCCAATTGAATTTCTTAGCAAATTAAGTTTAAGTGAGCGAATTTTATGGGAATGGGAGATAGCGATACAAAAAAAGGTGCGGAGAGAAAATATTTTACAATAGATACAACCACTAAGACCGTGTTTTTTTACTTAGATAATATTGTTTAGTATTATGGTCATTGCTACTCTATATTCTCTATATTGAATTGTATGATCAATGTAATAAAGAATACTTCTTCGGAAGTCTCTTGGTGTAGCTTACTGATCTATGAGCTGTTATTTTCAGTGTGTAAGTTTCGTTCCAATTTGTCTTTCCATTTGTTAACATAGTATGAGAGCTACTCAGAGTTCATGGCTAGATTGAGAGCCTTGGTGGCTGAGTTGGGTCTGTCGTGAACCTTGGCGGCTGAGAGCCCTTGTGGCCAAGATTTGAGAGCGTGTAAGACATGGTGGCTGAGAGCCTTGGTGGATGGTTCGATTGTTTTTTGACAGAGCCCTGATATATTATGAATAACCTGATCAACGTGACCCTTACAAGGAGAAGTCATGCTGACCAGTGTTGGTGGTGCACTAGGAAAGAGTTTTGATCAACGATGGTAAAAAATGATGTACAAAAATTATGAAAAATTTCTTCATCAGAACCCGTAGCAAGGTGAAAGGGTGATAGGGTTTTTTCCTTGTTAGAGGTGACTCGAGACTAGAAGTGTTTGTGTTGGTGTTTTCTTAAGGCCATATTTCTAGAGTTGGGTTTGTAGCATTGGGATTTGGAGTTGTTGGAGGATCTGGAGTTTGATTCATAGATCGACTGCTATAGGTTCTGGAGGTGGATGTGTAGATCGATATATGGAGAATCTGGTGTTAGATCCGCACATCAGTTGATGGATCACCAGATATGTAGATTGGACCAGTGGATCTGTTATTGGAGTCATGGTTATGTCACAATGAATAATCACATTACAAATACATACCTTAATGAGAGCAATAGGCTTGATGGGTCAAATTATGCCAACTAGAAGTTCAGGTAGCAAAAATTGCTCAAGGATTCAAGTGCTTGGACAATTACAAATGGGGATGATGCATTTTTGACTGCAACCATTGGTTCCACAGTCGGATCAGTTCAGGATTGAGAGAAGAGGAAAATAAAGAAAAGGTGTTTTTGGAGATGTTAGTAAAAGATATCATAATCCCTCACATCAGAGAATGAAAAACCACCAATGAAATTTGGATGACGCTCAAGGATTTTTATTAAATGAAAAATACAAATTGTATGTGTGTGAAGAGTATGATTCTATTTATCAAAATGGAGGAAAATGAATCTATTTTTGCATTCATCTCAAAGATTATTGCATTCATCTCATGGATCAAAGCACTGAGAGACAAGTTGGAATATATAGGGGAGAAAGTGTCCAACACAGATCTTGTCACAATTACCTTGAATGCTATGATAAAGGATTATTAGGTGTTCATTATAGGGCTTCTAGTGATGGAGAAAGGTCCCACCTGTGAAGAATTGATAGGAATTTTGATGGAGGAAGAAGAGATAAGTATGAATCTAGATCCTCACAATGCAGATCTTGCATTGGTAGCAAAGAAAATATTCTTGAAATGCAAACCAAGAGGAGGACATAAAAGTGGTGGTCCATCAAAGTAAAATCCATTTCAAGGTATGTCATCTACTAGAAATGATTTAGGAATTAAGTGTTTTTACTGTGGCATTGGTAGCAAAGGAAATATTCTTGAAACAAAAACCAAGAGGAGGAGATAAAAACAGTGGTCCATCAAAGTAAAATCCATTTCAAGGTATGTCGTCTGCTAGAAATGATTCAGGAATTAAGTTTTTTTTATTGTGGCATAACTGGTCATATTGTTATATATTGTTATAAAAATAAGACTAGTGAAACCAAATTTAGACACAAAAGGAATACAAGGGGTTCTGTTCACGAAGATCAAAATCATACCTAAATTGTTTATTTCTGAGGTTTCTCTTTATGTTGAGGTTGATGAGGCTGAAACTTGGTTTGTGGATTCTTGAGCATCCACTCATATGACAGGTAATAAATATTGGCATGAAAATTTTAAAGTTACCAAAGATGGTGCTAATATCTACATTGGAGATGACAGAGCATATAAAATTAATGGGTATCAAGATATTCCTATGATATTACCGAATGTTAATATCATACACATCTAGAATGTCATGTATGTACATGGTATTAAAAATAATTTTATCTCCATATCCATGATTATAGATCAAAATTTAAAGGTAGAATTTTCCAAACCTTACTATGTTATAAAGGATTTATCCAATCATTAGAAGCTAGTCGCATCAGGAGTATGATTTGTAGGCCTATATAAGTTGAATGTTATAAGCATGCCACATATTTAACTTCAACAAATATGAGAACAAATAATCTTTGGCATCAAAGTTTGGTCACATCAACCTTCATGATTTATTACTACTACATAAATAAGGTATGATTTAGGGACTTCCTGTTTTAACAAATGAACATATTAATTGTGAAGATTTTGCACTTGGAAAAATACATGGGGATGAATTTCGTCTAGCTTAAATAGGAGAAAGAAAGATATACTCGAGTTTTTGCATACAAATATATGTGTAACCTATGCACACAACGTCCTTAGGTGAATCTTACTATTTCTTATTATTTATTGAGAATTGCACAAGATATACACATGTATACTTTGTTACAAGGACAGTGATGCTTTCAAGTATTTTAAAGAATTTAGAAATATGGTTGAAAAGCAGATATGGAAAATGATTAAAATTCTCGTCATATCAAGGGGGAGAATACATGCTTGGAAAATTCATCAAATATTGCAGAGATCATGGAATAGCACAATAGTTTATAGTACCACACACTCCACAATAAAATTGAGTTGCAGAGACAAAGAACAAAACATTGGTGGAATGTGCATGCAACATGAAAACAAGTAAGAACCTGTCCAGTGGTTTTTGGGCTGAAGTAATTAATATTGTAGTTTACTTAAAGAAAAGAAGTCCAACTTGGTTTTTTGATCTAAAGAATCCATTTGAGGATTAGTATGGTTTCTAACCTGCAGTCCATCACTTGAGAGCATTTAGTTCTAAATACTTTGTGGACATTCCTAAGGAATATAGGAAGAAATTAGATGTTAAAGATATAAAGTGCATACTTGTAGGGTATTGTTTTGATTTCAAAGAATATAAGATGTCTAATCCATCTACTCTCAAGATGTTTTCAAGTAGAGATGTTATCCTACATGAAAAAAATGATGAAGGGAATAAGGACAAAAGTTATGAAGAGTGGCGCATGCCTGTAATGATTAATGACAATAATGATGAAGCCAAATACAATCATTCACAATAGCAGTAGAAGCAAAAAGAGGAACCTAATGATGTAGATACATTCAGTTGTCAGAGTCTATTCAAAGGTGAGTAGGAAATCGAATAGGATAGAATTGAGGCAAGTTCGTTACCGCGAAGATCAGTTAGGCAGACTCACTTACTTGTAAGGTAGAAAGAATATGGTCTTATGACTAGTATTTTAAATGTTGTTGAGCCCATGAATTATAACGAAGAAAATTGTTATGATGAATGGAGGTGAGCTATGAAAGAAGAGTATGAGTCCATAATTAAAAATAAAACTTGGGAATAAATTGAAATTCAAAAAGGAAAAGATCCCATAGGCTGTAAATGGTTATATAAACTTAAGTTCAAAGTAGATGGTAGTGTAGAAAAATACAATGCTAGGTTGGTGGCCGAAGGTTACAGACAGAAAGGAGGAATTGATATGAGGAGACTTTTGATCCTGTAGTGAAGTTAAATACTATTAGGATGTTAATAGCTCTAGCTACAGATGGAGCATACATAAGCTAGATGTGAAATCCACTTTTCTAAATGGGGAGTTGAAAGAAGATGTATATTTAACACAACGTGAAGGGTTCGTTAAAAAGGGGAGCACTTGGTATGTAAATTAAAGAAGCCATTGTATGGATTGAAACAAACTCCCAGATCTTGGTATGAGAAAATAGAATCTTTCTTTTCACAACACAGTTATAAGAGAAATAAAAATGGTCCAAATTTATATACGAGATTTTGATTGAAATGGGCATAGTATGTTTATTTCCTTATATGTTGATGATTCGATTGTTACTGAAAATTCTAGTGAATTGGTTGAACAAATTAAAGTGTAGATGTCATAGGTATTTGAAATGAAGGACCTTAGAGAATTGTATTATTGTTTGAGTCTTGAAGTCTTGAGGGATTCTAGAGAGATTTTTGTTACTCAAGGAAAGTATGTCAGGTAACTGTTGAAGAAATTCATAATGGATCAGTGTAAGTTACTATAGTACATATACAACAGAATGTCAAATTTCAGAGTGATAATAGTTCTAAAGAGGTGGATGCTATGTTGTACAGACAATTGGTTGGAAGTTTGATTTATTTGACTACAACTAGACATGACTTAGCATATTCAGCCAGTGTATTGGGTTAATTCATCACAAAACCTATTGAAAATCATTGGGTGGCAACAAAAGTTGTCTTAAGGTATCTTCAAGGAACTACAAATTTTAGCATTATATATACTAATTCTTTTGATAGTAAATTGACAAGCTATTCAAATTTATATTGGGCTCAATATCTCAATGATAGAAGATCTATAACAAGGTATGCTTTAAATATTGGGTACAGGGTAATTTCTTGGAGTAGTAAAAAGAAAAATATTGTACCTATCATCAACAGAACCAGAGTATCACGTTATATGTGTAGCCACTTGTGAAACAATTTGGTTCAGAAGAATTCTTTGTGATGCAGGAGAAGAATAAAAAGATGCTACACTGATCAAATGTCACAACCAACGTTCAATCAAGCTCGCAAATATTTCATTTCGTTAGAGAAAAGGTTTAGTCTAAAGAGATTTTTATTGAATATTGTAACAATCGTGAAAATGTAGGTGATATCTTCACCAAGTCTCTTAAGATTAAATTTGAATTGTTTAGACAAATGTTAGTAGTGAAAGTGAATCCTTTCTCCATTAACGAGTAGAGTTGAAAATAATGTAGAAAGTTTATTTCATGGTTGTGTGTGTCTTAGCTTAGACTTAGTTCTTATTTTCTAGAAGATAGTTTCAATGTCCCTAAATTGAATGTAAACTTTTGTATGATCTATAATAAAGCTTACTCCTTACACAATCTCAAGTCTCCATGTGAAACTTACTCAGATGTGAGCTGCTATTTTTAGTGTGTAAATTTAATTCCAGTTTATGAATCCAATTTTTAACATTATCATGGTTTAATAATTAATAACTAACCTTTTATATTAATTTTTGAAATAATTTCATTTAATTTTTAAATATATATCTTTTTGCCATTATAATGATTTTATTTTGAAAAATTAGCTTATTAAATAAGGTATTGCGTTATTTCTAATCTTTATTTATTAAACTTTAAAAGCACATTATTGACATACAACATTTTATGGTAAAATTTGTCATAAACCTAGTTGACGGTTAATCAGGTTCTTTGAAAGAGAAAATATTATAGTCATTTAATGGTTGAATAGTACTTTATATTATATTTTTTAATAATTGAGTTTTTCCGGTAGGAATTTATTGGAATCTCAAGTTTGATAGCTAGTTTCTACACAATGAAAGCGTCCAAAGTTTTCGAGGGTGCTGAATCCAAATATGCAGTTAAAAAACCATTTTAACTGCAACAAATCAAGATTTAATCTCAATTTCTTCCGCCGAATTCCTACCAGAATCTCCAAAAAAATCTCATTATAGACAACTCCATTGTGGAATATTAGAGAGAATACAAGCGACATTGCGGAATGCTAACGGTTCACGGAAATCTAAAAGATATTAAGAAGTTGGATAACATAATCAAAACTTTATTAAGAAGTTGAAATTGCAATTCACGCTTGTCTTTCATTCTGGCTTGCAAGATACGACAGAAAGTATATTCAATTTGTGAGGCAGGCATTCACAAATCTTCACATTGGTTCTGTTATAGATATGCACATGGAAAGCACAGCTCAAATTGTTTCACGGTTCAACGAAGCTCCTGCTGACCTTCAAAGGGAGATATTTGCCCGACTGCCTGTGGAGTATGTGTATAGGTATCGCCTGGTTTGCAAGCAATGGAACGACTTGCTTTCCTCGAATGATTTCCTATCAAAGTGGGCCGAGGTGTCTCTCAGCCGGAAGCAGCCACGGCTGGTATTTTGCTCTAATAGTCCCGAAATGGCATGGATGGCATTTTGTTTCTACACACTCACCTGGGTTAACTCTTCTTGGTCACCCGAAGCGATTCCTTAGACGGAAGGGTCTGCAACCCTTATACAGAAGCGTTTGCTGATATTCTATCTCCATATCAGATTAATAAATCTGACGCTTCATACAGAGTTGTCGCTCAGATTAATAAATCTGACGCTTCATACAGAGCTGTCGCTCAGATTAATAAATCTGGCGCTTCATACAGAGTTGTCGCTGTTACAACTCTGTATGCAAATGGACTGATCGAAAGACAGATGGTGCAAATTTACGAACCTTCCTCGAAGAGATGGAATATCGCGGGATACATTCCGGAGGATTTTATATTGTGTGACGAACCTGTTTCTTGCGAGGGATCATGAAACGAACGGCATCAGGGTTTTCACTATCCCAAACAAGGGAGACGGTTGAGCCATAGCTCCCAACCCCATTCCCATACTTTTTGCACCATTCCCTGAAATGGAATTGGAACATATAATCACCTGCGGGTCCCGAATATTTCTAGTTGCTTCGAAATGGTATCCAGTCCAGGTTGAACAAGCTGGTGGGGAAGGAGAGGGCATGAAGGGGGAGTTTATCATATGGGAGTTTATCACTGAGGGCAAGGATGGGGATTGGGTAGAGATTGCACGGATGCTTTATTCGATGCATTTCACTGGAGTAGGAGAATACCTGTGTTTTATAGCGACGGAGATTGACGTGGTGGGTATTGTAGACGTGGCTACCTACAATTTGATAGATAAGCAATGGGTATTGCTTCCCAGCCTTTCTGCGAGCCAAAACGAGTCCCACCATGGGTATATTACGAAAGCAATGGCATTTGTTCCAAACCCACATGCCAAGGTAGAGTAAAAGGAATTTCAAAGAAGGGTTCTTAGCTAAAAATTGTTTCCATTACTGAAAATCTGTACTACTTCAAATGTGTTAATTAAAATATGATATTTTACATGATTTTTGAATTAAAGCTTTTAAAACTATGATAAAACTAGTTTAGAGAATTTATTAATAATACATATTATTTTCCAGAATTATTAGTGTTGTTTAATATATTATATTTGTATTTAGTTAAACGATTATTTCCATATATCTATAAAAGGGTTAATAACTGATTTTTAATTTCGAACGACTAATTTCATGTTTAATGAAATCCTCTTTCTACAACGATTTACTCTTGAATTTATGTATTTCTGCCTACCTTACATTTTTTAAAAGTTTATCTTTCGAAAATAACTTTGAAATTGGAAAATATAGAGTAAGTATGTTATATTTATTGGAAATATGAAACATAAAGTAAAAATGTTTTTTTTTTAATTATAATTATAATTGTAATATGTGTATGCATTTCTATATATTTCTAAATATTTCACATTTTTTAAAAGTTAATATTTTGAAAATAATTTTTAAATGGAAAAAGTAGAGTAAATTTATTATAGTTATTGGAATTATGAGACATCAAGTAAAAGTACAGGCTTTTTATAAATTCTAACTATTTATTGGGAGGAGATGTTTAACAAAATAATTGTTTTATTTAAATATATTTAGGTTATAAATTGATTTTTTTGGAGTTATTTTTATTGTTAACTTTACTCAAAGTAGGATATAAAATTTTATATCTATAAGTTTTAATGGTTTAAATTGCAAATAGTTTAATTAGACATTGAAAAATGTATTTCAAACAACAAGAAATCACAATCTCAATAGAAATTGCATTGTTGAATTCCTACCAAAAAGTCATTCCTTCCACTAGCAAAATTAGTTGTATTCTTTAATACTCCATGAATGTGTGTGTTATGTCGTAGTTTCACTAAATGGAGAACCTATGAATATACTCTATCACTTCAATACCTCCTAATTCTCAATAATAGTGTGGCACATTAGGGATACATAAAAATAGAACCATTTTGGTGTTATGCATATTAGATTATTTTTTCCTGTCATAACCATGAGGTAACAAAAAGAACCACTCCTCCCAAAACTATGGATTCATTGAAAAGAAGGTGGAAAAATGAATAAACACAACGACAAAGATCCTCTAGCATTGCTGTGAAGATCCTTGATCACATAGAAAAATGATCCATATTTGTAGATTAATTAAACTTGGTTCACATGAATATGTGGTGCAAAATGACAAAATTTGATTATATTTTATCAAACATCTAAGAAGGAAGAGAAATGATGACATTCCTCCTTTTGAAATGTTGAAGGGATATCAATGACAATGTTTCTCCTTCTTGCAATCAATAATGACATTATGAGTTCCTTATTTATCAACAACCAAGAAGGAATATTATTGCTTAAAATAAATATTGGTCACAACAAATAGATGTATCTAAATATTTGTGAATGAATTAGTGACACCATCCAATAAGGAATATTGAATATTGGAAATTTGATATATAAAGATGGGTCATTCTTTGTTGATGTCCATAAATCACAAACCATTTGTAATCATATGCATAACTCTACCCATTGTGAATTCCTTGTTTATCAACATCCAAGAAGGAATATTATTGTTTAAGATAAATATTGGTCACAGCAAATAGATGTATCTCAACATTTGTGAATGAATTAGTGACAACATCCAGTAAGGAACATTGAATATTGGAATTTTGATATATAAAGATGGGTCATTCTTTGTTCATGTCCATAAATTATAAACCATTTGTAATCATATGCATAACTCTACCCCCCTCCCGTTCTGAACCTATGACCTCTTAAGAAAAAACACATGCTCTTAACCATTAGGCTCTACATATCTTACATTTTTTAAAAGTTTATCTTTTGAGAAAAACTTTGAAATTGGAAAATATAGAGTAACGTATTATATTTACTGGAAATATGAGACATCAAATAAAAGTGGGTTTTTTTTTTTTTTTTTATTCTTAATTATAATTATATATATGCATTTCTACATACTTTACGTTATCTAAAAGTTAATCTTTTGAAAATAATTTTGAAATGGAAAAAGATAGAGTAAATGTATTATAGTTATTGGAATTATGAGACATCAAGTAAGAGTAGTTTTATAAATTTTAAGAATGTATTGGGAGGAGATGTTTAACAAAATCATTCTTTTGTTTAAATATATTGATGTTAAATAATATATAAAATGATCTTTTTTGGAGTTATTTTTATTGTTAACTTTACTCAAAGTAGGATATAAAACTTTATATTTATAAGTTTTAATTTTTTAAATTGCAAATGGTTTAATTAGACATTGAAAAATGTATTTCAAACAAAAATAAATCACAATCTCAATGGAAATTGCATTATTGAATTCCTACCAAAAATCCATTCCTTACACTAGCAAAATTAGTTGCATTCTTTAATACTCCATTAATGTGTGTCTTATTCCGTAGTTTCGATAAATGGAGAACCTATGAATATACTCTATCACTTCAATACCTCATAATTCTCAATAATAGTGTGGCACATTAGGGATACATAAAAATAGAACCATTTTGGTTTCATGCATATTAGATTATTTTTTCCTGTCATAACCATGAGGTAACAAAAGGAACCACTCCTCCCAAAACTATGGATTCATTGGAAAGAAAGTGAAAAAATGAATAAACACAATGATAAAGATCCTCTAGCATTGTTGTGAAGTTCCTTGAGCAAATAGAAAAATGATCCATATTTATAGATTAATTAAACTTTGTTCACATGAATATGCAGTTGAAAATGAAAAAATCTGATTATTTTTTATCAAACATCTAAAAAGAAAGAGAAATGATGACATTCCTCCTTTTGCAATGTTGAAGGGATATCAATGATAATGTTCTTCCTTCTTGCAATCAATAAGGACATTCTGAGTTCCTTATTTATCAACATCAAAGAAGGAATATTATTGTTTAAGATAAATAATGGTCACAACAAATAGATGTATTTCATTATTTTTCAATGAATTAGTGACATCATCCAATAAGGAACATTGAATATTGGAAATTTGATAAATAAAGATGGGTCATTCTTTGTTGATGTCCATAAATGATAAACCATTTGTAATCATATGCATAACGTCGTTGTTATGACTCGTAGTGTTAGAAATACACAACATAAATATCTTCCTAAATTTTGAATTGATATAATACATATTATTTTAATGTATTGCCAAATTTTAAAGATAATACACAAATCCAAAATTATAAGAGGAAAGTGTCAAATGCATTCCTAAAATAAATTGAAAAGTTCAATTTTTGTTACTCCTTTTTTTCTAAGTAAGACTAATTCTATTAAAAAGGCAAAAATATAATTACACCGAGGCCTCGCCTCAATCACTGTTTCTGGTTTTCGAAACAGTTGATACTTCTCTAGATTTGGGAAACCAGCATGAGATTTCAAAAAAATTACCATATAACCCTGGACTGACATCAATAGACACCATAATTCAACCTTGTGACATAGAAAAAAGGCGCAACTAAACAACACTGGACATGACAGCAAACCAAAAAAACTACTGAACTTCTAAACATATGCAAAAATATCAAGCGACTGGACCAACCCGTGATCTGTCTGAGGCTGATTTGGTTCATGGGTGACAACATTTTCCAGAGGGAATCAGTTGTTTTGCTCCTTCTCCGGAGTTTCCTCAACCACGGGACACGCATACTGTTCCCAATCGCCTTCCTTTTTCTCCACATCACTCTTCTCAACATGACTTGTAGGGCCCTCGATCTACTGGGTGCCTCTTGCGCTGCCAGCACACCCCACCATTAAAGCCACGCCTGCAGAGTTGCCACCCACCCGTTGGAAGTCGTCTGCATGCTCATCGTCACCATGCATTCTGTTATGCCTGATTCCCTGGCTAACATCCCTTTAATTTTTCTCGTGACTCCCTCTCATATCCTGGGCTCTCATCTCCTGAGAATGCTCCTCAGAGCTTGTCACTTGATCACTATCCAACATTTCTTCTTCAGTGAAGATGACGGTTAGCTTGGCAGTGATAGTAGGTTTATTTAGATGGCTATGGAACTTGAAATGGGTAGCGTGATAGGCAGAGCCAGGACTCTGTTGGGAAATAATAGAATGGAGCCCAAAATCTCTAGTCGGATCCCTTGACTCCATCCCACGCCCCCACCTGCTACGTGCATAGGAATAGTGTCTGAGCTGAGGTCTGGGTTGAGGCTCATCTTCCTGGTCCTGAGGAGGGGAAGGGGGAGCCGATCTCTATGCAGTATGAGGTCTCACTCTGCCTCCCTGAGAACCTCCATATCGACTCCTCATGCGATGCCTTACCATCCTGGTGAGGACTGAGAGAAAATCAGTGGGATATTCAGTTGGGGAGGGGGATTGATTGCAGAAACAGGGCTTCTGAGCAGGATTTATAGGGAAAAGTATGGAGTGGGAGAAATGGTGGCCATTTCCCAAATCGATGCAACTAAGGTGCCAACAATGTTTTCCTGTAGTTGTTCTGCTACCTACCAGCTTTGCCTGCAGTGGACAATAGCGACGGATCGGGGGTCGAACAATGGGAATAGGAGGCGCCATTCTGATATCGACTGTATCCATCTCTCGACCTGATGGGCCATTTATTTCCATCTGCATTCTGGCCGGATTCGACTGCACTAAGCCTGGATCTAGGCCCAACTCAGCACCTGGCTAGTCCTTGCGTCGAAGTTTCTAAATGAGCCCATTAATGCTCTTTGAAAACACCCGCACCCAGGTGCGTTTCTTTCTCCTGGATCATTTCTCTTTCGACCAGATCCTTATAATCCCGAATCTGTTGTTCATTGGCTAGAAAAGAGAGAGAATCTATATGTAGAGCCTTTCCGCTTTCAACTCCTATGTTCGCGAGTAAGTCTGCTACTTTGTTCCCTTCCCATCGAATATGCTTGAGATTGATTGCCCTGTGGGTGGAGAGCCAAGTTTTAATTAGATGTAATCGACTTGCTAGCCTCGAGCTGTTGCTTACCTTAATTGAAGAGGTTCCTTGCCGGATTTTGGTGACAATGCTTATAAGTATCTGCAAGTCTCCTTCTATAACAAGTGGAAAGAGTCCATGATTATGAGCTAGGATAAGGCCCTGCCATAATCCTTCTAATTCTGCAGAGTTGTTGGTATCCCACCCAATTGATTCGAGGAAGATTAGGCATGGAATACCTTCATGATTTCTGATTATTCCCCCAAATATAGCCTTACCTGGATTCCCTTTAGAGGTGACATCAAAATTTAGTTGGAACATATGATGGGGAGGAGGAATCCATTTATCCGGTATGATTTTTTTAACTTGAGTTTTTTCCTTGATTATCAGTTCTTGATTCCACTATATATTCCAGTTTGTCCATATGGTTTGCTTTTTTGGGGTTGAGGGGAAGTCCTCTTCATACCAAGTTTGTAGAAGTAAGGTCTCCCTTATGTTTTGACATATTGTGATCCATAGGGATTCCTCAGGCATAGATTGATTTTTGAAGATACGTCGATTTCTCTCCTTCCTTATTTTCCACATAAGAAATCCCAGTATTAGCTTCCATAGGGAGTTTAGAAGCTTGCTCTTGAATGGTCTTTGATCCCAGTTTCGAATAGTCTCGATAATATCTCCTGAAGTCCTCCCATCCTTCTGACATCTGAAGTTAATCTTTTCCCAAAGTTTGTGCGCTAGTAGGCAGGAGTGGATAATGTGCTGAGTTGTTTCCTCCTCTTTCTTACAGTTGTGGTAGTAGGAGGGACCATGGAAGCTCCTATTCATGAGGTTGTCCCATGTTAGGATTCTATTGTGACCCAAAAGCCATAGAAAGGTGGAGATTTTCAGCCAAAATTTGGGGTCCCATATTCTCTTCCAAAGAGGGTCCTTAACAATGTGCTCCTGCATGATGATGTGATAAGCCTCCTTTGTACAGTAGGTGCCTTTCTCTTCATATCCCCACCTAAGCACATCCGTCTCCTCTTAATATTGTATTCTTCTCTTTATTAGTTATGTTCCTAGAGTTTGCTTTGCTAATTCCGTTCCTTGGCTTAGTATGCTATCCACACTGTTCCATTGCCTGTTCCCCTGCATGGTTGATGGGAGCTAGAAATGCTTGATTGTGCTTGACAATTGCAGTATCTGTTCCAGAATTTGATGGGGTAGTAGTAAGTCCTTTAATTTGGGTTGTTGCTGCCATGAATCCTCCCAAAACCTTGTTGTATTTCCATTTTTAACTTCCCAGAAGCTATGTTGTTGTATTAAGATTCTATGTTGCTTGGCTACATTCCATATTAATGATCATGTCCTGACTTTTGAAATTCAGATTAATTCTTCTGTTGGTTGATTGTTGGCATACTTTGCATTCCAAAGCTTGGCCCAAGGGGTGTACGGAACAGTGAGCCAATTCCACCATATGCAAGCTCTCATTACCACATTACTTTGGTAGGGATTGTGCAGACCCGTTCCTCCTGCAGATTTTGGAAGGTAGACAGTTTCCCATTTGACCAAAGCCCATTTATGTTTTTGATCAATATTACCCCACAAGAAGGATCTCTGTAAACATTTGATTTCTTTGAGAACCCATTTGGGTACAACAAGGATAGAGAAAAGATACAACGACATGGATTGGATAACTACCTTGATCAGGATGAGACTACTAGCTAAGTTGAGGGATATATGAGTCCAGGAAGATAGGCGTGCCTCCAATTTTTCTAAGAGCATCCTCGATGAGGAATGTTTCAAAGTAGCATCAGTCAAAGGAGCCCCCATGTACTTGGAGGAAAGAGAGGCTATTGAGAACCCAAGGATTCGAGTTGTAGTTTCTTGGGTGACAGTTGATGTATGCAAAAAGAATATCTTGGACTTGACTTTATTTATTTTTGCTCCCGAAGCTTCTGAAAATTTTGACAATAATCATTTGAGTTGACAAGCTTCCTGAACTAAAGGGTGACCGAAAAGCATATTGTCATCCACAAATTGCTAGTGGGTGAAGGTAGGAGAGTTTGGAAAAGTCATACATTTGAGTTTCTGGGAAGATAGAGCATCGTTAATAAACCATCTTAGACCTTCCGCCATTAGCACAAAGAGGAAAGGGGAAAGTGGGTCTCCCTGTCTGATTCCCCGAGAAGGGTGAAAAGGAGAGGATGGAATTCCATTGATCAAGATTGAGAAGAAAGAGGAAGAGATGAGACTCATAACCCAGCATGTCCAAGTTAAGGAGAAGCTAAAAGCGATAAGGATTTTCTAAATGTAGGCCCAGCTTAAGATGTCAAAGGCTTTTGAGAGGTCGATTTTGAGAAGCATACCTGATTTCCTGGAGCTTTTCAGAGAATGAATGATTTCATGTGTTAGGATTATTCCATCTATGATTTTCTGGCCTTCTACATATCCCGACTACTTCGGTGATACGAGAAATGGTAATAGCGACTTGAGTCATGTTGCTACAATTTTTGAAACGATCTTGTAGATGACGTTGCATAGGGCAATGGGCCGAAATTTGTCTGGGCTATTAGACTGAGCCTCTTTTGGTATCAACGCTATGAATGTGGCATTCATAGCTGGCAGCATCCATTACAGAGATCTTGATTCCTCCAAAACCTGCCAGACATCCATTTTATTTAGGTCCCAGGAATTATGAAAGAAGTTGGAAGTGAACCCATCAGGACCTGGCGCATTTCCTTCTTTCAGTTGATGCATTGCTTTTTCCTCCTCCTGTAAGTTGATCGGCTTGAGTAGAAGTTAATTGTGCTCCTCTGTAATGACTGGTGGGCTCCAGTATTGTAGCAATAGTGCTACAACTCCTGGAGCTTCCTATCTCTAATTTTATCAACTCGGTAGTTCGTACAAACTTGGAAGCGACGGTGCTATATGCACAAGTACTAGCTCATGTCACAGCTGTCACTTGGTCAACTGGCACAAGTCCGCTAGGGCTCAAGCCAACTTCTATATGCTCTCAGAAGAAGCTTTATGAGTGATGGACGAAAGCTATCTCGAAGAAAGCTAGCCTACTTTGCAAAAAGGAAACTGAAAGCCAACAAAGCATGGAAACCCTAGTAAACCCTAATTTGACCAGCTAGACCCTTACTATGCAAAACTGAGAATGAAACCACTACCAATAATGCCATTACTTGCAGTGACCTGAAATACATGCATCTAAGCTACTTGCATCTGAAAAGACATGTTTTTGTATTTTTTTCATTAAGTGGTTGGATTTATTATGATGATGCTTTTGATTAGGGTTTAGTTGTGCAAGAGCGGTTGGAATGGAAGGAAAGCATGGGCAGGGTCAGGATGGCTAGGGGAGGTCCCAGAGGGTCTCTAGCATTAGTCCACAGAGGTCTACAATGTTCGGATGCTCGGCAACCAAGTTTGCAGGCTTCTACAGGATGTCTGCAGGGGATCCTACATGAAACTAATGAATTCTACATGAAGTCTACTAACTTCTACAGGATGTGTTGTAAGTGGAAGTTTGGTGATGGTGAAGGGATGGAATGGTTTTGGGTGGATAGGTGAGGTGGAGATGGAACTTGTGATGGCTCAGGGGTAGAGAAATAGGATAGAGAATGAGTGCACGAAGTTGGTTGGTGGATAGAAGGATGGCAGCACGAAAGGTAAAAGAGATGAAGATACGTGGAAATGGATGAGTTGGAGGGTAAACGAGCTGGACAGAGGCCGAGTAGGGCTTGAGGAGAGGTCAAGAAAAAGAGGAAGGAAGTGGAATGATATGGAGCAGTGTAAATGAAACAAATGACTTATGTCTTGCACCAAAAACGAGAATTTATTAACCTATGATACCTGTGCCATTAAACCTATGAACAACAATGTAAAACCGAGAAAAGAAATCGTGCATGGAATGGAAAATATAGAAGTATGGTTCAATATCAACAGTGCATGGGTGGATCTTCAATGACTATGTTGCAGCTTGCATGGAAGTAAAAGACTGTGTTTCTTTTTGGTGGTTGATATGGACTGCACTCCAATCCCTAAACAGAGATGGCAGTGATCTCTAACAACCTTTTTCTTGGAGCTCCTGTGTATTACAAACCTCCTATCGAATCTAAGCACATGAAAGCAAAGTAATCGTAAGCTAATCCTACTTAATCACATTAAAAAGACTAAATCAGCAGACTGTATTTTCAAAATGCATGTCAAAAAAAAGAAACAAAGTGTTGAAAAAGAAAGACAATAGCAATACAAAGAAGAGGAGGTCTATTGCTCTCAGGTTGGGCCCTAACCTGAGAGCTATAGCTCCCTTAAAAACTCAGAAGTAGATCCAAATCTGCTTGCCTTTATTCATAATCAAAAATCTAATGTCATGCCAAAACTGGCTTACAAATCGAATTACAACATGACTACCTACTGGCCAACTACTAGCTACAAAAATTGACTAACCACTAGCTACAAAATGACTACCAACTAGCTCCCCAAAATGACTAACTGAAATGAGGTCTTAAGCCCTCTTATTTATACAATTTGAGGACCCAACAGTCCTCCTAAAATTTAGGGACTTGGCTGCCCAAGACTTGTAGTTAACAACAATCCAACTTGACTTGCTTGGCTGCCCTTGTGCTCATTGATTTGGTGGCCTTTGAACTCCGAGCTGATGGTGGAGAATTCGAGGTAAGGGCCCATAAATGAGGGGGACACCTTCCTACAAATCCTCTAGCTTGTTCTCCCACGAATTTGGCTGCCAAGTGCTCATTAAGACCTTCAATTTTGTCTCCAAGTTGACCAAAAAGGCTACACAAAGCACGCATTAGACTTGTTGGCATAATGAGTAACCAAATTCACTCTATTAACATAAAAATAATAAAAAACATGTAATAAACTAATGAGAATGGTGGACTAAGCCAAATTAGGAGGTTGAATGAACCCAAATAATTGTACATTTTTGGGGCTCATCAATGACTTTCAGTATATTCCTTGTAATTTTATCTATTGCTTTTGTTCTGTTACCCTGTGGTTCTTGATGGGCTTGCTTAAAGTAGTTGAGTAGTTCTAGTTCAATTTCTTCATGACTTTCCACTCTTGTTCCCTGCTCAGTTTGTATGTGGGTAATATTATTATTCATTCTATGGTGGATAGTCATTCGATGAAAGAATTTTGTGTTTTTTCCCCTTCTTTTAGCCACCTGATATGAGATTTTTTCCGCCAGAGCATTTCTTCCTGTTTGGCCCTTTCTGAGATCTGTGCTTCAGGAGCCCTTTCCTGTTTCATATATTCCTCTGTTCTACCCTCTGTGATAATATGTTGCCGTAGCTACTTCATGTCTTGATCGAGTGTTGCCTGAGCCTGAAATATGTTGCCGAACATGGAGTGATTCCATTGTTTTATTCTACTTTTGAGGTGTTTAAGCTTCAATTGGAATTGGATCATTTTTGTACCCTTTGGTGGATTATAGTTGGTCCATTCAAAATTGAACAAATTTGTAAAATCCGGATGAGTCATCCAAAAAGCCTCGAAGCGGAAAGGCTTGTGACTTGTATTGCTTGGTCGAGTCCATTGAAGGGAGATCAGCCAGTGGTCTGAGCTTGAGAACGGTAGTATTGAATCTAAGAGATTGCCTCCCAAAAGGATTGTGTTGTCTGAGACCAGGAATCTATCCAGGCGAGACGCAATTTGTTGGGTTCCAGTTATTTTGTTATTCGAGGTCTGAAGTCCATTATTGAAAGGCATGTTGATAAGCCAATTTCCTTGAATGTATTCTTTGAAAATGTTGCTCTGCATATCCAGATTGTTCCTTCCTTAGTTTTCTTCCATCTTGGTGATCATATTGAAGTCCCCCCCATTTATCCATAATGGATGAGCACTAGCTACATTGATCAAGGAGAGTGTGTTCAGGAGTTCGATTTTATTCCCAGTCTCCTGGGGAAAATATACATTGGATAATATTCTGTGAATATTGGTTCCTGTGTTATGGAATGTTGCTTGAAGGAAATTCTTGTTAGCATGTACATTATCGAGTTCAATGGTACGAGCATGCCATATAATTGCTAAGCCTCTGGAGTCGCCAGATGGATCTACTACTGCAACTTGACTATCAGGACAAGCTTTTGCTGCTATTCTATTACGAGAGATGGAATTGCATTTGGTTTCTTGCAAAAAGAGAATTTGGGGTTTTTATTGCTTTATCATATTTTTGATTAATCTGCATTTCCCAGGGCTATTGAGCCCTCTGATGTTCCAAGAGATGAGCTTCATGATTGAAGGTTAGGGAGAGAATTGTAGTACTTCATGAGCTTGGAATACCTCCCTGACTCCACTAGCATTTCCCCAATGTGTATGGTGTGCTGGAGGTATGTTTTCCTTTCTCATTCTTTGAACTCTTTGCTGATATTTTTCCCATCCCAGGGACTTCCTACTTGAATACCCAGTGATTTTTGTCTTTCAGCTATGGATAGGATTGCTTCCAAATTCTCCAACTGCCTCTCGCAAATTTTATCTTACATCTTTCCGTCACATGCCTGTTCTAGTCCCGGGATATCCAAATCCGCAATATCTATGTTGTCCCATTCTTATTCCATATGTTGTATTTCACCTATTCCTTCTATTGTTTCTGATATCTTTGTATGGTCGGTTTGCATGTTATCTTCCTCCATTACTTGATAGGACCAAGTGGGCCTTGTGCTTTTATCTGAAGAGGATGGATCTGTGATTAATGATTCATTTAGGCTTTTCTTCGGATCAGACTCTGGATATTGTATGTTTGTTACAGGGACCTCCTTAAATGAGGTAAGGATCTCAGAGTTGTGGGCATCTTACTAGGCTAACACTTCAAAAGTATTGCTTGTCGAAGGCCATGATGTATAGCTTGTGGTTTCTTAGGGTTTGAGGTGGATCTTTTGTTGATTTTCCTACGATTGACTACTTTTGTGAAGCTTCTCCGATCTGGCTCATTCAAGGTAGAGTTATTCAGGGGTTTTTGAGTTAAAGGACAGTCTCGAAACATATGACCCAGAGTATGGCATCTCCTGCACCAGAACGACACATGTTCATAATCAATTAACTGGACCCATTCAACATCATCATGAAAGATACTTACCGTATCTGGGAGAGACTTATTGAGGTACATGTATATGCAGATTTGGGTGTAGGATGTGTGCCTTTGAAGTTTTGTCTCCTCAGTAGTTTTGACATATTCACCAAGACCATCTCCTATGACCTGTAATGTCTCCTCATCCTAGTATTCTGTAGGAAGAGAATACAGACAAATCTAGACTGGCGCCCAGCTGAGATCCTCTTTGTCTGGATTGCAGCGCTCCACCCATCCTCTCAGAAAAAGACCTGTTGCGTTAAAGAAGTAAGGCCCTCCATCTACGACCATGTTTTTGTCCTCTATGCAGTTGAATATGGCCGTGAAGAACCATTTACATCCTAGTCGCAGTATTATGTGTCCTTTCAGCTTCCATTTTGTCGCGATCCAGCCATGCAACGCTTTTTCTATTGGGCACATCCCGATGAATTTTCCTATTAGTGTGTGGTCTCTCATGTTGTGGATTCGGTCATTGATCTGCTGGCTAGGTAGTTCTATCTTTGGGCGTTCAGCCGCTACCGGTCGACAGGTACTTGAAGTAATCTGGGGATTTTCTCTATCCCTTGTTTGTGAATCTTGGGGTGTTGTTTCTTCCTTATCTGCATGTAGTTCAGCTTGTTTGGTTCCATTCTCACGTCGCCTTGGAGAATTGTCATCCCTTGGGGGAGGCGCAGCATGCCCCCCCCAAGGGGGGTTGTTCATGCTGCTTACTCTATTGCTAGACGGGTTCGGCCTATCAGACTAATGCTTGTATGACAGTGGTGCAGCATTCTTCTCAGATCTGTCGTTGCAGGTTTTTGCACAAACCCTACTCCTCTCTCAGTCACGCGCCCTCAAGAGCCTCTAGTTGTTGGTCTCGCTAGAAAAATGGTTTTAACCTCCATGATTCCACCCAATTTTCATTACTCTTTAGTTGAACTTCCAAATACCAATAATTTCTAGAGATTAGATTTATAGTTGAACTTCCAAATACTAGAGAATAAACATAATACAAAATAGAACTAGGCATATATTCTAGAAGATTCTATATTAGTAATGTAGGACTTGGCCCCAATTCTATGGTAGTTGCACTGTAGAAGATTAGTGTCCCAATTGAATTTCTTAGCAAACTAGGTTTCGGTAAGTGAATTTTCTGGGAATGGGAGATAAAAATATGAATGAAGGTGTGGAGAGAAAATATTTTGCAACAGATACAACCACTAAGACCATGTTTTTTTCTTAGATAATATTGCTTATTATTATGGACTTCGCTACTCTATATTGTCCAAAAATTTATCTCTTCCACTCTTCTTATACCTATCACTATACTCATTTTGGTATTTGTAATGTGAGTCACTTTCAAGCACTTTGAATTTGATTATAGTTCAAGTTGGTAGAGATCTTATAAATTCAATTTCTTGGTAGATTTTATCCTTATGACATAGAAGTAATTGTTGCAAATGTATATTGGAAAATTTGGTTGGTTAATTGTTGGAGTTTTTTGAGATATATTTTTTTATTTTTATTTTGGTTTGCAGTATACTAGTGATAATATGCCCAAGGGATAACTCAATTGATCAAGCCCTCAATGCCAAGTACCTTGTCGATTGGGAAGTCACGAGGTCAAATATCCTCGATGGCCATGGGGTTAGTCCCAATATATTAGACCTCTTTTGATGGATCTATGTGGATTATTACTCATGGACATAGTGGCCACTGAGTCACCATGAACCATGGTTTCCTTAGACACACACACACACACACACACAGATATATATGTATATATATGTATATATATATATATATATATATATATATATATATATATATATATATATATATATATATATATATATATATATATATATATATATATCTATATATATATCTATATGTATATGTATATGTATATGTATATGTATATGTATATGTATATGTATATGTATATGTATATATATATATATATATGTATATGTATATGTATATGTATATGTATATGTATATGTATATATATATATCTATCTATATATATATATATATATATATATATATAGATAGATATATATATATATATATATATATATATATATATATATATATATATACTACTCATAATATTCATTTTATATGTGTGTAAAACCTATTTCTTTCTTCGTATCAGAGCAGATAACTCTGGGTTCACTCCTTATAGGATAGGATAGCCCATCATAATGAGAGAGGAGTGAAATCAATAAGGTGTTGAGAAACAAAATCTAGTGGCTTAAATGTGAGTATCCTAGATCAATTTGTTGATCGATGCCTTTTGCACTCTAGCAATGGAATTCACCATAATGTTTTTATAGTTGTCTTCTTCTGACACTAGCTTCTCCATAGTTCTCAAGCTTGTTTATGGAAAATGAATGAGAATATATAATACATTGCACACTTGAGGCTACATATTGTCTCCATAATCAAAGTTTACATATTTGGTTATGTTCATTCGGTAGCTAAATTAGCATGAAGAACTTGATCCCTATGTCACCATGATTTCCTATTTTTGTACTCTTCTAGCCATGTAGCATTTTGGTGCTTCTAAAGCCATTATGGTGAATACTCATCCTTATAGATACTTAGATATAAATAATCTTATTAGTAGCATTGTCCAGTTATCATTATTGGAATCATTTAGTGGAATGCATATCTAAATAGGCTTCTTTAGATGGGTGAATATGTCATAAGATGAATAGGCTTCCCATTAAATTTCACACTTCTAGTAAAAAAATATACTAGCTTGGGGAAAATCTAGCTCCAAATTCAGTAGATTTAGAGATGATCCAAATTTGATTGGATATATTATTTGTGAAGGGATATTTTTGGTGGTTTCTTTGTCAAAGGAAGATTTATCTAAAAAATTATGTGTTTTATGACTGCTAGAGAATAATTATTTTTGTATAAAAAAATGATTTAGGTGGTACTCCATTCTTGGTCATAATCAGATAGATAGTTAAGAGGTTATGTAAATGCATTCACTACTGGCGGGGTGAATAAATAGTGGTCATGGTGATATAATTTTTATGAAAGAAAAAGAATCAGTAACACATCATTTAAAATTATGAACCCAACCTGAAATCAACATATAAAAACATGTAGAACCATCATAGTTGAATAACCTAAAAACACCACAAACAATATCAAAGAATGCACATAAGAGGATAAAAAATATTATTGTGGAAAACACCCTCTAGGGAAACAAACTACTGATTTTTTTTATGCTCAAATATTATATTAATGGTTGAAAAAGTTTGTACATGGAGTCACTATTACCTACTTGCTAGAAGAATCAACTCTTATATCAGTGTGATGACATTGATGAACTAAGAAGTTCCTACTCACACAAATCTGCAGATAATCGTCTACTAGAAGAAACCACAACAGCTAGCCTCATGCACCACCTATTGGAATATCCAACTACCATTTTATCGATGTTATCCTCCTCCAATAATTTTTTTCTAGTATTCACAAGCATGAATTCTCTAGACCTCGAAATCCTCCATGCAACCCTTGTTTAAAAATGTTTCAGACTTGGTTCGCAAATCTATTCAACATGAGCAACCCAACAACCTCTTTGATTTGAAAATGAAAATTGATGATTACACCACTTAATACAACTACATATATATAATATGTTATCTAAGGAACTATAGCACACTTGCATGCTCACTAAACAAACAATTCAATAAACATGACACGCACACACATATATAGTAATCAACCTAAAATAAATAACAAAGGAAAATACCATGGTATTATTTTACTCATGCCCAATACCAAGGATGACTAGCAAGGTATGTTTTTCTCATTCTCATATCCTCTACGACATGCACCTAATTGGCATATCTTGACTGTAGCCATACACACATGCATTCCTCCCAGTGGTCAGAGGCCTTTGGCCACATGCATGGGTCTGCTTCCTAGCACTCAGTTTTGAGTATAAGAAAAATAAAATATTCTTAGAATAGAACTCTCCCAACTTTCTCCAAAACTCTTCTAAAACCTTCAAAACTGTCAAATTATTAGTGAAATACCCTTCAAACTAGTAGGAAAAGCTAAAACACACATGCTCATATGTTATAGATCAACCCCACATAAGCCATATATCATAACTCATTAGAGACATGCTCATATGTTATAGATCAACCCCACACAAGCCATATTTCATAACTCATTAGGGACATGCAAAAAACCATCTACACACAATCCACCTACAACACAAACATATTGCATAAAAAATATGCATACAATCTACAATACATGCCCAAGTTGACATCAATGTCAACCATAAATCACTACAGCACAACATAAATCCCAATAAAACCCCCCTTTTCAATTAATAACAACCCTAGTTGATCCAACTAACTGAAAACTTAGCTTGTAAATTTCTCCCTCTATGACATGAAAGGAAAAGGGTTGAACTCATCAATGACATTGTCACATGACTGATCATCAACTGGGTCAAAAATAACTCCCCCTTAGCATTAGCTAACTCTAATATACAAGGAAGAAAAACCTCTTGAAAGCCTCTATGGATGTATGACAAAATGTAGAAGTCATGGTAAATCAATATCTCTTGATGTAGCAACAACAAAATAAAAAATCAGCTCCATGTAAGCCATCACAACTCTGAAGCCAAAGAAACAGGCATATGACCATTAGAAGTAATGTAGAGTAAATAACATCACTCTCTAATGAGAAACAATGACATCCTATAACCAATACAGAGTAGAAATAAGAATGATCACCCTCAAGCAGTAACACAATATCCACCTATTGAAGGTGTTGGAAATGCATCCACCAAGTGGTGTCCCCGCTGTGAAGTCCCTATTATACATCACATCATTCATAGTAGGAGCCCCATATAGAATATTGACACGTTTTCCATGTATTCCTATAGATTTTCCTTAGCTCTAATTGTTATCAAGAGAATCGAACGTGTGGTTCCTTTGAAAAGTAAGGAGTGTGTTCCTGGTGATTTTTCAATCATATGTGTGTCAATATTCTTTCACTACAGAGGGGAGGAAAAGTGAGTCTCCAAAAGAGAGGTAGTAGTGTCGCCCTCGTAGAGACATATATGAATAGGATGAGTCTATACAACATCAAGAAGAATAGTCCATAGATATGCATTTGTAATTGAAACCATTATAACAGGGAATATTTATCTAATATCCTGTGGAATAGTCCATGAGGATGTGACAATGATAATTGAAATTACAACACATTCTCAATATGATAAGTACCAAAACAACTAAAGTACTTCAACTATCTTGGCACATGTGAAAGAAAAAATGAAGTACAAAAATTCATAGAATAGCCTTAAAAACATTCAGAATCCATGCGTGAAGAGCGTGTTGGCCTTGAAGTCTTATATTATTAAATTAAAGGTTCCTACACCCAAAAATACAATGAACATCACTAGTTGTAGTAGTGGAGCATTCGAACCACTCCTTGCTCCTTAGAAGAACTAGATTATCTCTCTAATTCCTTGCAGGAGGAGCCAAGGCGAAAATTCATTTGCTCATGCAATGAAGGATTATATATAACCAAGAGGAGATTCTTCATCTTCCTTGTGGTTCATTGACTACCCTCATGACTATTTGACTTCCTCTGACTTTTCAACTTTACATGACTCTTCATGTTTTGAATGTGTCCTTTCGACTTCCACTTTACAATAATGATGTGGCATATGATGATTTATGATAGGACATGAAATGACATTGACGACATGGACTACATGATGATGTGGGAGTGCCAAGTTGTCCTTCTTTTAGCTTCTTTCTTTGTGTCTTCTTAAACATATAGTACATGTTCTTCTTCTTCCTCCTCGTTATGACTTGATGGTGAGGAGACTTCTATGTGATCATTATCTTCAACTTATGTTAGATTTCGATGTTCCTTCCTGATATCACATGATAATCATCTTGTCTCTACAAATCCATATGTGTATTCTAGCGTGTCCTCCTTATCCATATATGTCTTCATCATCTTTCCATAGCATGATAGAGTTCCTCCATCTGCAATTCACTCATGACATCATGACATTAGTCTGATAATCTCATAGCCTATGAGGGTGTATATAAATGCAGTGTTTGAGGTAGAATGGGGTGACAGCTGGGAAATAGATTCAATAACAACACAATTGCACAAATCAGGTCGAAAGGTGTGAAACTTGAGCCTTGAGAATCTAGAATGCATAGTTCAGGTTGAGCTGTGAAAGAAAATTGTGCGGTATGGGAGCTCAGGGTTACAGGATCATGGGAAAAGAATTTGGATCATCCTATTGAGAAGTTCTAGAGGGAAGATGAGCCCATATTAATGTGTTATTTCATAGCTCAAGGGCTTAGATCCAAGGCTTCAGCCTTAAGACAATGTAGTTCATAGTTTAGGCACGACAAAGGGAGAAAAGTACATAGTTCTAGGAGCCAATGAGATAAGCTAACAGTGTGTGCACTGGATGAAAACACTGCATAGTTTTGGGAGCCAAGGGAGGGTTAGATATTGCGCAACTATGCAATTCAGAGGCTTGAGGAATGAAATTTTGGCTTTCATTTACGTAGTGGATAGTTAAGACAAGGTCGAGAGGATGGATTGCGTAATTTTTGGAGGCAAGGTCAAGATTGAGCACTCAAGTTGTGAACTGCATAGTTTTTGACCTAAGCATTAAATTTGCTAAGTGTGTATTTATGGGCTTGGGAATTGAGGTTGTGAAATGCTAAGTTTTTGTCTTGATCACTGAGGTTGCAGAATGCACATTTCTAGAGGGTTGTATGAGGCTACGTCACTGAGAATTTTTTTAACTTTAGTTAAGTTTTGGACTGAAGCGACAATTGTGAATAGTTATATGACTTGACTATTATAACACACTTGAAACACTTCGATGAAACAAAAAAATATATCATCTAGATCATGCTAACAACATATTTCCATCAATGTGACAACTTTGCAACAAATTTATGACAATTGTGACACTAAACATACACTTTGTGAGGACCATGGAGACACTTGGGCAATAGTGCTTAAAACTTTCAGAATGAGTGCAACTTATGTTTACATTGTTAGACCAACTAATTAAAATAAATATAACCCTTCAAACTGCTATAACAAGCATACATACATTATGCACCAACTAACATGCAAAAATACAACAATTATTAAAGTACGAATGACTCTTGTGATATATGAATCAACAGTGAAAGTAACACATGCCAAAGAAAATATAACATGAAATGTCCACTAATTAAAGTGAAATAAAATGAAACTAATGGTCACAAACATGAAAACAACACTTGAAAAAGAAAAGGTATGAAAAATTGATAGTTTATAGAAACCACCAAAATAGAAGTACAAACAGGACTAAAATGTTTGAGTGTGCCCCTTGGAAACCTATGAAAGCATGGAGTTAAGAATGGAACACACGAGCAAAGATGCATCAAAAACTGGAAAGCAAGTGAGCTAGCAATCCAAAGTAATGGTTAAACTAACAACACATTTTAGTAAGATTCATACATACATATATGGAAAGAGTCTATACAAACATGCGTGAGAAAACAAATACATATATCATTTAGAGTAAACAAGATAGATGAAATAAAATATGACCAATGCATGAAACGTGTTGGCTTTATTATATTAAGAAGTGAAAGTTCTTATCATACAATACAACCATGGCCAACCACTAGTTCCGATAAAGGAACGTCAAAGCCACTGCCACCTTCTACTCCAAAGAAGTATCATAGCTCTGCATAGTGGAGAAGCCAAGGCTTGTTACAATACTATCAAAGATTTTTCTAAGATACTCCTATTAGAATCTTGGCTAACAAAAATTCCTTACAATGAGTTATGAGGTACTATATATAACAAAGGGTGGGGTGACCCTTGACATTCCCCTTTGTGATTGTTCAGCTACCCTCATGACTCCACAACTACTTTATGACTCTTACATTCAACTATCGACACTTGTTCTTCCACTTGAAAAGATGTTACATACAATCTGCACATGCACCCATGTCAGTGAAAATGGCTTCAGCAAGCCATACAAGAAATCATTAACACTCAGACCGTTGTGGGAAGACCAACTCATCGAAATCCTTGGGATTATTGATGGTGGTGAACTGATGCTAGGCTTATTTTTCTGTGATGGTGTCCATGCACTCAATGGTGACGTCTTGCTAAGAGAAAACTCTTTCCTCCATTATGTTAGTGTCAGTATCTTCATCCCTCCATCCATGATCAAAAATTCTCTTCTTGCATGCATATTAGGTGTCTCATCCGATCAATTGCACTCCATTAGGTCATGGATCATTTGATGGTAGTGGTTCTTTGTCAATTTCCCTCATGCTTTTCATCTGCTAGCCTATTTGCACATGTACAAATCATTTGTTTTCATTTTTATTTCATTTCAGTTGTAGAAGTAATTTTAGGGTTTCAAGTCTCATTAGGTCTAGGGTTTTCCACCATGATCTTCAAAAGCTCAATAACAGGCCAGAAGTCACATGAGGATGTTCAATAAGTTCATAAAATAACAAATCCTACTGATGATTTGCTCCATAAATGGTTTTTACCTTAAAACTCTCTTTTGAGGTGAAAACAAGGTTTTTCCATTTCTTGTACAAATTTTATGTAATTGTATCATTTTCATATGTAATAAAGCATCTACTGCAACCCTCGTTCACCTTGCCAAAGTTCTACACTCCATCTCTTGCTAAAGAGACAAGAAAATCCAAGCATTAGTCCATCAAATGACAAAAGGAGAGCCAAACTACAAAACAGAGTTTTAAAGAACAAAGTGAAAAGGAAAACTTTAGAAAGTGGGTTTTCTAAATGAAAAATTAAAGTCAAAAGTATATAAAGGGATCATTTGCGTTGAAGACTTAATTTGTGCTAAAAGTGAGAGAGAACAAGGAGAAAATCATGTTTTGAGGTGAAAAGAGCGAAATTGCAGCAAGTTTCAAGATTTATCTTGGAGTGGTGCACCTACCTGGCATGGTGCACCGAGTGCAGGATTTACACATAGTTTTCAATGGGCGCACCGCACCTGCTAGACACTACGCACTTGGGTGTTGGCATGGCGCACCAGTCTACCAAACCAAAAACTCATTCAATTGACTTTCTAAAGCTCCAAATTTTTCATTCCTCCAAGTAAGTAAAACCTCCTATTTGCCATAGCAAGACATTTTATCATCCTTGATGGTGTTTTTACAGGTGAAAAATCAAACCCTAAATTGCTTCATAGTTGCATTCTAAAACTATCTAAGGTTTTTTTATCATTTTTGTTGTTTATAATCCCTTGCATCATTTTCTCATATCCCATTCCTCTCCACTAAATTTCCCTAATTTTATTTCCCTTTCCTCTCTCATTTACACTCATCTTAACCCCTTATTCCCCAAACCCTAATCCTCGTTCCCAAAACCCTATCATTCCCTAGTAATCCTACATCCAGTATCAAAACCTTCCTTTCCCTTATATTATCAGTCCACTCATCAAATCCTCGCCAGTCACCTATTTCTGAGAAAATCTCTTCATACTCATCATTTTACACCATACATTGACAAAACTGGAAATAGATTTAGCTTTTGAAAGGGATTAATAAATTGTGAGTGATTCCTCCCAAGAGATTCATGTACCAAGAAAACCACATAAGGGAGGAAAACACATATGGGGCGAGCCCACCACACTCACAGAGTTACTAGCTTGTCCTCTTGCAGTAACATGTTTTAAACATCAGTTTTACTGCTAGTTTTGTGAGATGGTGGAGAGGGTGAAATACCACCATAAACTTACCAGGCTATTTCTCCTTCATCTTCACAATGACTAGGTTAACTTAGCAGGTGTTTCCTTCACTTTGACACCTAAAACCATAGCTACAGCAACATGTATTCCAAATGTAGGTGAACAGTGGAACAAAGAACAGCTTGTGGGCAAAGATCATTATGAACCTTATGTCAAGGCTAGTTATCAAAAGCAAATCACTAGGTTCTTTCCTTTCAGATACCTACAGGACACTTATGTTCCACTCATGAAGCTTATTATCAAATACTTCACCTGTGAAGGGAGATTTTCTCACTTGTACACTTATCATGTTAGATTATTGATGCATTTCACTAGAGTGAGGATGATGAACCTCCCCTATTTCATATGCAGAAATATTGAGAAAATGGCTACGTTGGTGCAAAGAAAACCTCTTCATCAACAATTCAACAACATTTATCATTTATCATTGATCAAGATTGTTGTTTTGTATCAGCCAAGTTCGTTGAATGTTTCATGGGATACTTTCATTTAACATGAGGTTTTCAAAAGCCCTCAGGTGACCCCACCAGTGTTTCAAGAGGAAGGAGGGCCTTCAAATCAACCAGAGGTTCATGAGACTGAAGCTACAGGTGTACCAGTATTTTTCACTTATGAAAAAGGCACAAGGAGATTATTTGCAGTTGTGAAACGAGTATTATCTCCACATGGGGTGGAAGGGGTGTCGTTTCCTTCACTAGACAACAAACAAACGCTATCTTCACTCGGGGTGAAAGGGGCTTTTCCTTCTTCTTTAGCAGAGTAGGTACAAGATAAAGGGAAGAAACCATTGCATGAGGAAGGGCCTTGTGAAGGTCAAGAGAGAGATTTTATTTTGATTAAGGAGGAGAATACTGATTTGGGCTCCCAAAGCTCAAGACTCAAGGAAATAATTAAAGAAAAAGAAGTCGACATCCATGCCTTATTTCTTAACCTTGAAAGGGATAAGTGGATCATTTATTATCTTGAGCAATGGAAAACCTAGTTGAAGGATAAACAAACAATCATGGATCTGCAAACCATAAGGGAAAATAGGCAAGCAGCAAAAGGAAACAAAGTCAAATTGACACCCCTTGAGCAAGAGATTGATGTTGACTGGGAATCATGGCTATAGAGGAAAAATATGCACTTGGAGAAGCTGCTTGAGAAATCCAATAAGGAGAGAAAGATGTTGCGGCACATGGCTTATCACTATTTGGCACGAAACAAACTTTATAAAACAAGGATAAGAAGCCTAAAGGCCAAGTTGAGGAAGACTTTGAGGAGCAAGAAAGAACAAGATAAACTCAAGATCTTGGCTTAAGATTCGTTGGCCCAGAAAAGCACTTAACATATATCACTCATGCCAAATTTCAAGAAATTTGGTAAATTATTGGCAATTTTTAAATTTTCATGGAAAAAACCAATTTTTCTCGCAAGTGTGTAGGGCCACCTAGCACTCGCTTTTGATAGGGACCTCCTTTGGAAGAAAATTTTGCATCTTTGGATTCCTTATCAAAATTTATGCATGCCTAAAAATTACTAGGAAATGTTGACAAGTTTTGGACCTCCAAAAGGGTTAAAAACACATCAAAAATGCCCTCCCTGCCACTTTTTGGCCACACAGGAAGTAGTGTTGGGAGAATTGGTTCTGGGAGGGGCAAATGGGCACCAAATTCAAAAATAAAACTTGTACTAGAAATTATACAGATATACCTTTCCAACAAGAGAACTTGGAGGAAATTTGGTGAAGTGGAAGGCCTCCAAATTCAGCTGGGAAAAATCACTACGCACAGAGAAAGTGGCGCTACGCACAAGAGGAAAAAGTGCCATTTTTGCTCAAAAACTCTGTTTTTCGCCTAGTTTTCTTCCAGATTGACTTTTTCTCTCTTATGGTAAAATTCATGATGTGACATGATGTACTATGATTTAAAAATGATAAAAATTTACTTGATAAGGTAGATACATCAGTTGTAGGTGGTTTAGAGTTGAATGAATAAGTTTCCTACGTTTTAGAGGCAAGTTGTTCCACTGCCTATTTTTATGTTCCTAGTTTAGATATTGTTGAACCAACCCTCTTATCATTGATTCAACCCCTGATGGATAGCACAGGTGGTTTGGAGGTCTATAACATGGAGAACTATTGTACATTCATTTCTACAGTTTGGCAAGGAAATAGACCAGGGTTTGCAGCATTTTGTGGGATTCTTGTGGCAAGGTGATTTAGTGTTATTTCTCCTTCTATAATTCAAGTTATCATGTGTTTATGTGCGCCATTATCTCTCTCTTTTTTATCTTAATTAAATGAATCAATTATAAAGGTGGAAATCATTGAAGTTGCAGTGCTCTACCTTAGGGATTGTTTAGCTTTACATGTTTTCTACTATCTGAAGAGGACTCATGACACTTTCATGCCCTCTCAAACTCCTCACCAGTCTTAAGACTATCCATTTCACTTAATTCAAATTACTAAATCATTTGCCTACCTCGCTCCACATAAACCTCTACAAGACTGAATTCATTCCCCAGACCCAAAACTGCCTTTCACATTTGATCCAGCAAACCAACATAAAACTCAATCAAACTCCTCTGATCATATGCCTAGCCTAAAATTATTTTTTTATATCAGTAATCTCAAGCCTTCCTTGATAAATCTTCATTGAGATTGACAAGGAGAGAGCCCTCTCCTCACCTGGTAGGGCTAGCTACTAGGTTAAGCGTGGTTTGATGTTACACTAGACCTGCCTTTCTTAGCCTGAGGTAGATTTAGGACCTAACACGTTACATCTGGGTACATTGACACGGCTCCTTTGTCCAACTTATCTGACAACATACACATCATCGTCTTGAGTATAGCTAGACCAACAACATACCAATGCATAGATTGTGTGCTAATCTCCAAGTGTGTGCTAGTGACCATGTAGATTAACTTGTCAAAATACACATTCAACTCTATGCAGTCTTTCTTCTTGTCCTCTCCTTGGTGAGTGTGCCCAATGGGTGGGGCTATATCCATTTGAAAAATGACATCCATGCTCCTGAATACCCTTGCAATGATGGACAAAATTTCTCACCTTGTCTGCTCAATGCCAACTACTAAATGGATTTATAACTTGTATGGGCATAGTTTCATCAGTATGTGCATGTCATGCCCCCTACGGTACATGTTCCTACCGCATCCCTTCTCTCATATGTACAACTTTTGTTCTCCTTGAGTTGTTGCTTCATCACATGCGACTCCTTCTCTATTTCTCTCTCTTCCTTCATGTGATCTCCATGTCACACTCTCACCTAATAGCCTCAATCTCTAAGGTTGTCTTCATCACATTGGATTTTCTTTGATCTTGCAGCTTTGCTCTGCCTTCGTGCTATCAACAACCTTCCTCTGGCAACCGTCGTGTGTGGGCGTGCTACCATCTACTCCTATTTATCATGGCAATTGCTACAATGCTTTTTCCATTTCATCTTCATGTCCTTGTGTATGATCAACTTGATTTCTTCATAGGTAGGACAAGCTCATAGACACTTTGTCGGCTACATCTCTAGTTGTGCTCTCTATGGTTCCTTTGACTCTACTCTCCTAGAAGTCATTGCGTTAGCATTGCTAAGAGGTAGACAAACTCCTATGATACCTCGAGACATAGAAACACTAATCAGAAGTAGTTTTTCAGTTTAAAAACAAAGCAAAATTAAGGACTAGCTTGCAACATACATGCGTTATTGGTCATGAATATTGCGCAATTTCCGCCGGGAGGTCGGGAGAATGACTGCAAAAACTATGCAAGGGATAGTTCAAGATATTGGGAGGCTGAATCATTATCGGAACTGTGCAATGCATAGTCTAGCCTAGCCTGCTAGATGTAGAGATTGTGCAATGTGTAATTTTAGTTGCCAAGTGATGCAGGCCCAGCGACTGGATTGCGTAGTTTTCTGGGTGAGTAGTCACTGCCTCTATAGAATTGCATAAAGAAAGACTGGAAGGTACTGATTATAAATATTTATGCATTTCTTTGGAGGAAGGCAGGGCCTTCCCTCTCAGAGTCGTGCAATACTATCCAGGTAAGGTAGATTCTGGGCCAAGGTAGCCTAGACCCACTAACGGGGGACGAAAACATGAGAAGTCTAAATGCATGATGAAGCAAAGTGTAAAAAAGAGTGAACGATTGTGCATGCAGAAAGTAAGTGCAGGATTTTGAAAAAAAAAAACAATGCATGTGTGTGAAGCGAGTCATTGCAGTGGCAACCGTCAATGCAAAAATAGTTTCATGCATGTGATAGCAGTGAGATGCAAACAAAAACTAAAAATGTGCTTATACAAGCTAACATACATGCAAAAAATAGAAGGCACTCATTAAAATCAAGAAGACAACACTTCCATAAGCCAAAACACAAAAGGTGAAAAAAACACAGTCCAAGACATGCAAAGAAAGCTTACCCCAATACAACTGAGTTGAATGTGTCGACGACTCCTAGATGTGATGTGGGTTGTTAAAGCTACAAGATCGATGTGAGGAATGAGCTTTGTAGTGTTTGGTTCATAAGATCAAGGTTATGACATGCATGCAACAAATCTAGGAAAAGCATCACTTGGCGGGAGTTTTCTAAAATGAGCCTTTCATGTAACCTCCAGCTACTAAAGATAGACCTCTAAATATAGGCATGCCTTTGCATGCCCCCTCAGCGAAAGAATCCCATGCATGCAATTTATTTTTTCTCAGTCTCGAAGGGAACCGGTCAAATTGAAGGCATATGCATCAGTCTGCAAGCCCGGGATGAAAATTTACGCAGTTCCTATCCTGAGATGGGCTAGTTGCCCGAAAGGGATTACACAATTTTTGGGATCAGCAGGTGACTTCCTCCCAGAATTGCGCAATTTACAGGTTGAGTAGTAGTGCTGGGTCAGATTGCATAGTTTTTTAGAAGAAGACTACCTGACTACTCTGTGAAATTCTCGAGCCCAACTGGTGGCCAAGCTAATTTAGGAAACTTCTAGAGGGAAGGTTGATTTCCCTCGAGAATTTCACAATTCTCTAAGGGAAGCCCGATAGACTGATTTGCACAATTCTTAAGCTCAGCAGGCTGGCCAATTGATTTGCACAATTTCTGGAGGGAAGGTTGGTTCCCCTCTGGAATTGTGTAATTTTTTTAGGGAGCTCCTTGGAAAACACATGGTCTATATCCAAAAAGACAACCTATGAGGGGAGTGAAACAAACTGCCATGCACATGTTGACAAGATACCGAGAAACACTTGAAGCCTACTTTCTTGATGGCGTAAGACACGTTGCTGACGATGGTTAGTAAGGAGGCTCCAAAATGAAGCTAAGGAAAAATTTTGGAGGGTGTTTGCAGTTGCTACAACACATAGTGACACACTTGTACAACTCTAGCTTTTTGAATGGACCTTTTTTGTGAAAATAAAGTCTAACATCTATGGAAGTATTGTTCAGTTCTCTGTTCATCTTGGTTTCCACACATACTTGATTGTTTGATGTAGCATATGCCAAGCCCTTGGTTAGTAGAAACAAATTCCAAGCCAAGTCAACAAAGCTTTTTCTTTTGGGGATCACGGGTATATTGGTGCACAAGTCATATCATCATTAGAGCTTTAGTTTAATCTCTGGTGTTGCTCCACTATGAACAGGCCTAGACAATACCCTAGTGGAGTCACACAAAAACATAAGTATCTCTCCACTTCTAGCAAGCCTGGTAAGTACCCTCATGGAGTTACATGCATCACCTCTCTACACAAGAATCCTTTCTCTTCTTTTGCTTTATTCATTTTTCATTTTTTCGAAATTTTTTCACATTTTTATTTTTTCATAAATGTGCATAACACGTATTCATTTCAGAGGTAGAAGAGGGATCTCGACTTATTTACAGAAGAAAACCAAGTATTGATATCTATACAAGTCCTCTTGTACTTTATCTAGCTTTTTCCAAGAGTCGCACAAGCTCTCATGCAAAACTAACCTAAAAATGTAAACAAGAAAACAAACAAGAAAACAAAGAAAAAAAGAAAAAGTAAATGTGTAAGAAAAGCAAGTAGGAAAATAAGAGGAAAACAAATGAACATGAAATGTAAGAAGCAAACATGCATGCAAGCAAACAAACCAATAGGAAACACTACCCCTAGTCCTAAGCTAACAATGCGTAGGTCTTCTTATGTAAAGTGATACTCCCAATGCAGCTATCCGTGCATTGGGCGACCCATGTTGGTGAAGGCATGGTTCGCGAATAGTGCATCTATGTGAACTTGCAAACATGAAAGATATAACAATGAAGCCAAACACAAGTCGGGTTTCAATGCATCGACAAAACATAAGTGAGTGAAAGTGCATGATATGTGGTTAGTGGACTTACCATTGTATGGTGTGATACTGCGTGCAGACAATAAGCACACACACACTCTTGACTGTGACATGCAAGCAAATGAAAGAAACAAAGACAAATTGTGTGACACACACATGCTTGTTGTGTAATATTCCTCCAATGCATGAGCGATGGGATCGTGTAGTTCTAGTGGAGGTAGAAAAATATGAGTGCTAGATTGATCTTCAGTGCATAACGATGAGTGATGAGGAGCATTGGGTGTTTGAAAAAGTTTCTGATCAGAAGTGAGACCAACCTTAGGACAACGAGGGCCTGAGATAACCATCAGCTTAGCCTGAAGTGCCACAATAGTCTGTGGGATTTTCAATTCATCGACAGATAGGTCATCATAGATGAGTGCCTTAGACAACTTAACAACAATTCAATCATCATCGTGATCAGATGAAAAGTGGAGAGATCATGACATCCAAGATCAAAACATTTAGGATGTTTGTCGGCATACTCATGACTTGATGAATCACCTATAGGGGTAGATGAGAAGCAAGAATGTTCACCTTCTATTTTTTCGAAAAAAGAAGATGAAAAACCAAGTGGATCTTTAAAGAACAATTTTTCTTCTCCATTGTCAGATGATGGACTGGGATCTGTTGTGTTCTATGAATGATCAACAATGGGTGCATCTGTAGACGGAGATACGCATGCAAAATCATGGATGGAAGAATCACCAGGGATGTTAGGGAAGAACGGAAGAAGCTTAGATAGAAGGGATTCATCTTTCACCAAGGGTTGATGCTCAATCTCCCAGTCTTACTATTCATGAATGGGAATGGAGGTTGGTTTTGCAACACCAACTATGTCGATAGCTTGATCCTTGTTCACAACAAGTGTAGAGTGCAGAATGGAAGAACATAAGACAGTGGAATATGGAGAATCATTAGAATACAAAGATGGAGGTTGATGTATGAAATATATGTGATAAACCATGGGATTCAATACCCAATGCTCACAATAATTAAAAGCAGTGATCTTGGGAGGATGTGATGGTTAAACGAATGTGTGTGCAATTTTTTTCACGTCGCTCTATGGTGGTGGAGTTGTTTGATGAGGGGAATAAGTGCACAAAGTTATGAGGTAGTGTGCCACTCCATTACAATGTATGGTCATGAAGTGTGTGTGTAAGTAGTGAACATACCTCTATTTCATTAAAATCTTCCGTGCCATCCATGAGTGCATGGAATTCATCTGAGTGCCTAGGCCAAGCCACTTCACCTTAACCATCATAGGTGATTTGTGACAAGTGATCCCAGAACTCCCTCTCGACATGAAGCATATGTTTATTGGAGAGACATTTGAGAGGGTTAACTATAAAAAGCTACATGATAGATGTGAAAAGGCTCAAAAAAAATGATGAGGACTTACCTTGTCATCGAGCCCTCCTTCTAGCACCAAAATGTTGATAGTGTTGGACCCACCAACATGTTAGGGATATCCCTAGTAAGAAGTCCCAACTAGACCTTATATCATTTGGTCTAGGTCTCCCAGCATTGGGTCATATGGTATCGCCTTGACCGTGGTTGCACATAGAGGGAAGTAAGATGTCCCTATTGGTAGCAAGGGTGTGACATATGCAGCAAGCCAAGGAAAGTGCATGAACAGTTCTAACACATAGAGGGTGAGGTGAGTGCACCCCTTGGAAACCTGTTAAAGCATGGAGTTAAGAAGGGAACACACGAGAAAAGATACATCACAAAATGGAAGTCAGTTGATCTAGCAATATAAAGTGATGGCTAAACCAACAACACATTTTAGTATTATTCATACATACATGTATAGAATGAGTCTATACACACATGCGTAAGAAAATAAATACATATATCATTTAGAGTAAAAAATATATATGAAATACAATACAAAATATGCGTGAAATGTGTTGGCTCTATTATATTCAGAATTGAAAGTTATGATCACACAATACAACCATGACCAACACCTAGTTCTGAGAGCAGAATGTTATAGTCACTACTTCCTGCTCCACCAAAGAGATATAGAAGTTGTGCATAGTAGAGAAGTGAAGGCTTGTTACAATAGTCTCCAATATTTTTCTAAGATACTCCTATCAGAAGCTTCACTGACAAAAATCCCTTGCAATGAGTTATGAGGTACTATAACTATCAACACTTGGACTTCCACTTGAAAAGACATTACATACAATAAGCACATGTACCCCTGTGAGACAAAATGACTTTAGCAAGCCATGCAAGACATCACTAACACATGAACCATTGTGGTAAGACCAACTCTTCGACATCCTTGTGATGGTCGACAGTGGTGAACTGATTCCAATATTGGTCGTCTGTGATGGTGTCTATGCGCTCAATGGTGACATCCTGCTGAAAGTGAACTCTTGCCTTCCTTTCATCTAGGTATACTGATATGGCTCCTTTGATCGACTCATCTGATAACCTTCACATCATCATCTTGAGTGTAGCTAGACCAACAACATACCGATTCATAGTGTCTGTGCTGATCTCTGAGTGTGTGATGGTGACCATGCACATCAACTTGTCAAAATACATGTTCAGTTCCAGTTGGAATTGCTTCTTGTCTTTGCCTTGATGAGTGTGCCAAATGGGTGGGGTTTCATGAGGGCGCACAATCACATCCATCATCATGAATATCCTTGCATGTGATCGACAACATTGCTCATCCTATGTGTGATCAACAACACTACTCACCGTGTCTGCTCGATGACGACTGTTGAATGGATCTATAACTTGCACAGGAACAATTTCATTTGTCTGTGCATGTCGCACCCCCTGTTGTACCAATTCATGTTGTAACCCTTCTCTCATTTCTACAATTGTTTTTCTTCCTTTAGTTGTTGCTTCAGTACATGCAACTCCTTCTCTGTTTCTCTCTTTGCCTTTGCGTGATATCTGTGTTTCACTCTCACCTCATATCCTCAATTTACAAAGATGTCTTCATCACAAGTGGATTTTCTTTGAACTTGCATCTTTTCCCCAACTTCTTGTTGTCAACAACCTTCCTCTTGCATTCGTCAAGTGTACGTGTGCTAGCGTATGCTTATATTGATGGTGCCACTCGTTACAATGCTATTTCCATTTTGTCTGGATGTCCTTGTCTATGATGAACTTGATCTCTTCATAGGTAGGCAAGCTCATAGACACTTTCTCGGCTGCATCTCTAGTTGTGCTCTTAGCGGTGTCCTTGACTCTTCTCTCCTCGAAGCCACTGTGCCTATGCTGATGAGAGGAAGATGAACACTTGTGATAGTTGTAGACATAGAAACACGCATGGCAAGAAATATGTTAGTAGAAAATGAAAACAAACTTGAGAACTGATTTGCAGCATACCTATGTGACTGGTCATGAAGATTGTGCAATTTCCATCGGGAGTTTAGGAGACTGATGACCAAAACTACAAAAGGACAGTTTGTGCTGTCAGGAGGCTAGATGACTACTAGAACTATGCAATTCATAGTCCAACCTGGCCTACGGAATGTTAAGATTGCACAATGTGAAATTTCAACTGGTAAGTAATGCAGGGCCAGGGACTGGATTGCACAATTTTCTTGGCCAAAAGTCACTACCTTTGTAGAATTTCACAACGCAAAACTGGAGGGAACTAACTTGCCATATTTGGGCATTTTTTGAGAGGAAGACATGACCTTCCCTCTCAGAATTGTGCAACGTTATCTAGTTAAGGAAGACTCATGGCTAACGTAACCAAGACCAACTGGCAGGTGATAGAAAGATGAGAAGACTCAATGCATGGTGAAGTTGAGTGTAAACAAGAGTGAATGATTGTGCATGCAAATAGTAAGTGCATGATTCAGAAAATAGGAAAGCATGCATGTGTGTGAAGTGATTGACTGCAATGATGACCGTCAGTGCAAAAACAATGTCATTCATGGGATAGTAGTGAGATGTAGATGAAAACTGAAACGATGCTTATACAAGCTAACATACATGCAAACGACAATAGGCACTCATTAAAATCATGTAGACAACACTTCAAGTTCGTAAATTTTGATAAAATTGAGGTTATGATGCACATACCACAAATATAGGAACTGTGACACATGGTGGGAAGTTTCTAAAATTAGTCTTGCATTTAAGCTCCAGCTGCCAAAAATAGATGCCTAAATCTAGGGATTCCTTTGCATGTTTCTTTGGGAATGGAAATCCATGCACACAAATTAGATTTTCTTGGCCCCGGAGGGAACCAGTGAACCTGAAGGCACATGCATCGATGTACAAGCCTAAGATGAGAATTTTCGCAGTTCCTAGGATGCGTTGGTCTAGCTTCCAAGAGGGATTATGCAATTTCTAGGGTCAATAGGTGACCGCCTCCAAGAGTTCTGCAATTTTTGGGTTGAGAAGTAGTGCTAGGTCAGATTTGATAGTTTTCTTGAGGAAGACTGCCTGACTGCTCTGTGAAATTATGGAGTTGAGTACATTGCTAGGCTGATTTGTGCAATTTTTGGAGGGAAGGTTGACTGCCCTCCAGAACGCAATTTTCTAAGTGAAACCTGATAGACTAATTTGTGCAATTCTTGAGCTCAATAGGTTAGCGAGATCATCCGCATAATTTATGGAGGGAAGGATTGTGCCCTTCCAGAATTGCGCAATTTTTTGGGGGAGATTCTCGGGAAGCACATGGTCTAAGTCTAGGGAGATAGCCTATGAGGGGAGTGAAGCAAACTGAAATGCACAGGCTAACAAGGTACTAAGAAATAACTAAATCCTATATGCTTGATGGTGCAAAACAAAGCTAAGGAAAAATTTTGGATGGTGTTTGTAGCTGCTAAAACACAAGCATGAGGAAATATTGAAACTTGTTATTTGTGATGGATCTTGCTAGGTAAGACCATTTGAAAGATTTAGTGATTGGATCATAAAATTCATGACGATCCTCTTGAAAACACAAAAATATTTTAAAATATGAATTTTCAATTAGAGGAATGGGATTAGGATGGGAATTTTGTGAGGGAAAATAAAACTGATCATATTCTTCATTCATTACATGATATTAGGGATGTGACATAACCATTACGAAGGATGAAGTCTCCCAACTATTTAGCAAAAATATGCATAGTGATATATTGAATAATGAAGATTGAAGGATGTGAAAAAAATGCAACTAGATGTGTTGATGGAAACATGATAAGATGAATGATAGTCATCAAAGACAAACTAATAACTAGATGGGATGATTAAAGCATTAGACTTGTAATTTGTAATTAGCCAAGAAAAATCAATTTGGATAGCTTGACGAATTCTCTGAACAATTGAGCCACCTTCCTCACAAGTAGAACGTGACAAACCATTTTCCTCCAATTGATGACAAGTTGTACAAGCATCATAGTCATCAAAATAATTTTAAAGGGATTCTAACACAACAAATACATGAGACGAGTTAGGACATGGTGAACACAACATAACTTGATTCATGTGATAACTTGTGCATTCATTATCACTCAAGAGGATTTCAGATGGGATGAAGGAAAAGATTTTCAATATAAAAAACACAAGAACCAATATCTCACTATTAAGGAATGGTTTGATAAGCATGATTCATTCAACCAAACATAATTCTTGGAATGATTAACTTTTTATTCCCATGAATTTGTGATAGATACACATTACAAACATGATTTTGATACGAGAGATTTTCATAAAGATGAATGAACTCAAAAAAATTCTTGAATTTGGTTAGAAGCAAAATCTTCAAAATTTGGAAGATCATACCCAAAATACCAAACATTTTTCAAAAAGAAATTCTCATTGAGTGAAACCATGAAAAGAGAAGGATTGTATGAGAAAAAAAAGATCTGACTTAACTCGAGGGGCTTACCAGAGTCGTGATATCCTAGCATAACCATCAAAGAAATTTGAAGTGGCATGACACCTTGGAAGGTCCCACAACTTTCCCAGACTGTCAAATCACATTTTGAATATTGAACTAGATCATGCATGGTTTGAGGATAGTTTCTACCACTAGTTTCAATAAAGCCACTTCTCACTAGATGGCAACCAACTCAATCAGTGATTTCACCAGATTTTTGATCTTCAATAACCATATTACTAAAGTCTAAAGATTGTTTAGATCACAAATCCAAAGATGAATGTATCGAGGAAAATTTTGAGGAAGATGATTTGAAGAGTTATCTTCATGCGAAATAAGAGATGATGATGAATGGGAAGAGTACTTAGTGATTTAAGTGTTTTCATTTGCATCACAGATGATCTCACAACCTTGTGCTATTTGAGAGGTTAACTCATTAGATGAAGGACTTTAAGGGCATGGACTATCTTCATCATAACTAGACATATCACAAAATGATAGAGCACAAGGGATAGTGAGATGAAGAGGAAGTTTCAATGAACACATCTTGTTTGACTGAATCAGATTCTAGATCTAAAGTAAAATCTTCATGAGAAACCAAAAGGTCATTTGATAGACCTGGGAATTCATGAGTGCATACATCAATATATTCATCATCATTGGAATTATTATTACCCAAGGATATAGATTGATAAACAAAACATTAGTACATTTGATTCACAACTGAGATTAGCAGATTGAGAACCATCCAAGAATGAAAGAACATTATTTTGACATGGAGGGTTTTGAAGAAGAGAAGAAATATTGAATGAATATTCACCTTCTTACTCCTCTACGTATGTAATAGGATTTCCTTGTATTTGATCGTAATTTGAAACAACAACTCTAAAAGCAAGAGAGTGTAAAAAAATAACTAGTGGAGCAGATTGATTGGGAGGATCACGGTACAAAGAGTCATGACATGTAGATGATAGAGGATAATATAAATCCATATTAGATTCAAGACTAGAGTTATGAATATTAACATGATCTTATGTGATCACCATGAGCTTCATGAGCCATTTTTTTATTTCCTCCATTGGATCTCAGTCATGACAAGTGGAAGAATAATGCAGAGATGGATTAGGAATATGATTAACATATCTCCCAACTTTATGATTATGGAAAGGAGGAACCCTCATCAAGATTGGAAAAGGAGAAGGACAATGAAAAAAATGAATAGTAGGTTCCTCTCCTAAAATTAGGGGTGTCTCACAGCTTACAAGATTTGGGGAAGCAAAAACATCAGGTGGTTTGGATTCATCATGCAAAGAGAAATGAATCAACACATGAAATTTTGTTTAAAGAAATCCCAATCCTTATTTTCTTCAGGAAAATCATAGCAAAGTTGAAGGAAATGATCATAGAAATCCTCAATTGATTCATTCGGCTACATTCTTATTTGATTAATTATTTTAAGAACATCCTAACAATCATACCTATTAAATGCTTTATGAAGCTCCTTCGCAAGTTTGTCGAAAGAAATAATCGAAGTAACATGTGATGTATGATGCCATATACTAACACAACCTTCAAATATGAGTGTGAGAAATCTATCCATATAATCATTGCCATGTATTCCATTAGAAAGGAAAAAAGAGACAACTTAAAATAGATGTTTATGAAGAGTCAATTCACCTCACCATCAAACTTAAATTGGGACAGGTTATGGAAAACTGCCACAGTGATGGTAGTCTTAAGATATTTATAAAAACATATTAATAATATGATTTGGGAATTAACCATTTTGGGTAGGAGATTCAAATTGTTGGAAATAATACTGAGAGGGGGGGTGAATCAGTATTATCTAACTCTTTTTAATAAATCTTCCTTATTTGTTCCTTGAATTATTTTTGCATGTCAGTACCATAAAATAATGAACATGAACAAAGAAATCAGATAATCACACCAAAGAACACAAGATGTAAGGTGGAAACCCAATGTGCGTGAAAACCACCTGTTGCAATATGTCTCTATCTTCTTTCAAATTAGAAACTCCTTTTACAATGGTTATGTACTGGTGCAGTCATTTACCAGTACGCAGGCTGCAACCTACGGAGAGCTACAACTCTCTCTCTCGTTTTCCAGTCTCTCCTGGAAGGGAGCTACAACCCCCTACTTCTTTTATTACAAGGACCACTTTTCATAAATTTTCAAACTGGATCCATAAGCATCAAATGATCATCAAGTATATGAGAATCACCCAGTCAACTGTAGTAACCAGATCAACAATAATAGGACCAAACCCAGAACACAACAATGATAAACAAAGATTTTAAGAGAAGTAAGCACCCTGCTCAACTGCTCGCCTGCTTATGTAAGCACCCTGCTCAACTGCTTGCCTGCTTACAGTACTCACCTGCTCAACTGCTTGCCTGCTTACAGTACGCACCCTGCTCAACTGCTCGCCTGCTTACGTACGCACCCTGATCAACTGCTCACCTGCGTACCTCGCTTTGAGTCCATTGAACTGCCTGCGGACCTCCGCACCTGCAACCCTTATGTGCCTGCATATGTACGCACCTGCAACCCTTCTGTGCCTGCGTATCTACGCACCTGCAACCCTTCTGTGCCTGCGTATGTACGCACCCGAAACGCTTCGTTCCTGCGTATGTACGCACTTTTCATTCACTGTACCTGCGTACCTTCGGGCATAGATGCTTTCAAGACTTCAGAAATAACCCAGACAGTCAGATCTACAGATCTGAACGTGCGCCGAAAATATATCTATCCATCAGTAGATTCGCCTTATTTAGATCTAGACATACTCCCAAGAGATCATAATATTTCAGATCTAGCCCTCATAAGATATTCAACCCAAAAAAAAAATACACAAGCCAAATAATCTCCTTTGCTTTAAATAGGAAAGCTCTTCCTCAAATCATGGATCAATACCACGAGCCGACACCATAATAACACAAAACCGTCGGCTAAATACCAAGAGTAAAACATAAGAAACCCCACGTGTGCTTTTCTTTGCCTTGAAATGTGTGCACTGGGGGTACACACCTCCTGAACGGGATAACTGCGGGTATGTACGCACTTTATGTAACACCGACCTGCGTGTACGCACCTTATGTAAGGTGTACCTGCGTACCCCTTATTTTCTTCAATATTTGATAGCTGATCATCAATCTCTGCTGCTGACTTGAAGTACTGTGATCTATCTCATGAATGGGTTGCCATCAAGGACAACACTTTAGCCATAATGCCAACAATCTCCCCCTTTGGACTTGATGGCAACCTCAAAACTTCAGCTTCATTCTCCCCCTTTGACATCAAGGGCAAAGGGTTATGCTCCCCCTAAGAACATGCTCCCCCTGAATATGAACCAGATCTGCAACGAAGAACCATAATCCACCATGAAAGAGATAGAGACATATTGCAGCTACTTCCAAGATCTCCTTCTGCACATCCTCCATAATGCCAACAATGCATTATATTCTCCCCCTGAACCTGTACCATCAATCAGAAGAGGTTCAACAATAAGATGATGCATCAACAACCCCCAGCTTTTGCCTGAGGTATTCAAAAGTGTCCCTGGGCAATGGTTTGGTGAGTATATCATCAACTTGTTCCTTAGAAGGAACATACTCCAACTTGACCTTCTGTTCAAGCACTTGTTCCCGGAGAAAATGATACTTGATTGGTATGTGCTTGGTTTTTGAATGCATAACAGGATTCTTTGAGATGCTGATTGCACTTGTGTTATCACATAAGATGGGGATAGGTGGTGTACAAGTGATTTGAAAATCCTGCAAAGTCTGCATCATCCAAAGGAGTTGGGTGCAACAAGATGCAGCAACAACATATTCCGCTTCAGCTGTAGACAAGGCAATCGAACTCTGTTTCTTGCTGAACCAAGATACCAGTCTGGAACCCATAAAGAACGCACCACCACTTGTTCTTTTCCTGTCATCCACGCTTCCGACCCAATCTGCATCTGTATAAGCATGAAGTGTAACATCCGTATCTCTAGGATACCATAAGCCATAATTTTGAGTCCCTTGAAGATATTTGAAAATTCTCTTCAGTACCTGAAGATGAGTCTCCTTCGGATTTGCCTGAAATCTTCCAACTATTCCAACTGCATGCATGATGTCCGGTCGGGTACCTTTCAAATAAAGTAAACTTCCAATCATAGATCTGTAGGTTGGTTGATGTACTGCTGCAGATTCATCATTTGCACTGAGGCTACATCCTGTGACCATGGGTGTACATACTAGTTTTGCATCTTCCATACCATATTTCTTCAAAATCTGTTTGAGATACTTGGTTTGAGATAAAAAGATTCCTCCTTCTTTTTGTTGGATTTGCAAACAAAGGAAATATGTCAGTTCTCCTAGCAAGGACATTTCAAATTCTTTCTGCATGACCAAGGCAAAGCTTTGACTCATAGCTTCTTCATTGCTCCCAAAAATAATGTCATCTACATACACAACAAGTATTAGCAATTTGTCATTTTCAACTTTTATATAAAGATTGCTATCTGCTGATCCTTTTGAAAAGCCTTGTTGATGAAGATATTTGTCCAAACGGTAGTACCAAGCCCTTGGAGCTTGTTTGAGACCATAGAGAGCCTTTTTCAATCTGCATACAAGATTTGGATCATTTCCAAGAATGAACCCATCTGGCTGTTTTTGAGCTTCTTCCAAGTCTCCATTCAGAAAGGTTGATTTCACGTCCATTTGAAATACTTTGAAGTTTTGAAAACTTGAGAGAGCAAGGAACATTCGAATGGCCTCAAGTCTTGCAACAGGAGCAAAGGTTTCTTCAAAGTCTATTCCTTCTTGCTGCGCATACCCTTTACAAACAAGTCTGCCTTTGTTTCTAATTACTTCTCCATTTTCATTCAATTTATTTTTGAAGACCCATTTTGTTCCGATAACATTCTTATCTTTTGGTCTAGGAACCAGCTCCCAAGTGTTGTTATTTTCGATCTGTTCAAGTTCTTCATCCATTGCTTTCACCCAACATTCATCTTTGCATGCCTCTTTCACATTTTGTGGTTCAGTAGAGGAGAGTAATGCCAAATAGCTTGAAGCTTCTGCAACTGTTCTTCTTGTTTGTACACCTGCTTCTTTCTGCCCCATAATCTGAGATTCTAGATGATTCTTCTGAACATATCTGGATGGAGTCTTTTCTTCTATTCTTGTTTGCTCCTCTGGTTCTTCTTGAGGTTCTTCTTCTTCATCATTCTGTCGTTGGGGGTAGCCTTCATCTTCTTCGATGTCTTCATGATGTACTTGCCTAGGAATGTATCCCTTCTCATCAACCACTACATCAATGCTGTCAACAATTCTACCAAGTCTTTTATTGTAGCATTTGTATGCTTTGCTATGTGGAGAGTAACCAAGAAGAATGCCTTCATCTGCTCTAGGTTCAAGTTTGCCAAGCTGCTCATCCGTATTCTTGATATAGCATTTGCTCCCAAAGATTTTGAAGTGCTTTACCGAAGGAGTCCTACCACTCCAGAGCTCATGAGGAGTTTGAGTGTTGTTCACACGGACATTTGTTTTGTTGAGAATAACAACCGCAGCATGTGCAGCTTCACCCCAGAAAGTTGCGGGAGTTCCTGACTCATCAAGCATAGCACGAGCCATTTGTTGGACTGTTCTGTTCATCCTTTCCACAACTCCATTCTGCTGAGGAGTTCTTGCTATAGAGAATTCTCTTCTTATCCCATGTTCTTCACAGAAATCGAAAAATTCATTTGAAGTAAATTCCCCACCTCTATCGGATCTGAGGCACTTAATTTTGTGACCTGATTCATTTTCAACCAAGGCTTTGAAGGATTTGAATTTTTCGAATGCTTCATCTTTGTGCTTCATAAGTCCTAACCAGACAAACCTGGAGAATTCGTCAATGAATAATATCAAGTATTCTTCTCCTCGAGGTGTTCTTTTCCTGAAAGGACCGCATGTATCTGTATGAACTAGCTCAAGAGGCATGCTAGCTGATCCTTCTTTCTCTGGAAAGTTAGTTCTGGTTTGTTTTCCAAACTGACATGATTTGCATATGGTGTTGTCAGGAATTTTGATATCTGGAAGGTCGCGAACTGCCTGATATTTGCATGATTTCCTTATTTGTGAAAAACTTAGATGTCCCAACCTCCGATGCCATAACCAGTGCTCATCATCCTTGCTCAGATAGCATTGTTTTTGTCCTTCTTCAAATATGTAAAGATTATTTGGAGTTCTTTTGCCTTTGATCACTGTTTTACCTGTATCAAGATCACGAACAATACATCCATTTGATCTAAATATAACCTCGGTTCTTTGATCACACATCTGGCTGACACTTAGAAGATTATGCTTCAATCCATCAACATACAAAACATTTCCAGCCTTGACCTTTTCTTTTAACTGAGCAATGCCTTTTCCTTTTATAGTTGCAGGAGTATCATTTCCAAAAGAGACTTTCTTTCCCTTTTCTAGAGTAGAATAAGACTCAATTTTTTCTTTATCACCTGTCATATGCTTCGAACATCCACTGTCAACGTACCATAGATTTTCCTGTCCCTCTGCATAAAATGCTATCCCACATCTTTCTGTTTGAGGTTCCTTTATTCTCCATGTTTTGGTGCTTGAGGCTTGTTCCTTTTTCTGCTGAAACCTGCTCCTGCATTCAGAGTCTTCATGACCAAAGTTATTGCAAATAGAACATTCAACTTCATTTTCAAGAACCGAAAAGTTGTTATAGGTCCCTTTTGTAATCCCCGTCATACTTCTTTGTTTTTGAGCTTCCCTAGTCATGATCGTTTTATATGCAACACATTGAGCTGCTTTGTAACCAAAGTTATGGCAAGAAAAGCATTGTCCATTGAAGAAACTTCTGCGGTTATCAAATCTACCAGCCAATTGATTGTAATATCTATTGTCATCTATTCTTGAACCAAATTGAGAAGATTTTACCTGTGGCTGGTTGTAGCTTTTGTTCACCCTTAAGATGGATTGCCCCTGATAGTTTCTGTTTGTAATTCGTCCCTGCTTCACCTGATGATCTTCATTGTGCTTTTGCTCATTTCTTTTTGCTGTATCAAGATAACTTTTTGAGGTGGATGCTTGAGAAGTTTCTCCATTATAGCCCAGACCTGTCTTGTTTAGTGGAGACTGCTGCACATTGATAATCTCATCCAAAGTTTCAGATCCTTTGACAAACTTAAGATTAATAGCTTTTGTTTTCTCAATCTCTTTTCTAAGACCAACAATTTCACCTTCTAATTTTTCAAGATGTTTTTCTTTTTCATCAATTTGAAATTGTAGAGTATCAATGATCATATTCTTTTCTTCTATACATCTCTTGAGTCTAGTAATTTCATCATAAAGGTTATCCACATCTATAGCATCCATATAATCATCATCTTCAAATGCCATTAACAACTTATATTCATTACCTCGTTCATCTTCATCACTGTTTGATAGACCATCACTATCTTCATGAGTGTAGTAGCTTTTCTTATTTGCATTATGTTTCTTGTTCCATCTAGCAGGTTCCTTTCCTTTATCTTTATAAGGACATTTTGCAGCATAATGACCTACTCTTCCAAAAGAAAATCATTTAAAAGGTAACTTACCTCTGAACCTTCCAGAACCCCTTTGAAGATTTCTGACAAAATTTGATTCTTCTTCTTCTTCTTCTGGGACATGGCTTGCTTCATAATAATCTCCTTTGCCTGATGCCTTGAAAGCAACTTCTCTTCTGTCTGATGGACCTCCCTTTCTCATTTCATAAGCAGTTATAATTCCATGTAGCTAAGACATAGTAAGGATTTGTAGATTTTCCTTTTCTTCTATTGCAGATACTTTAGATTCAAACTTGGGAGACAATGATCTTAGAACCTTTTCAACCACAATAGCATCTTTTATTTCTTCACCCAAATTTTTCATACAATTAACAACCTCATCTACCCGAAGAAAATAGTTAGCCACACTTTCATCATTATACATCTTGAGAGTCTCATACTGAATTCTGAGAGTTTGAAGTTTAGCACGTTTTACCTGTTCATCTCCTTCATAGCTCGTGACAATTTTGTCCCATATCTCTTTTGCGGATTTATAGTGCATTACCTTCATGAATTCTGATTGGGATATACATCCTAATAGAGTACTGACTGCTTTCACATTTGTTTCATACTTCTTTTTCTCGGCTGCATCTGTAGGAGTGGCTGAAGGAAAAGCGTAGCCTATCTCTACGATGTCCTGAACTTCTGTACCAAGAGATTGAAGATAGGCAGTAACTCTTACCTTCCAATAATTGAAGTTTGTCCCATCAAAAACCGGTGGCCTGATTGATGCTTCTCTCTCGTAGTTGCTCATGATGAACGATCTACCTTCAAGCGATCAAGCTTCTCTGAAGGACCTGCTCTGATACCAATTGTTGGAAATAATACTTAGAGGGGGGGTGAATCAGTATTATCTAACTCTTTTTAATAAATCTTCCTTATTTGTTCCTTGAATTATTTTTGCATGTCAGTACCATAAAATAATGAACATGAACAAAGAAAACAGATAATCACACCAAAGAACACAAGATGTAAGGTGGAAACCCAATGTGGGTGAAAACCACCTGCTGCAATATGTCTCTATCTTCTTTCAAATTAGAAACTCCTTTTACAATGGTTATGTACTGGTGCAGTCATTTACCAGTACGCAGGCTGCAACCTGCAGAGAGCTACAACTCTCTCTCTCATTTTCCAGTCTCTCCTGGAAGGGAGCTACAACCCCCTACTTCTTTTATTACAAGGACAACGTTTCATAAATCTTCAAACTGGATCCATAATCATCAAATGATCATCAAGTATAAGAGAATCACCCAGTCAACTGTAGTAACCAGATCAATAATAATAGGACCAAACCCAGAACACAACAATGATAAACAAAGATTTTAAGAGAAGTAAGCACCCTACTCAACTGCTCGCCTACTTACGTAAGCAACCTTCTCAACTGCTTGCCTGCTTACAGTACTCACCCTGCTCAACTGCTTGCCTGCTTACAGTACGCACCCTACTCAACTGCTCGCCTGCTTACGTATGCACCCTGATCAACTACTCGCCTGCATACCTCGCTCTGAGTCCATTGAAATGCCTGCGGACCTCCGCACCTGCAACCCTTCTGTGCCTGTGTATGTACGCACCTGCAACCCTTCTATGCCTGTGTATGTACGCACTTGCAACCCTTCTGTGTTTGCGTATGTACGCACCTGTAACCCTTCTGTGCCTGCGTATGTACGCACCCGAAACGCTTCGTTCCTGCATATGTACGCACTTTTCGTTCACTGTACCTGCGTACCTTCGGGCATAGATGCCCTCAAGACTTCAGAAATAACCCAGACAGTCAGATCTACAAATCTGAACATGCGCCGAAAAGATCTCTATCCATCAGTAGATTCGCCTTATTTAGATCTAGACATACTCCCAAGAGATCATAATATTTCAGATCTAGCCCTCTTAAGATATTCAACCCAAAAAAAACATACACAAGCCAAATGATCTCCTTTGCTTTAAATAGGAAAGCTCTTCCTCAAATCATGGATCAATACCACGAGCCGACACCATAATAACACAAAACCGTCGGCTAAATACCAAGAGTAAAACATAAGAAACCCCACGTGTGCTTTTCTTTGCCTCGAAATGTGCACATTGGGGGTACGCACCTCCTGAACGGGATAACTGCGGGTATGTACGCACTTTATGTAACACCGACCTGCGTGTATGCACCTTATGTAAGGTGTACCTGCGTACCCCTTATTTTCTTCAATATTTGATAGCTGATCATCAATCTCTGCTGCTGACTTGAAGTATTGTGATCTATCACCTGAATGGGTTGCCATCAAGGACAACACTTTAGCCATAATGCCAACACAAATTATATTCAATGGGCATAGCTTGTCGATTGTTCCACCTTATAGGACCATTATCGATAGTGTAGGAAATTCATCAACCAAGTGGTATCCCTCATGTGAAGTCCCAATTAGACCTTGTACTATTTGTAATAGGAGGCCCATATTGAATATCAGCATGGTTTCCATGTATTCTTATATATTTTCTTTGTCCCTAATTGTCAGCAAGAGAGCGGAATGTGTAGTTCCCCGAAAAGGTAAGGCGGGGTGTGCCCAGTGACTGTTTGATCATATATGTGTCAAATTTATTTCACTAGAGAGGGGAGGAAAAGTCACCCTCTAAGAGAGGGGTAGTAGTAACACCCTAGTATAGATACACATGAACAAGAAGGGTCCATACAACATCAAGAAAAATATTCCACAGAGATGTGATATCAATTTAGACTAACAAAATGGGGAAGATCTGTATAATATCCAATGAAATAGCCCATGAGGATGTGACAACTATAATAGAAATCATATCACATTCTCAATATGATAATTACCAAAACAAAAAAATTACTTCAACTATATTAGTACATGTGAGAGTTAACATGATGTAAAAATATCCAAAAAATAGTGTTATAAACATTCATAATCCATATATGAAGAACTTGCTAGCATTGAAGGCTTTTCTTATTAAGTAAAACTTTGAAGACACATGTATACAATGAACAACAATAGCTCCAGTAGTGGAGCATTAGAGCCACTCCTAGCTCAAAAGAACTATATTTTCTCTCTAATGCCTTGTGGGAGTGTTGGAAATACTGAGATGGGGCATGAATCAATATTTCTTTTCAATCGTTACTTTTATGAGTTAGATCACTTATATTTCGAACAAAATATGAACAATTAGAATAAATGATTTTATTAGTTTCTTCTTCAAAATAAATCAAGTACAATATATCCAGGGCTCCAACCCTAGATGAAGACATCAACCTTCAATCTCCCATGCTCCAACTTGTAATATGCCAAGCACATATATGGACTTTTAAGGCTCCAAACTTGTCAATTTTGAGGCACCAACCTCAAGGGCTCCAACATTATATTTGGTTCATTCTCTGACCTAGTTTCTTGAGGACTCTGATTCTCTCAGGCTCCAACTCTATCTTCCAAGCTAGAAACCTTGAATTTATGAGGATCCAACCTCTTGGGTTTCACCCCTTAACTTTACTTGGTAAAGGTATATTTTGTTATACTTCACGACTACCATTGTATTCTTTAATGTGCCCTGTAAATCTTCATCTACCCCTTCACTTTAGTCTCCATGTCTCATCAGAAATGAAAACCTTGTTCTTCTTATGAAGGTGTCACCACTGTTGTTCACGTTACCCAAAAAAACCTTCTTCAAGGTCAACTCGTGACAACTTTAATGTATCATGTTGTTCAATGATCTCCAAAAATCTTCAATATGTTTTTTCTCCAATTCTTCGCTATTCTATTATCAAGAGAAGACTTCAACAAGATCTATTTTTCCAATCCTAATAAATCAACACTTCAACCATGACAACTTCCACTAGGATAGAATTAACCATGGAAACTACGACAACTTCAATCATGAGAACTACAATAGCTATGAAAACTTCGACCAACCTAGATTCGACCATGACAATTACGAAGTGATAGCCTCAACCATGACAACTATGGTAACTTAGACGTCGTATCTTCAGCCATGAAAACTACAATAGTTACAACCACGACAACAATGATAGTTGAACCATGACAACAATGACATCTGCGACCACGAAAATTAGAGTAGATTCAACCATGACAACTACGGAATCTTTGACCACTGCAACCATGATAGCCTCTACTATGGAAATTTCAACCATGACTTCCTTAAAAGGTTTCCCAAATAGTAAACTTCAATTTCCTGCTTGGCCTCTTATTTTCTCCTATAATTCTTGCCCGCATTTTGTGCTCAATCTCATAAAAATTCACCAAAATATGATGGCTAGAATGAGGAGACAAACTTATATTTATATTGGTTTTTTGTTAAGGTGAGGAGACATGTCACTTGAATGAGAGGCCAAGTTGCATGTGTTGGCTCATGTTGGCTTGCATTAAAATATATATTTCTTAACCTAAAAATTAATTTTCTCAGTAACCACTTGGAGTTGCGGGGTAAGTAAGGGCTCATTATAAATAGGAAAAATCCTCTTTAATATGGTCAAGGTCCTATTGACAAAATATGCCTCTAAGGTGGAAAAAATATTTTTTCCTTCTGAGTGTCCTTAAACTTTATGCATAAAACGTTTGGGACAATATGAGGAACATTTGGGACAATATGAATTCTCCATTGTTTGGCTTCTTGATCATCACAAGATCATGTAGGACATCCATGTCATCATGATAGTATCAATCAATGAGTGTATCATCCCATGTGATCATATAATGGTGTAGTGATGTTGCATAGGAGGCATCATTAGGAAAGTTCCAAGGGAGTCTTCCAACCATCAAGTGGGATCTTCCACATCATCATCTAATCTTCCAACCATGTTATCAATTCTTCATCAAGGTCCATCATCAAGTGTGGTAATTCATCAAGTGTAGTCCTCCATATGTCATCAAGGGTTAAGGTTTAGATCATCAAATAAGGCATGTGATTGGCATTCGTCACTTGGAACTTATTCAGGCTTCTTCATTAGTATCTTGACATATTAATTAATGGCATCCTTGTTAGACAAGAGTCATGACATCATCATATGGAACCATGGATCTCAAGAATATATACCACCTCTTCCAATGCCATATTTACATCAATTATAAACTTGATTAATAATCTCCCCCTTTGTGATTTATGGAAATATTCTTTCGATTCCAACATTCTTTCCCCCTTTAACATCAATCGCAAATAGGGTGCCCAAGTACTCCCCTTGTCAAGCCACTTCTTTTCTTCATATTTTCTTCATGAATAATATTTCATCATAGGTATGTTACACCCCCTATCATGCTTCTCTTCATCTGGAAATATGTTCCAAGTTACATTCTTAATGGATGAACCAAATCCCACTATCAGCATGAACTGCTCAACCTCAAGAAAGAATTATTGCTTAGTGATAAAAAAGCAAGAGCTCCTGAATAATCATCCACTGGATGAGAAAGGGATCATATTATTTAATGGAGTTTCTTCTAAGAGATGATTGTCCATGTATCACTCATCAAGGATTTCATAGGGCCCATTTATAGATAGATTCTCCAAGAATACTCAAGAATCACAAACTCCCCCTAATTGTATGCATCATCTGCTCTTTGGCAGAGTCTCACCATAAATTTTTTGGAATATCAAGTACGACTTCATAAAATCAACAACATGTATTTTTGTTTGGAGTGATCAAGAGACCTTTAGAACCTATTTCCTTCCTTCTCCATACATATGTAACTTTCTTCTCTGGCTTGGTTTACATAGTTTTAGCTTGTTGAGGAACCCAACCAAAGTTACAGTCACATGTTATATTTCCAATGTTATGGCAACTGAAACACTCCATCTTGTTCATGAATAAGAAATCATGAATTATTCTTACAAAATTTCATCAAGGAGATTGGCGGGGACCATTACATTTGTCTTTGTGATGTGCCCTAAAATCTTTTGCCATGTGCCCAAAGTTTGTACAAGAATAGAAATAACTAAGAAATATATCACTACAACAAAACCTTGTGATTAGCGTCCCTTTTTTCTTCCTTTTTTTTGCGTCTAGAGCCAATTTTTGGTGCTATTTGTGTCCATTTATCAAATATGGTTCAAAACTTGATGCAAAGTTTGCACTGAGTTTTTCACCAAGTCTTACACCAAGTTTAGCACCAGGTATTGTAATAGGTTTTGCATTAGGTTTTACACCAGGTTTTACTCCAAGTTTTATGCCAAGTTTTGTGCCATCCTTTGCACCATGTTTTTCATCAAGTTTGGCACCTAATTTTGTTTTTCCAACTTTTGTATCATTTATTGCATCCACTTTTTGCGCCTACACTTGCATCAACTTTTTCATCATCTCTTGCATCCCCTTTTGCATCATTTTTTAAATCATTTTTTGCATCCATTTTTACATCATTTTTTGCATCCCCTTTGCATCAAGATTTGTATCAAGTTTTGTGTCTCATATTGAATCTACTTTTGCATCGAATTTTGTTGCATACACTTTTGCATCATATTTTTCATCCATTGTTGCACCCATGTTTACGTCCACTTTTGCATCCCTTTTTGCATCTTATTTTTCATCTTCATTTGCTTCTTTTCTTTTGCATCTATCATTATATCCACTTTTGTTGTGACACTATTTGTACCATGTTTTGTACTTACTCGATTACCCATGTTTTCTTCCAATTTTGCATCCACTTTTGCATCAAAACATTGCATCTATTTTTGCATCCACTTTTGTGTTGGGTTTTGCATCTCATTTTCTATATTCTTTTGCACCTACTCCCATTACATCCATATTTTTCATCCAATTTTGTTTCTGCTGTTGCACCCATGTTTGCATCCACTTTTGCATCCCTTATTGCATTTTGTCTTGCATCCAAGTTTGCATCTTTTTTGTGTTTTTTATTACATCCACTTTTGTTGTTCCATATCTTGTGCCTATCATTGAAACCCACATTTTCTTCCAATTTTCCATCCACATTTGCATCCTCTTTTTTGTCCAAGTTTGCATCAAATAATTTTTATGTTTTTTGCATCCCATTTTGCATCTACTTTTACATCCACTTCTCATGAATCCAATTTTGAATCTAATTTTGTGTCCACTATTGCACTGATGTTTGGTCCATGTTTACATCCATTTTTTAATCCATCTTTTCCTCCTTTTTGCATCCAAGTTTGTGTCTTTCTTTTTGTTCATTGTTGTATCCCCATTTATTTCACAACAATTCATGCTAATTTTTATGCCTACTATTACACCCATGTTTTCTTCCACTTTTTCATCCATGTTTGCATCCTATTTTGTGTCCAAGTTTGCATCAACTATTGCATCTACTTTTTCATCCACTTTTGTGTCAATTTTTCTGTCTTGTTTTGCATCTACTTATGTTGTGTCCACTCTTCATCCAATTTTACGTCTATTGTTGCCCCCATTTTTTTTTTTTTACTTTTGCATCCATTTTCCAACACATTTTTTTTTTGCATTGATGATATTTCTTATGACATTAACAATTATGAACAACTGATGACAATGTCAATAATTATGACGATGATGATAATGAAGATGATGACGATGACATGAATTGTGATTATTATGATAATCAAAATGATGATAAAGATGATGGGGGTTATAATGGCAATGATGATGGCGATGCTAATGACCTTGGACAATCTTCCCAATTTTTAAATGTTGTCATGGTCATAATCGTAATCATTATCTTTAGAGTCGTTTTCCAAGTCATCATCATTTGATCATCATTATCATTATTTTCATCTTGGTCATAATCAACAACAATAATGGCATGAATGATGATTATGATGTTCATGACGAAGTTGACAACAATGATGATAGAAATTACATTAATTATGATGATGGGGATGATGAAAATTATAATGACGATGATAATGGTAGTGATGATGATGATCATCGATCATCTCTAAAAAATAAAGTTGTCATTTCTCTTGCATATATCATGTGTCCTAACAACCCTTTTTGAGCACTCGTAATATTTTTTGGGTTGATGATATTTCTTACGACGCCTATAATTATGAAAAATTGACGAAAATGTCCATAATGATGATGATGACGACATGAATGGTGATTATGATGATAATGCAATTTGAGATTGATGGTGGTGATGATGATTATAATGAAGATGATGACACTCCCTCTAAACTAGGGAGATATTCATAATGAGACAAAAAAGTACTCTCAAGTTGAAATATTCATATAAGAAGGGATCTGGATTGATAAACATCAACGATGATTTACATCATCATAGCCAACATTGTCAAAATAGAAAGACCTTGACTAACAAGTTATATCTCTCCATTAGATCATAGCACAATGTTGGGAGGCATAAATTTGGACACCACTGCCTCTTTAGGAACTTACCGCACTAGGATGTTCATCAGGCATGTCCTCGCATGATCATTTCCTAATCCACTGTCATAATATTTGACACCAGGAAATTTCGATCCTCATGACTATTCTTATCTTGTATTAATGTACTTGACTTATGGCGGTTAGTCCCAGTCAAAGGAAAAATGGATAATATGGTGTCAATGCTCACTCCCTCTCAACCATGGAGGAGACATCCACAAGCATAAGCGTTTCTCAAGAATACCCATCATTTTCATAGTGAATAACATCATTAATTTGTTTTCATCACATGACACCTTTATGATTGAGCATTCATAGATTTGTGGCAAAATATTTCCCCTTTTGTCATTTGTGATGAAAGAAAATAAAAAAGTGAAAGCCAAAATCATTAAAGATACACTATAATGATTTATCTAAGTCTAAACTCTAAGGTTAAACTGAAAATTTTGTAGATATTATATCTATGAGTTGTTCAAAACTTATGGAAACCTTATTCCATAAGTCCTCTATATAATAAAAATCAAAAGAAATAAAAATAAGGCCCAATGAATGGTAACTCATGTATTCACACCCTCTTTGGAAAACATATGATTATATACACTCCTAGTCACACTTGATCATATGTTTGTGATGGTTAAATCATGAAGTCCTCTTTTCCCATTCCATTTTCACTTGATCATTTAAGAACCTAATTGAGGATCTAGGGAATTTTTCTTGCCTAAGGGTTTCATGTCTACTCTTGGTTTACTTATGTCACACTACGGTCAATCATGTGAGAGAATGAAATACTTAAGTTTGTGGAGTTATTAGAACAATGTATTAAGTTAGTCACCACACACACATGTATTACATGTCATTGATCCACATGTGTGGGTTGGAGACTCATTGCTTGAGAACTTTAATGGATACTACTTTAGGGCCTTGATGGTATATCTTACAAAATCTCTTGGTAAACATTGTGATTCATCCTTTCTTTTCCTCGAGACACTTGATAATATTGAAGTCACTCTTGATAATCCACGCAGATGGGGAGTATAAATTACTTGTGCTGGAAATAGAATTGAGAAATAGAGGTTTTCCATTTGTGATATTGGAGTAATAGACATTGGATACATGTTAGTAGTCCTAGATGTCAATTAACTAAAATTATATTGTTATAATGTGAAAAGAGGTAAACATATTGGTAACCTTGATGTCCTGATCATTCCAAATAATAGCCATTCCACCCAAGTATATCTAATCATCAATCACTACTACTTGGAAATTCCTCCCCCGTTTTCTAATTATATGAGGTAGAACCTCACTTAATATTTTCATTTCTTATATCAACATTATTGATGGGTTCTTTGCGTACCATTTTTATTTTATGAGTATTTGTTTTCCTTTACTATTGAGGTCCCTCATGTTCCATGAGACTATTTTCATGGAGAATTTACACAGAAAGGAAGTATAATGTGACTAAAAAAACATGTTCCAAGATTTAAGTTATTGGACAATGCCACTTCATGACTCCTATATTTCCTTAACCTGGGATTGAATGGTGAACTTGATAGCCTTAAGGGAAATTAACCAATGAAAATCTCAAAAAGAGGTGACTTTTGACTTTATCACATACAAGTTAATATACTAAAAAAATATCCATAAAAATTTCATCAATCAATGAATATTTAAAAAAAAAATATTCAAAACAATTTCATCAAGCAATGAAGCATTACATTATAAATTACAATCTATAAACCTTTTGGGAACTTTTTGCTAAACCATGTTCAAAACCAACATATTTAATATTAATATTTAACAATAATATGGAAAATAATACATTTTCATAAATTAAATAGCATGTTATCAATCCTAAGAAATGTCACTAACATAAAACTAAAAAGCATGCAACTAATGGGAGTTACCACTCAAGGCCACCATAAGACAATTAATCTATTAAGGAAAGGATTAATAGGGAAAGAAATCTACAAAGGACAAAGGCAGAACTATTTTAACTTTATTGTTTTATTAAGTGCAAGTAGAACATCTGAAGATATAATGAAGAGAAGAATTAATTTTATTGCATTAAGAAAACCCAAGCACATTCTATAACTTAGCAAGGAAGAGATGTATAATATCCATCTTAGCGACGCAACGCATGGCATAAAGTCACTTTTTATATATAATTTAAACTTATATCATAAAATCACAAATTTAGCATGAATGGATGTGTAAAATCCATTTTTATAGAAAGAAAATATAATTTTTGTTATAAAAAAAATACCAGAAACTAAATATATTTTTTTAGAAAATAAAAAAATACTAAACTGAATATATATTTAAAAAAAAAAAAACTAAATATATATATATATATATATTATATATATATATTTTTAGAATTTTTTTAAACACTTACCTCCATTCTAAGAAGCAAAAATAATAATAGAAATAAGGACGGACCAAAAATATTCCTTTCCTTGGTAAGTGTATCACACCATTCATTCCACTCACTCGAGTTATTTCATAAAAAAGATAAAAGTGTTATTTCACTCTCTTTTGGCAAAGCCTATTGAGCTTCTCTTATGATATATCTATTCCTTGATGGATTCATTGATATATTCATCAAGTTTTGATTCCTTGGAGATTAATTAGAGCAAAGAAAACATGAGTACTCTTAATTCCAAGTTCAATTCCTCTAATGGTGGACACAAGGCAAGGGAGGGGTTTTATTGTGGTCATAACTCCAAGTTCATTGTCTTTGATGGTGGACGAGGCAAAGGAGGGGGTTGCGGTCATGGTTGTGGCCGTGGAGTTTTCTCTTTTACATTATATTTAGGGAGTTCAAAGCAATTTGAATGGAATCATTGTCGTCACTAGGTATAATGGATTAAGTGTGAAAATGGATAAAATGCAGTAATTATTTGTGAGCATTTGTTCTCGAATGAACATTAGGATCCATCTTATTATAGAGAAAAGTACATGCATTAAAAACAACTCAATATTTCATGTGACATTCATATTGTATGCGACTTATTTTTCATTAAAAACAATTTACTTTTTCATGTGAATTCATTTTTTGTTAAAATTTCTTCTATTTCTAATCTGAATTACAATTGTAATTTGAAATAAAGCTTTGAGTAAATATTAATTTACCAATTCTGCATGGAAATCATAAGAAACATTCACAATATAATATGAAGAACAAATGGGTACCTACTTCATATGGATTAAAAAATGCTTCTACTACTTAATGGAATTACAAGTGTAATATTAGTTGGATCTCTAATATATCTTAAGCCATTTTTTCATTTTATTTTTAGTACTATTAAATGTTATTATGTCCTACCTCATTTTATTATTAGCATTGTAATAAAAATATGCATTTTGCTATAGAATTAGTACTAACATGTAATATTGATTTTTTTTCCAGAACGCTATAGGTAATGACCACGAAGATGATGATATAGACTATGTTTAGATTACATCATATATCATAGATGATGATGATGAGGATGGCGATGGCATTAGTGATGATTATGTGGATGATCATCAGGATGGTCAGGATGATGATCATGAGGATGAGATTGACTATGATTTTCATGGTGCTAGCTAGCCATGCATTATTTTTTATATTTAGTTGGATGTCTTAATATGGTAATCATACATTTGAATTTTAGTTTATTTGAATAATGATGATGATACTATCGGTACTATCTTGTTACCTTATGAATATGTTGAAAATTGTTTACAATTTTTTTATGAAGAATTATCGTGTATGATGAGATTCCTATTTTTTTATGGATGTTGTGAATTTACCTTAGCATAATGATATCTATGAAACATTTTTATTTGGTAATCTTACATTGACTTTTAGTTGATTTGATTAAATATGATGATGATATTATCATTTTTATCTTGTTATTTTATGTATATATTGAAAATTATCAACATTATTTTGATGGAGAATTATTATGTATGATGAGATTACTCTCTTTTGATGGATGTTGTGAATTTACCTAAGAATAATGGTGTTCATGAAATATTTTGATATGACAATCACACATTTGAATCTTAGTTGTTTTGATTAAAGATGATGAGGATATTATTAGTATTATCTTGTTATTTTATATATGTGTTGAACCCTGTAAATGCTTTTTTATGGAGAATGATTATGTATGATGATATTACTATTTTTGAATGTAATGTTGTGAATTTACCTTGGAATAATGATATCTGCGATAAATGTTGATTTAGTAGTAATATATGTATATTGAAAATTTTCAATGATTTTTTGATGGAGAATTGTTATATATGAGGATATTGTTATATTTTTTCTGAATGTTGTCAATTACCCCTAAATTTTTTTACAAATACTAAGTTATGAATTTGAATTGTGATATGTTCTTAAATGTGTTATACATGAAAATACCACCTGATCATCTTGGAGGAGAATACTATGCTGTTGGTTGAAATACCCCTTTCTCCTAAACCATATAAGCCTATAATACAAGCTATGTACCATGAGGACCACAGTATCCTAGTCTATAATAAGTTGTCCCCTTCATCTAACCTTTGTTACCAAAATTATTACATTAGAGGAATTTTCAACTCAAAAAATAACCACCTAAGAAAAAATTAAGAAACTAATAAAATAATGCCATGTAGACAATTTTTTAATATATCATTTTTATTATTCTTTTACTAAAATTACCCAAATAAATGTCACATCTATCAAAATAATTGTATATGTATTTTATATTTAAATTAATATATTAGCACAAGATTTAATAAAATTTAAATTAAAAAAGTAAATTTAATTAAAAAAAAAAAAAACAAATTCAAAATTTAAAGGAAATTAAAATTAAAATTTAAATTACCCAAATAAATGTCACTTTTATAAAAAATAACCGTCTACATGTATTTTATATTGAAATTAATTTATTAACACAAGATTTAAGAAAATTTAAATTTAAAAGGAAAATTTAAAATATAAATTTAAGATAAATTTAAATTTAAGTTACTCAAATAAATGCACTTTAATCAAAATAACCATATATTTATATTTTACATTTAAATTAATTTATCAATAGAAGTTTTAACATAATTTAAATTAAATTTAGGATTTTGGATTTTATATTTAAATTTATTTATTTAACACGCCGTGATTTACCCTTCATTAAAAATATTCTTGATATTCTAACTTTTATATATTAAGATATTAATTTTATTTTTAATATTCAATATAGTTTTGGGTCACTTGGGCACCATTCACAGTTAAGTTAGGTAAGTTATATTATTAAAAAAAATCCACTGCCTAGTCACACTTATATGTCTTTTAAATTTTAAATGATTTTGATTGGCTTACACATTATGACATGGAAACTCAATGTTAACATTTTAAAATGAAAATTCCTCTAATGCGAGGAAAAAAGCTCAAGTTAACTAGAATTTGACATTCTTGTTCACTTTCGGAAACTCATATGGTGGAATGTGATCTCTTTATCCTCATCTTTATATTTTCCTAAAAAATAAAAGCATACAAAAGTGGGAAAGAGCCATAAAGCATGGGGAAGCTTTTTCCTAGGCACAAAAGCACTAAAAAGTGGAAAATGCCATTTTTATATGAGGAAACATTATTCACCCAAAAGCTTTTGCCAAAATTGAAATAATGAGGAATTTGGGAAATCTTCATAGCCTTCACTTTCCTATATATTAGAGGCTTTCCCATTGAGGAAATGATGGGAATTCGTGTATTGTCACGCTGCTGAGATCTATCTTGAGAGGGATGGTTTTGGAGCTAGGAGTTGGGGGAGGTGTTGTTGCAACTGCATCTGATGGTTGTAATTTTCCTCCAACTCTTTTATTAATATAGATTAGTTGTTCTTCCTTCCATATGCTGCTATTCATTCTTTACTTATCCTATTTAACTAATGAATATATGGGATTTTGGTTTATATTTATTTATTCAGTAATATTTATATTTATGATAGTTTCAATTATCAAGATATTATGTTGTGAAGTTTTCTTTGTTCTCTATCTTATGTGTAGGAGCGAGATTTGGAGCTATCTAGGAGCGCTACCCAGCTACACTAAAAACTCCAACAAGACCTCCATGCGAGGACTCACATGAATTCATTATTCTTTTCTTAATATATACTCTACATCTTGATCTACTAAGGATCTTGAGCCTTAGAACAACCTTTCTCTTAATCAATATATCTTAGGTTTCTAGGATAAACTAAGAGGGTTTTATGTTCATCTAACTGTTCATTAAATCCTACAGAAAAATGATATTTAGAAACTGTAATATATTTCACTATGTAATAAAATAAGTAAAATGGAAGTAAAAGTAAAACTCTAAACAAGAAGCCAAAAGTGGATGTAACCATCCATGCCAAATTGGGAGTAGAATTGGATGTTAAACTAGCCATCAAAACAAGATGAAAACAATGAGACAAAAAGGGTTTTAAAGTAGAATTAAAAAAGGGTGCAAAAATAGACACAAAGACGGGAACAAAATAGGGCATACAAAAAGATACCAAATTGGGCACAAACAACGATGCAAAAATGGACACCAAAATGAGGATGCAAAGAATGGTGTAAAATTAGGATGCAAAATTGGGTGCACAAAGGATGTAAGAAAAGACACAAAACAAGAAGCAAAATGGGACTAAAAAAGGGTGAAACTAAGGATGCCAAAAATGATGCATAACTAGATGAAAATTCAAACTAAAATCTAGGTGCAAAATGAGATGCAAATGTGGACACAAAATGTGGCAGAAAAAATGATGCAAATTTGGATGCCAAAAAGGATGCAAAATTAGACACCAAAAAGGATGCAAAATTGGACATAAAAAATGGTGAAAATTTGGACACAAATGTAGAAAAAATGGTGCGAAAATGGGCATAAAAATGGATCAAATTTGGATGCAACATTGGATGCAAAATGAGGTGCAACAAATGATTCAAAACTTGGTGCAAAAACAAATGCAAAATTAGACGAAAAATGGCTCAAAATTGAATGTAACATTAGACACAAAATAGGATTCAAAGGTGGACACAACACATGGTCCAACATAGGGTGAAAATTTAGATGCTCAAAAGGATGCAAAATTGGATGCAAGAAATGTTGTTAAAAATGATGCTAAATTGGATGCAACAAATGATGCAAAATTAGCTGCAAAATAAGATGCAAAAAAGGGAGACAAATGAAATGAAAAAGTGGATGAAAAAAATGGTGCAAAAATGGATGAAAAATTTGGCACTAAATCAGATTCAACATATGGTGCAAAATTAGATGCAAAAAATGGTGTAAAAAAAGGCAGAAAAATTGGTGCAAAAATAGATGTAAAAATAAGTACAAAATTAGAAGCAAAAAATGACATAAGACTAGATGCAAAAACTGGCACAAACTCGATGCAAAAAAAGGCACTAAATTAGATGCAAAAGATGGTGTAAAACTCGATGAAAATTATGACACAAAAATAGAAGCAAAGAATGGCACAAAACAGGGAGCAAAAAATGATGCAAAAAATGGCACAAAACTAGAAGCAAAACCTATTGTAAAACCAAATACAAATCTTAGTGCAAAATATGATGCAAAATTTGGCATAAAATAATGATGAAAAAATTGGCGCAAAAAAGGACGCTTTAAAAATTGTACAATAGAGTCAGATTTAGCGCCAGGCTGCTAATCCCAATGGAGAGAAAAATACACTAAAATCTGGTGCTAAATCTGGCTTAAATTGTCTGTTTTGTTGTAGTGTATTTTGATACCTGGGAGATGAAGATTTCCTTGATGTACTTAAGAATTCATTTTCCTTGCGATTTTTTGACGATATTCAATACGTTTTATATTCTTGACATCATCTAGAAGTCTCCTTGGAATAGGTTTTCTTCCACTCTTGTATTGACCCTTCTCCTTGGATTTTCCGGAAATGGGAGCATCAAAATTTCTTCCTATCTTCCTCACATCCTTTTCATTTGAAGCATTATCATTCTTTCTTGAGGATTCACCTGCATAGTCAAGACCTAATTTATCGAGGGGAGACCTTTGATGACTTAGGATGTCATGCATGGTTTGATAACTTTTCAAGTTCTCACTGAGCACATCAACTTCCTTTTCGAGAAAAGCAATATCTTCCTTCATTTTCATTCATTCTTCAAGCTTCTTTATTAGAAATATGTCGATTTCTTCCTTCATCTTGATTACTTAACACGATTGGACATTAAGAGAAGTGATTTATGATCTTAACTTGGTGATTTCGTCATCATTTTCTTCTATTTGGCATATCATGGTGTTTCTCTCGTTTTCGCCTTCATCAAATTGTCCTTGTATGAATGCCAAAGCTTCCATCCCCTTCTCAACTCGTTCTGCTTGTTTCCTTGCTTCTTCTAGTTAAGATCTAAGGGAGGATACCTATTCCTCATATTGACAAATCATTTCTTCAAGTTTTTTTAAGCTCTTGTGTTTTAGCTCAAGGTGTCTTGACAAAGTTTATTCCCTTTTCTTTTCCTCATCCAAATTGTTTGTCATGCATATAACTTCTTCATTATTCTTTTTTCTTTTGATGAAATTCATCCATAAGTTTGGTGAGATACTCATCTCTTTCTTGTACTTGAAGCTTGATAAGATCAACTTCCTTCCTTGTCTTTTCATGATCACCATCTTGCACTTTCTTCTTAAGTTACCCATTTTCCTTTTTCAAATTGTTAGCCTTTTCCATGAAAACTATAAGTTTAGTTAGGAGACCTTCTCCAAAGTATTCTTTAATTCCTTCTTCATGGTCCTCTATGCACTTGATGTGATCACTCTTATTTTTAAATTCCTTGATGCATTTTGGATTTCATTCTTCCTTTCCAGCATCTTGTAGGTTTTAACCCCATACAGAAATTACCTGCATACAAATTCTAAAACACAAAAAATAAACATCAAGAGAGCATAAAACATAAAACACATATACACAAATATTTTCCCCTGGATGCCAAAACCGGGATACCATCTTGATTTTTCATTATGTTTCTTTCAATGTTACAATACATATTTATACATGCTAAAGCATCCAATACCATGGACCAAAAACCATCGTGTCCAAAACCATGGACTGAAAACCAATGCATTCAAAACCATGTGTGAAAAATCATGAAAAAACCATAGGTAGATCCTCCAAACCTAACATAAAGTGGAGTTACCTGAACCCTTCAAACCCCCTCTGACCCTCCCGACTACACAATCGACGCAACGAAGGGGGGTCTCTGCCCCCCTTCTAAACCCCTGGTTATCTACGTGGGCTAGTAGTGGAAAGAATATAACACAACCCAACATTCTCCCACTTGTTTCTTTCTTTCCACAGTGGGCCACAGGAGAGCTTAGTCATTTATCCAGCCCTGCAATGCCCATTGTTTCTCTACACCAAGGGAACATCTCAGAGCTCACAAATTTTGTCAATGTAGCTAGAATATTCTTCAAAGTGACAACCTTTACCAACAACACCTTTTTGTCTTCTATCATATCCCTCACAAAGTGATATTGAACATCAATGTGCTTTGTCTTTGAATGATATGGAGGGTTCTTTGTTAAGAAAATTTCACTTCGGCTATCACAGTCTATCCTTATAGCTCCCTGTACTAACCGTATACTTCAACACAATCTCTTCAACCAAATTGCTTCCTTGCTTGCATGAGTGGCTACCATGTATTCTGCCTTTAGAGTTGATAGTTCCACTACAAATTGTTTCTTACTCATCCAACTAACTGCACCTCCAAATAGGCTAAACACATACCCACTTGTAGATCTTCTCTGATCCAGATCTCTGGCCCCGTCTGCATCAACAAAGCCATGAATATCCAACACTCTGTTGAATCCTGGTCTTCCTTGGTAGCACAAACCATAATCACTAGTGCCATGCAAATAACTCAAAACCCACTTCATTGCTGTCTAGTGCTCCTTCCCTCGTTTTGACATAAACCTACTCAATACTGTCATTGCATGTGCAGTGTTTGGTCTAGTATAAACCATTGCATACATCAAGCTACCAACTCCACTTGCATATGGAACATAGGACATGTCCTCTTGCTCTTCTTGTGTCTTAGGACACTATTCAATAGATAGCTTTACACCTACAGGAATAGGAACCTTCACCGGTTTACTATCTTGCATGTTAAACCTTTGTAGTATTGTCTCGACATACATCCTTTGGTTTAACCAGAGCTTCCTCTTTTCCCAATCTCTTTTAATTTCCATGACCAAAATAAAGTTTGCAGCACCAAGATATTTCATGTCGAATTTGGAGGACAATTGGGTCTTCAAATCCTAGATAATTTCTTTGTCATTTCGAACCAGCAACATATCATCCACATATAGGACCAAATAATAACATGGTCACCATTTAATTTAAAATACACAGAGTGATCTGCTTTGCTTCTGATGAAGCTAAATCCCTATATAAATGTATCAAATTTTTGACACCACATCCTTCATGATTTTTTTAACCCATATAGAGACTTCTTTAACGTTCACATCGGTTCTTTCTTACCCTTCACTAAAAAACCTTTAGGCTTCTTCATATAGATCTCCTCTTCCAGATCCCCGTGAAGAAATTTGTCTCCACATCCATCTGTCCTACCTCAAAATCAAAAGCAGCAACAACAAATAAAAGTAATCTAATAGAAGTTACCTTTGCAATAGGAGAAAAAACATCACCAAAATCGATGCCTGACACCTAGGAATAACCTTCTACTACCAACTGAGCTTTTTATTTCTCCAACTTTCCTTCTGCATTTCTCTTCTTCTTGAACACCCATTTTCTGCTAATGGGTTTCCTTCCAGCAGGAAACTCCACCAAATCCCAAGCCTCATTTTGTGCATAGGTGCCATATCCAACCATGGCCTCTTTCCAGAGTTTTCCATCCTCTAAATCTACTACTTGTTTCACAGTTTTTGGACCATCATCAGTAATACATAAAGCAAAATTTGAACAGAAATCAGATGGACTATACCTTTTTGTCTGCCTTCTTTCTCGAACTGATCTTCTCACACCCGGAGTTTGTGACTCCTCATCCTATGATTCCTCCTCTGCTATAGAGTCTAATTCATCCTCCTTTAGCTCAAACTCTATCTTCTCATGTTCCTTTGGTTGAGCTTCATGTTTAATAACATCTTTCACCTCCCTGAAAACCACATGTTGGTTGTACACAACCTTCCTTGTTACTGGGTTCTAAATCTTATAACCCTTTAAACCATCCTTATACCCAATAAAGATGCACTTTTCAGATTTGCTATCCAAATTGGTTATTTTCTCCTTGGGAACATGCACATATGCATCACATAAAAATACCCTTAGATGTGAAAGAGAAGGTTTCTTTCCAGTCCATATCTCTTGTGGAGTCTTATCTTCAAATGGTGATGAAGGTGATCTATTGACCAATGAACATGCAGTTTCCATCACCTTTGCCTATAATTCTTGTCCTAAATAGACACCACTGAGCATGCTTCTTACCCTTTCCATCATTGTCTTTTTAATTCTTTCTGCAGCTCCATTTTGCTAAGGTGTATATGGGGTAGTCTTTTGTTGCGCTATACTGCACTTCTTACATAATTCTTCAAATTCCTTACTGCAAATCTCTCCACCATTATCTATCATCAACACCTTTATCTTCTTCTCTATCACAGAGCCTTAAATTCTTTAAACCTATCAAAGACTTCAGATTTCTTCTTAAGGAAATATATCCATGTATTCCTTGAGAAGTCATCTATAAATGATACATAGTACACAAAATTACCTGGTCATGGAACCTTCATAGGTCCAAAAACAACAATGTGCACAACCTCTAATATATGTTTCACCCTCTTACCACCAGAGGGGAAACTCACCTGATTTTGCTGCCCATATACACAATTTTCACAGAAATCAAAATCCAGAGAGATATTACTTGTAGCTTCTACCATACCTTTACCGTGAAGTACTAAAAGGCGATTCTCTTCAATATGTCTAAGCTTTTGATGCCACAACATGGTCTTCTTTCTAGAGACCACTAGATTTTATGCTCCACTTTCAAGAACCGCGGAACTGTTGCACCCATTAAAAATAGTGCTACCTTGCAGCTTGTACAGATTTTGAATCCAAGCTCCCCACATCAATACTAGTGCTCCCTGAACTATCTTGTAGGTATCCTTCTCGAACATTGTTTTACACCTACATCATCTAGATTGCTCATAGAAATCAGATTTCTATCCAATGCAAGAATATGAAGAACACCTGGAAGTGTTCTAATCCATTCACCTTGCAACTTCAACTTTACATTTCCACAACCAATGATTATGGCCTTTCCTATCATCTTGTAAGAAGATGTCACCACCATCATATTTCTCATACTCACAAAACCACTCTCTATGGGCAGCGAAGTGAAAGGTTGTACCTGAGACAATCAAAGATGCCTCATGATATACATGTGTACTTGAAGAAGCTAAGTATACATCCCCACCTTCATCGAAGGTGGTTTTTGCCTCTACAAAAGGAGCATCATCAGATCCCTTTCCTTTGTCAGGAGCTTTATATTTATAGTCCCTTTTGTAGTGCCCTTCCTTTTCGCATTTCCAACAAACAACCTTCACAAGTTTTCCTCGAGATTTAGATCTCCCTCTAGATTTAGATCTCCCACTCGATGAATTATTTTTGTTTTTTTTCTAGGACTATCCTCATATAGACAAGGCATCACCATTATGTCTTTCCATATTTTCCCATATCATCTCCTCCGTCAGCAAGGATGAAACTATCCCACCAATCTAGTAGAGAACACAACAAACTAATGTACTTATCTTCATTTGAGATTTTAATATCAACATATAATAACTAACTTACCACAGTATTGAATGTGTTCAAATGCTCTATCACAGAGTCTCCATCTATCATCCTAAGGTTATACAACTTTCTTCATAGGAATAGTTTATTCACTAGAGACTTAGATTAGTAAAAAGTCCCGAACTTGTCCCGCAAACCCTTAGTCGTAGCTTCCCCTGATACATTTAACAATACTGAATCTGAGACACACAATCTTATTGTGCTCTTTGCCTTCCGATCTAACTTCTTCCATTCTTCATCAGACAATATCGTTGGTTTAGTACCCAGATCTACCACGATCCAATGATATTTATCCACAAATAGGTCCCCCATATTAAGTTTCCACAACTCAAAACTCTGAGCATTAAATTTCTTGAACTCTATCTTTCCACTTCTCGCCATCTTGTTCTACCACTAGAATCGATCTCACAGATCTCGCACTAAATAATGTCTACCACAGGCCCGAGCGAAATCCATCAGCAACAAAGGTGTCCCCTTGAAGCCAAAACAACTCTGGTACCAAACATAGGTTTTAACCCCATATAGAAATTACCTATATACGAATTCTAAAACATAGAAAACACAGATATACAACACGAGAGAATAACACACAAAACACATATACACAGATATTTTCCCTCAAATCCAAAAACTAGGACTACCAGCTTGATTTTTCATTATGTTCCTTTCAATGTTACAATATATATTTATACATGCTGAAGCATCCAATAACTTGGACTGAAAACCATCGCATCCAAACCATGGATCGAAAACCATTGCGTCCAAAACCATGGACCAAAAGTTATCACGTCCAAAACCATGTGTCAAAATTCATGCACAAAACCATAGGTAGGTCTACCCAACCTAATATAGGGTCCAAAAACAAAATTTTCTGGGGCGCTACCCCAAACCCCATAGAGTGGGGTTACTTACACCCCTCGAACCCCCTGTGACCCCCCATGCTACATGATCAGTGAAATGAAGGGGGGGGTGCACCACCCTTCTAACCCCATGGTTAAATACGTGGGCTAGTAGTGGAAAGAATATAAACAACCCAACACATATTAATTACTAGAGGTGATGGTCAATGCCTCTTTCCAGTGAAGGTCATGAAGTTTGTCAGATATATTTTTTGTTGGAGAACTTTTTTCCAAAATGGTCTTTATAGAATTTGGTAGCCCATTCAAAATTGTCTTCATTTATCTTGTATTATAATACTTGGATTAATCGTCCATCGTGCTATCTGTAATCAATTATTCCCATATACCAATCCCATAAGCCATTAAGACATTTCTTATTCTTACCTGCCATACATCAAAGTTTCCATTGAACAAAGGAACTTTCCCAATATGATTGTCTTTTGTTTTCATGATTGAGGAAGAGACATCTTTATGGGGATTGGAGGATTTCTTCCTTGGCTTTGTCGTTTGCGTTCTAAGGATCAATCTTCAAGTTGTTAGGATTGTGAGAAGGTACTATGTCTAAAACCAATTGTTGGAAATATTGACAAGGGGGAATCATAATTATTTTCAATTGTTAATTTTGCCAGCTATATCACTTATATTTAGAAAAAAATGAAAAATAAGAATAATTTATTTTATTTATTTCTTCTTTAAATAAATCAACTACAATATATGTATGGCTGCAACCCTAGATGAAGACACCAATCTTCAATCTTTGAGGCTCCAATTTGTAATATTCTAAGCACCGACTTGGACTTCCAAGGCTCCAATCTTGTCAATTTTTAGGCACCAACCTCAAGGGCTCCAACCCTATATCCAATTTAGGATCTGACCTAGTTTTTGTTTGGGACATGCTCCTCTAAGGCTCCAACCCTATCTTACAATGCACCAACATTGTATTTTTGAGGCTCCAACCTCTTGGGATCAAACCCTTCACTTTCCTTCGTCAATATATATTTGGTCATACTTCACCACTCCCAATTTTTTCTTCAACGAGCCCTATAAATCTGCAGCTATCCCTTCACTTTAATCTAGATGTCTCATCATCAATGAAAGTCTAGTTATTCACATGAAGCTGTCACTACTACTGTTCATGTTACCCAAACAAAACTTCTACAAGCTAACCTCATGAGGGCTTCAATGTATCATGGTCTTCAACGATCTCCATAAAGTTTCAATATGTTGCTTTAGAAAGTTCTCCAACTATTCCCTATTCTATTCTCAAGAGAAGGCATCAATAAGCTTTATTTGTCCAATATAAATCAACACTTCAACCATGACAATTATGACAAGTTCAACCGTGGAAGCCTCAACCATGACAACTTCGACCATGACAAGTATAGAAACTTTACAACTTTAAATACGGTAGGTTCGTTCATAGCAACTATGACAACTTCAACTATGGTAGTTGTGATAGCTTCAACCACAGTAACTACGACAAATTCTACCATGGTAGGTTCAACCACATAAAATACGACAATTGAAACCACGAAAACAATGGAAGCTATGACCATGACAACAACGGCAACTATGACCACAACAACTACGACAACTTTGACCATGGAAACCATGACAAATTAGGCCATGAAAACTTCAACCACAACTCAAATTTTTTTCCCAAAAGTAAACATCAATGTACTCCTTAGCCTCTTATTTTCTCCTATAATTCTTGTCTCAATTTTGTGCTCAATCTAAGAAAAGATCACTAAAATATGATGGATAGAATGAAAAGACAAACTTATATTTATACTAGTTTTGCATGAAGGTGATGAGACACGTCACATGAATGGGAGGCCAAGTTGCATGAGTGGGCTCATGTTTGATTATATTAAAAAATATATTTGTCAACTTAAAAATTCATTTTCTCAGCAACCGCTAGGAGTTTCGGGGAAAATATGGGCTGATTAGAAAGAGGGAAAATTCCTCTTTAAGATGGTCTAGGTGACCTTGTGAAAAGATACCTATAAGGTGGCAAAAATAAATTTTCTTTGTCACTGTCCTTAAAGTTTATGCATAAAAGTTTTGGGATAGAATGATGAATGTTTGGGATATTATGGCTTCTCCATTGTTTGGCTTCTTCATCATCATAAGATCATGTAGGACATCCATGTCACCATGATAATATCTAGCAATGATTGTATCATCGCATGTCATCATATAATGGTGTAGTGATATGTCATAGGCACCATCATTAGGAAAGTTCCAAGGTATTCTTCCAACCATTTAATGAGATTTTCCTATTCATCATGTAGTATTTCAACCATGTTATCAAGATCTCATCAAGTGCGATCATCAAGTGTGGTCATTCATCAAGCGTATTCCTCCATATGTCATTAATAGTTAAGGTCTAGATCATAAAATTAGGCACATGGTTGACATTTGTCACTTGTCACTTATTAAGACTTCTTCATTAGTGGCTTGACATATTAAATGATTTTATCCTTGTCAAACATTAGTCATGACATCATGATCTGGAACAAGGCATATCAAGAATATATGCCATATCAGTCAATTCCATATTGACATCAATGACAACCTTGATTAACATGGAGGAGACAAGGTGAAAAGTTATTTTCTAATATAGTCAAGGTGTATATATAATAAGATAACGAGAGATGATGTTTCTGCTTACTTTTGACTCTTTGAATACCCTCATGACTGTGTTTCCTCTTATGAAATTTAATCTTTACATGACTCTTAATATTTTGAATGTGTCCTTTTGAATTTCACTTTACAATGCATTTTGAATAGGTAATTACATAATCCACAATAATGATGTGGCATATGATGACTTATGACAGGACATGGCATGACACTAATGACATGGACTACATGACAATGTGACTGTGCCAAGATGTATTTGTTACTATTTATTTATTTGTGTCTTCTTGAATAGATAATAAATGTTCTTCTCCTTCCTCCTCCTTATGACTTGAAGATGAGGTGTCTTCCACGCGATCTTGATCTTCAACTTCGATTAGAGTTTGATGTTCCTTCATCATCTCACTTATTGATCATCTTATCTCTTCAACTCCATTTTCGACTTCTAGCATGCCCTACTTCTCCATATCATTATTCATCATCTTTACATAGCATGATAGAGTTCTTTCATTTGTAATTCACTCATGACAAGATGACGTCAATTTGATAAACCCCTAGTCTAAGATGGTGCACATTAATCCACTTAATAAGACAGAACCTGGTGAGAGGTTAGAAAAGAGCCTCAGTAATTGTGTAATTGAGTAGTTGAGATGGTCAGGGGTGAAGCTTGAGACTTAAGAGTGTGGAGTGTATAGTTAAGGCTTGGATGAGAAAGAAAACTACACAGTCTGGGAGCTCAGGGTGACAGGCTGAGGGGATAGGGACTGGATTAGCGTGTTGTGAAGTTCTAAAGGATAGATGAGCGTGGGATACTACACAATTAAACATTTCAAGATATCAGGGCTGAGGCTTGGGCCTTGAGATTGCACACCGTGTGTAGTTCAACAAGGACCGAGGGATAAAATTGTGAAGTTTTAGAATCTAGTGAAATAAACTGAGTGGATGGGCATGAAATGAACACTCTACGAAGTTTTGGGAGCCAACGTAGGCTAGAATATTGTAAAAATGTGTAGTTAAAAAGCTCAAGGAATGAGGTTGGGGCTTTTGATTTTGCAATGCATGGTTAAGGTTAGGATTGGAGGATGAATTGCGCAATTCTAGGAGGCATGGTCGGGCTTGAGAACTGAAGTTGTGAAATGTTCAATTCTAGGCTTAACCATTGATGTTGTGAAATGCACAGTTCTGGGCTTCAGCACTCAGGTTGCAAAATTCATAACTCTTAGCTTTAGCATTGAGATTGTGTAATGTGTAGTTATGGAGGGCTAGATGAGGCTACGTTGCCATGAGTTTTTCAAATTTTGGCTACGTGATTGTGGCCGCACACTTTGAAGAATTTAATGACACAAAAACATAGATCATCAAGAGCACACTAACAAAACATTTCCCACAATATGAGAACTTTTTGACAACTTTATGACAAGTATGAAACTAAAGGTACACTTTGCGACGACCATGACGACACTTATGTGATAGCTCTTAAAAATTTGGGAATCAGTTTGAATGATGTTTACATGGTTATAAAATCTCATTCAAATAGAGAATGCCCCTTGAAACCACTAAGAAAAGCATACATACATTGTGTGCCATCTAACATGTGAAAACATGAAAATTGGTAAAGTGTTAACTACTCTTACGATAAAGTGTTAACTACATACCAGATAAAATATAACATGAAAATTCCACTAATTAGAAAGGAATTAAGTGAAAACAACAGTCACAAACATGAAAACAATTCCCGCGAAACCATAGGTGAGCAGAAGCAAAAATGTGTATAACTCACCGAAATAGAAGTATAAACACAACTAGAATGTGTGAAATTATTGTTGTCAATTGGCCATGATTGTTGACATGGATTGGACATCACACATGTATAGTATTGATATGGAAGTGCTATGATTTTCCAAGCTTGCGTAAAATAATGCCCTCATACTTGTTATGGATTTAGTGTGTGTGGTTAAGTGAAATCAACACTTCCAATCCAAGAAAGGAGCTCATAAAGCATCAACTCACCAAGAAGTGACTATGGAATGACTGATCACAAGGTCCACGTAAGGCTCCCAAAATGAAGTCTGTGAAATATTTTAGAGGGTGTTTGTCATAGCGATAACATCACCTAATCAATAAACACATACTAGACATGCTTTCCCTTAGCATCATATTCATCATCAACATGAAATGAAATATTTGTTTTTGAAAGCTACACCTTATCAACTATAATACTAACTCTCAACGAAAGGAATTTACCATCAATTATAGGGATTCATAGATATATTACATGGTTGTAACAATAAACTGAAATCAATGAATCTATGGACCTAACTTTTACATCATAAGGCTCCTTTTCACAACCAATGACAAAATTATTCTTACATGATTGAATAACCTTTTCATGAGCATGACCATCTAAGAAATAAGGAGGACATTGTTATAGAGCATATTAAATATATATATTTATGAAAATGACATCGAAGCACATATAAATTGTACAATATTTAATATGATGGACATTATGCTCATCTCTTATAGTAGCAAGCATGATAAGACTCTCAACATTTTTAACATTATAGGGCTATGTCATAAAATACAAAACATGTATACAAATTTTTACAGAATCAAGTACTTTATCATGCTTTCCTTGCAATGAAAAATACCAACTCAGACCTTATGTTGTTGGTCTCTAGAACCTGCAACAATATTGTCATGATAAAAAAATAGAAGTTACATATGTATACAGATTCAACCATCATTATTTGTCTCTACCTTAGTCATTTCTAAAGCTTAAAAACAACAATATACTTTGACTTTAAACTACTCATAGAACATAAAAAAAATATCATAGTATAACATATTGCAAATAGATAGAATCTTCAACTGGAAGCCAAACAATCCAAAATGTTAGTGCTGCAAAAACAAAATTGTCAATCACAAATTCTCTACCTATTGAATGTTTCCATTATTGACCTCTAACATGCTACTCCAAACACCATCCCACACCATCAATTCACAACTTCATCAGACTTTTATCTCGTATCAAAATTGAGATGTGAGGCTTTAGCAACAATCTCTTAACTTTCAATAAAATCTAAACACAGTAAAGATGATCCAAACATATATCTCTCTCTCTCTCTCTCTCTCTCTCTATATCTCTCTCTATATATATATATATATATATATATATATATATATATATATATATATATATATAGATCTTTTGTCATAAGAAGATTGTCACTTTTGGAAAATAAGGGGTTTCCTTGTATCAATATGTAGAGAAAATAAGATACTTTGGCATACAAGATACATGGTGACAGAGAAAAAAAAAAAATCTATGCATATATAACATCATCATCTACCTTTCATATATTTTAATCCATGCGCAAAAGCCATTGGTAATCATTTCATATTAATCACACTTTTCCTCTTTATAAACATGATCTAGATTTAAACATGAATGCAACAAATTATAGATCTAACCATAAATACAAAGATCTTGTAGAAATAACACTTCATTTCATTAATACAAAATACTACATTATTCTTACAAACTGAATGGAAATAAAACTAGCTCGGGCGATGGTATCTTATGTCTGAGAAGAGATGTGGCGACTACATGCCTTTGAACTATGTTACAATGAGACTTGAGGGACTATTTATTATTGAGAATTAATGGAAAACCACAAACATACCAAAACCTAGCTCTAGGAGATGAAACACCAAACTATGGGCCCCGTTGGGGTAAATTGGTACATCAATTTCTCGGGGTTGTAATGTTGGCATATCATCTGCATTGGACATATATGCTACCATGTTAGAAAGATCTATCCAAGGAATTCAACTTCTCACAACAAATACTGAGTTGAAATCTATTATTTTTCTAAGTTGATTTTCACAAAACACATTGTTTAGGGCCTCAAAATGGATCTGAAAGTTTAGGACTCGAAAAACTACAAAAAATAGTAAATTGTGCTACAATTAAGGAAACTAAAAAAATGAAAGAAAGAATGGTGGGGGTCCAATTGAAATAGGTGGTGGCTACCAATATCCACCTACACCATTCATTCCTCCTTAGGTACCAATGGTCCCCATTGTGTTGAGTTCCTCAATGAGATGAAGAAAATTTTGCTGAACTTGGTCCCTCGTGATCCACTTGCCATCGTGAAGGAGTTGGCCTACTTTAACAATTCAATATAGTTATATTATTTGTTTTTGGGTACTCTTGATGTGCATTTCCATGGACCTATCAGTGGTGGATTATCGCATCTACTCTGGATTTAACTTTGTAGGTGTGAGTTGTTCTTTAATGTATGATGTGTCCAACAATGGTGGGAAGTATGGTCAAAGTTGGTCCATATTGAACATTGGGTGCATGAAATGGAATGGGGAAATGTTGAGCTCAAATGAATTGTCTCCCACAACCATGGTAATGGTGCAGGGACCATATCAAAGTTATATGAGTTTCTGATAGTCTTCGGTAAGGTGTTCCTTCCGCAAATGCAACTAGACTTTGTTGCCCACCTGAAACGTTTGTGGAAACCAATGTTGGTCATGTCGCTACTTCTATTTGGTTTTTGATTTTTCCAAAATTTCATGGACCTACTAGAAGATGTGTTGGATGTGCTCAATGAATTTATTTGCCTTATCTTCTTCGAACTAGACAAGAGTCGAATCTTCCTAGGTAGCTCCAAATGGTATGTCCACATAAATGGGACATAATGTCTAGAATCCGAAGCCTACCTGAATGTTCTTGTGGCCAATCAAGCAGTGAAGAGCCAAGATTATAGCTCTGTTAGACATAGGGGATGCCCTCATTCAATTTTCATTGATGCTTTGAGTTTTACATGCACATAATGTGTACGATCATCCTATTGAAAACCTCTGTCTGGTGATTAGTTTGAGGATGGAAAGTTGTGGACTTAGTGACCTTGGCGTTAAACATTGGCCCACCATCGACTAGAGACTAGACCAAAATATACCAAGGAACCTGTTGTTCCGATCCAAGATGATAGACTATGAGATCCAAAAGTGTACCCACACTCATTCAAAAAACAGATTAGAAATGGGTTATGTTGTGATATTCTTCTTGCAAGGTGCCATAATTACCATATTTGAGAATATTTCGATGACCAAGCAAATAAAATCATTTCCATGCTTAATAAAACGAAGGCTCGACATGTAATCTATGGAGATGGATTCCCAAGATAGACTAGCAGTAGGCAGTGGAGTATATAGGACTTTCTTCTTGATGGTCAGTTTGGAAATAGCACTAGTCGTGTAGAATATGAAAAACCATCAAGAATAGTAAATTGTGCTACAATTAAGGAAACTAAAAAATAGAAAGAAACAATGGTGGGCATCCAAGTGGAATACTTGGGTGGCCACAAATATCCACCTGGATAAAAAAAATAACACATTTCCATCACACAATTTGTACAACCTTAGCCCACTTTGATGGTTAAATTCTTGGTAGAGTCTGAGATTAAAAATATTGCATAAGAGTCACCATAAATGATAAACATCTAGGAAATTATAAGGAATAATACATATTTTCTATTATTTTATAAGCAATATGAGAATGAAGATTGTGTTCATACATTATGCAACTTTTGTCCAAGATGATCTATATTATTGAATTGAGGATTTTGTGATCCATATTAGGTTTATGAGAAAATTCTTGAGCATAAATCACATGATATTACACATGTCGATGCATTTTGAACCAACTAGTGTGGTTCGTCATCAGGACAAGTTGAAGAATCATATCTAGGCTACATGTAAATAGTTAGGGCAGGGCCTCCAACAACTATATTTAACCAGGCGATGACTAAATTGACGAGCTAACAGCTATATTTCACTTGGAAACAACTAGCCGGATAGAACCAAGGGAAAGGAGAGAAATTTAATTAAAAATTAAAATAACTTGGAATCTAAATAATTATTAAAATCAATAGTTAGTCATACTAGTATTAAATCAAAGGGGGGTTTTTACATTAAAAATACATCAAAGGTATTAACTATTTCAATTTTTCTTTAATTTTGGAGGTTAATAAAAAGAAAATCCTATTGTTAGGATTGATATAAATAAATTTAAGTTTAATTATAATAAGGATTTATAATTTAATTTTATTTAATTGTTTATATATTTATTAAAAAAAAGCCTATTGTTAGAATTGTTGTTTTAAAGTTTAATAGAATAGAATTTATATTTTAATTTTTTTTAATTGTTTAATTAAAAAAAAAATCCTATTGTTAGAATTGTTATTTTGAAGTTTAATATAATAAGAATTTATATTTTAATTTTATTTAATTGTTTATTTATTTATTTTAAAAGAAAACCCTGAAACTAAAGGCTATTTGAATATATTATATTATATAAACCAACCCTCAAAGAGGAACAAAGAACTATGGTAAAAGAGAGAAGGTTAAAGTATAAAAAGGGGAAACTAACAAATAAGAAAATAAAAAATAATTTAGAAAAGGAAGGAAGGGAGGAAGGGAAGAACATGACTTGGAAGCAAGGGCTCAGACCCAATAGCTATTGATCTTCCAGTCGTCCTCTCTATTAAGATTGCTCAGCCTTTTTTCAATTTCAAGGGCTTCACTAAATTTTCGGTGATGGAACTGCGAAACTCTAGCAATGACACTGGCCTCCTCGATACAAAAATGATGTTTGGTTTTCTCTGCATTCTTTGCACGTGAGGAAGACTTGGTTCTCCTATGTTTAAGGCCAACCGTGTGCTCACTAATCTTCTGAAGAACAGAGTGCCCAATTTCACCAATATAGGGGGTCCCACAAGAACAAGGAATCATATAGACCCCCCTTCATGTCCTTGGGGTCGATAGGATCCTTCACTGATCGGAGGGAATTGCGAATGGTGTTAAGGGGTCTGAAGGTCGAGGGAAAATTATATGTCATAAGAATCCTCACTATCTTATCAGTGCTCCCTTGCATAAACGGTAGGTGGACACCTGTGACCCATTCTTTAGAATCTTTTTTAGTTAACAAATTTTTGGTAGCTTTGAGGAAAGCCTTCTGACCTAGGTATCTACTATAACCATTCTCAACAAAGACATTAAGGATATGGGATTTCTCTTTCTCAAAGCACTTTTCATCAGAGATCCTTAGGGCTTGAGTAGCGAGGGTGTTTAGAACATCCAACTTCTGAGCTAGGAAATGGTGGGAATTGGCATGAAGATACTCCTTCGTATGTGTCTTCTTTCGAAAAACTTGGTGGGAGAGTGAACCATCACTATTCTTTGAAATAAGAATATCAAGGAATGGGAGGAAACCATCAAATTCTTGTTCCTTAGTGAACTTAATGGCCGAGGATTGACTGTTGAGATGATCGAAGAAGAGATCTAACTCCTCCTGGCCATAAGACCAGATGACGTTAGTGTCATCTACAAATATTTTCCAAAGTTTAGGTAGGACATGAGTTGATTTTAGAGCCTTGGATTCAAAAACTTCCATAAAAAGATTAGCAACAACTATGGATAGGGGTGAGCCCATTGCAACACAACAGGTTTGCTCACTCCCCTTCAAAAATGGAAAATGTGGAAGTGAGACAGATCTCAACTAACTGAGTGGTATCAGGATTCGTTAGGAATTTGATCGCCTCCATGGCCTCCTTTATGTAGATGCATCTGTAAAGGGAAACTACATCAAAGCTAACAATAATGTCCCCAAGGTCAAGCTCTATGTCCTTGAGCTTCTCATTAAAGGAAGTAGAGTCTTTGACAAAGGACTCTGTATGGCCAACTAAGGGTTTAAGCTTGGAGGCAGGGGATTTTTCAAGAAGGTAGGTAGGACCTCCAATAGTGTTGACAATGGGCCTTAGGGGGGATCCCTCCTTGTGAATTTTAGCGAGCCCATAGATCCTAGGAGCGATGGTGTTGTCACTCAAGAAAAAATTCCTAAATTTTGAACATCACTTTGATACCAAAGGATTGTTGTTAGTCTTGGTCTAGTCTTTCCATGGTTTGAGTTAGACTCTAACACCTAGAAGGGAGTCTTGTTGGTACTGTAAAATAGGGTGAACACTCTGTTTTTGTGTATCACTGACGCCACATCACACCTAAATTTCCATTTGTCAAACTTTTGTCAAAGTTTTCATGAGGTACAAAAATACCTATGAGTTTTCATAGCACAAAACCCATAATTTGGACTCGATGTGCTACGAAATCATGGATTCTGAACTAGGATTTTTCATAGCGTGTTACGAAACCACTGAAAAATCCTATTTCAGCATAAAAGACTCTGTTTTCTGCTTTTCCTAGTCAACTTCCAAAAGGGTTCCTGAGCAGCTGAGAACTCAATTTTGAAAACTGAAAGAGAATTTTCTTCCTAACATACTGAACTACAAATATATATTTCAGTTTCTTCAAATTCGTTATGAGGTGGGAGAAATTTTTTGTTAAACTTGTTCTATGAAACTACTGTTGGCGTAGTTTTTCACAAACAGATTTTTCTTGTTTTACACGTGTTTTTCAAGGATAGGTTCTGGACAGCTGGAGCAGTTTTTTAAAAAAACAAGAGAGGATTGTATTCTAGACATCATGGAATACAAAAACCTCCTTAACTTTCATAAAATATGTCATCGATGAGAAGATAAGGGCTCTGCCCCATGTGCCAATTTTCAAGGATCCTAAACCTAAAAATAGGGAAACATGTTCCCTAATTTCTAAGGTTTATCATCAGCAATAAGGCGACAATGTGGGAGGCTTCATCAAATTCGACCTCATGAGGTTGCAACTATCAAAGATGAATTCAATGTTTAGTTAAGGTGGTGTATTCATAATAAGAAGTTAATCTCCTAGTTGTATTAGATCTCTAGGACTGTTAGTTAACAACTAGTTGTAATTAATAGTTTGTTTAAGTATCAATAGGTATCAGGTCAAGTGAAATTAAAATTCCCCTCATGATGGAGGAAGGAATCCAAGCTTGTAATGAACTCTATATATGACAAGATATGTAATGCACACTAGGTTGGGAATTTTCAAAGAATCAAACACATTGTGTTATTGTATGCGACTATATGTTTTCAAGTTAATACAAAGAGTTGCTCTCACTACTTAGGATTTAGAAAGGGTTTTAATGCTTGATTTTCCTCATGACTTCCTTCATATACTTTCTTACAGTTGTATAGACAAATGTTACTTAGAATTCATTGATGATGCTCTAACTTCCTTCATGTGTTTGTAGGATGTGTTCTTTACATTATATCTTTGTTTTTCTTTTATGTTAAAACCCTTTATGCCCTCACTTCCATGTGAAATTGATCTTACTGTTGTACTGAAACACACTTTGAATCCATAGCCCAATGGAAGTTTGTTAATTGGTATTTCAACCATTTATACATTGTAGTTGTAATTTTCCATAGAGTTAGCCATCTAATCTTCAAAGAAAAATCTTTAACGAGTGAGAGAACCCTCTCAGGTTGAGGAGGCTAAGCCTCAACAAAAGGTTTGGTTTGGAAGAGTTACTCAAAGTCTTCCTAATCAGCAGCCTATGAGGGTTGGGTTTTGTGTTAACAGATGGGATTACTTTAAATGAGTTTATGATGAAGGAAATTCATTGAGCTATTGGATTTGATGGCAAGAGCCAGAGTCCTCGAAATATTCTTTAGCGAGTTTTTGGATAGCTTCTTATAGCTTCCACTATTATGAAAAAGATCCAACATCTTATTGCGGTAATCTACTTTGTTAAGAATGATAGCAGCCCCACATTTGTCGTCTTTCACAACAAATATATATTTATTCTGTTTTAAAGATCTGAGAGCTCCAAATTCATCCTTGCTGAGGTTGCTCTAAGGGGGCTTTTCCTTCTTAAGGACAACAACACAATCTTGTCTAATAGTGTCCTTTATACTATGAAGTAAACCTCTAATTCTACATTATGTGACAAATAATGTCATCTACTAGGATCCTCTTACGGCCAAGGCAAAATTTAAACCTTACTGAAGAATCTAAAAACTGAAGGGGGAAAGAGAAACAAGATAAATTGATAACCTTATTATTATTGTGAGATGGAGGGGGAAGTTTAAAATTATTATTGTTATAACAATTCCTATTAAACAAAAAATCATTTTTTATCTCACAAATGTTTATATGGTTGTTCAAAATTGATAATTTCTTATTATTATTAATATTTATATTACTCTCACTAAATACATTATTACTGCCACTTTCTTTATTAATATTCTTAAATATATAATTGATTGTACTATCATTAATAAATTCTATATTATTATTATTATTATTATTATTATTGTTGTTGGTAAATATATTATTAATTATTAGTTTTTATGCTATTATACTTAGATATATAATTGTTTGTATAATCATTAATAAGTATCACATCATCATCATCATCATTATCATCATTTTTTTTTTACAACATGGTGAATCCGTAACTGCGCTTAATCTAACACCAAGAGCATAACGAACCACCTGCAAGTTGGGTATACTAAGTCTCTATGATTTTAGCAAGAGCAGACTGACAGAAAAGAGGAATCCGCCCCTCTAGCCGCCACCGCAGCAAGTCAATGTACTCAATTATTATTAAAATCATTATTACTAAACTATTATGCTGAGGGAGGTATGTGCATTCACTGTCTGAGGCAAATATGGCTAACTATACCGGTGGATGGATCCACGCAACAATCCCATATTGGTGAGAATGAGACACTAGTGGGAGAAGAATCGTTGAGTGTACCCGGCGTTTGACATTGAAAACCAGCACTGGACAATCTTGGTAAATCACCTCCGTGTAGTGAATAAGAGATGCAAACAGAAGAAACCTTGCCATGACTAGAATGAAGAATATCCTTGCATTCTGGAACAGCAGAGTTTAGTGTGGTAAAGTTGGGCTCTGAAGAAGCAATGCCATCCACAGTGCAGAGATAGGACTGTTCAACGCTCTTATTCACGCAGTAATGAATAGAAGATTGGAGCTGATCAAGGGAACGACATACATGTCTTCTTCGTCTGAGTTATCTTTAACCTTCAACGGTGGGAGAATATCAGAAACCCCTAAAGAGCCACAAGACGACCAAACCTGGAGCTCTAATTTTTTACCAGCCAAGATCTGGCTATGGGAAACCACTTTCGTGGATTTGAAAAAGCCAATACACAACGCAGATTTCTGGGCCAATTTATGAACATTTTCAGGTTGTTTTAACATTCAGATCTCTTCCAAACATAGGGACTTTAAAGCCAAACAAGCATCTATCCTGGCCCACAGGGAGGTGGAAAACAGGTTCGCAAGATGCAGATGTAATCCCATAAGAAAACGAGAGAGCAGATTCAGGGATCTTCTAACCTTGTTGATCTCAGACTTTAATAAAGCTAGACTTGCCTTAAGGAGAACTTGATGGTTCTGGGGAGTGTGAAGGCAATGCTTAATCTGAGCAAACACCTGGATCCATATTGTCCAAAGGGGAATACCCTTGACAATAAATTGCAAAAAGCATCCAAGAGTAGCCCACTATGAAACTTCAAATTTATTTTCATTACACCCTCAATAATATATTCAATACTATTTTGAATAAAATTTATTCAATACTATTTTGAATAAAATTTATTTGGTATGAAAACAAAGTCTCCTTAAATTTACCGAGTCTTTCACACTCAAACATCCATGATAAAATGCCTTTAACCCATGATCGATGATGAAAATGAGTCAACTCTAAATTTTTGACAAAGTACTACCTTTTTGTTGACTATTCAACTCATACCACCATAGTTAGATACCTTAGATGCAATTGATCTTAACAAAACTTTAAGTAATATGTAGGTTGCTATATTTAATACTAGTCACTCCATTCTATTCATGTAGGGAACCAACGCTTCAATGTTAGCTCCACTAAAGGAAAATAATTACCATTAGATTGAATGAATTATAGTTTGGTAATACCTCTAAAAATTTCTTCCATGTAAAACATATGCCATCTCTGAAATATATATCCCTTTAGAAATTTTATTATATCAACCATAACTATGTTATAATGGAAGTTTTCGTGTAGTAGATGGGATATAACTTTGGGGTTCAATATGGAGTTGTCTTTGAGATGGTAATATTGATTATTTTGAATATATCCAAACATCTCCATGATATGATCCACTTGCAATGGACCATCACATTTGATATATGGGAAGGAGAGTGCTAGTGTTCTTTGATCAATACTTAACTTTTTCCTACTAAGGGATTTTAAAATGAAACTCTTCCAATTTTAAGTTCACTATTATGTCAACAATAATACCGTTGACCAAATTAAACACATTGTGGACTACTCCCACAATGGATTTCGGTGATAATGTTCTGAAACTACTCATATCAACTAACTAAATTTTACCATATCTAGACCACTTGTAAGAATACACAATTTAATTCATTTAGATATTTAGACATGATGCGATAATGACTAAAATAATATTGAAGATAATTATTCATCCAACATTCAAGGAGGAATAACTTGGCTAGTTTATGCATTCAATATCAAATAAGACATCCAATGTGTTCATATGAAAAGCCCTTTAACCGAGTCAATGATTGTGTTGAATGCAATTTATTTTCCAACCCTTTTAATGCATTGATTTATCTATATTGTGTATGAAATTTTATTTCTAACACCAAGTCAATTTTTGATTGATCATATGTAGAAATTTCTATTTTATTATTATTATTATTATGATTGAATTTTCTCACTTCATGAGATTGAAACTTGTTTTTTACAAGAAACATGGAGCAATGTGGCTATATTTGCTTATTGCATTCAAATTTTACATTGTTTGAAAAAAAAAATGATAAAATAAAACTTATACCATTTATTCTTGGATTATATCCCCATGAAATTATGAATATTTTGCATCATGCTCCCCCTAAGGCTGAGCTAGCCTCATTTATCTTTTTCCTCATTTTTTTTCTAGACATTAGCAATTTAATCACTTCCCTCTGACAATCCTTTCCTTTTCCATTTTATTTTTAAACTCACTTGGAGGATGCTTTGATGCTTGTTGGAAATATTTGCACCATAACCCTTTTTCCTCCATCTAGATGGGCAAGGGTAGCTTACAATATTTGGCCATATGGCGGATATTGCCACCAGTAAAACATCTATGTGACCAAGAAATAGAAAAAATGGCTCAAAGATTTTCCTCGTTTGGTTTTTATTCTTTGTACCATAGATCCTACAATCAACATACCTATGCCCAAAATCATTACACACATAATAGTAACCATAAAATGAACTATTATGCCTAGCCAAATATGAGCCTGCATTATGTGTCCTTTGGTTCAATTGCTTCTTCTATTGCATGCTTCTGGAGTTTGCAATAATATGCCCAAGATTTTGGAGACTAAGGCATCTAACTAACTAATCTTGAGAATGTAGATGATATGCCTTCTAGAACCTTTCCCCTTTTTGGTTGATGGTTTTATTCTTGTCCTCTACTCTAGATATTCTCACTACTTATGCAAAATTTTACTACTATTTGTCTTAAATTGACTTTTAAAATTTTATCTCCGTTGTGTAGTATAAGATCTAATTTGTATGGGAGAGATTCTTGGCTGATATTTAATTGAATGACCTTCATTTCTAGGTCACCCTTCAAAGAAACCACATTATTTTTTAATTTCTCACATAGATCTTCCTTCTCTTTACAATGCTTACACATTCCCTCTTCAATATTCCTTCCTTTTTCCAATTGAGATTATTAGCAATAACTTTAGCTTGTTTTTCTTTCTTGTTGCGAGCCTTTTAATCTAAGATGATAGGATAACTATTTTTCTTGGCTCTTCATCATTCTGATTTTTCTATAAAAATGTTACATCCTCTTCTCTTCAAAAGAATAGACTAAATTGATTTCTTATATTCTTCTAAATCATCAACCTCAAGAAAATCATTATCATTACCCGTACAAGGAAATGTGAAATAAGATATAATATGATCATAATATTTATGTTCATTAAATTTATCAATAAGAAGATGGGTTCTTCTCAGTCTGAAATGTTCCTCACTTATTTGATGCTTTTCCTTTTATGATACCATTTTATTTTTTTCTTATCCATAGGTCCTAGATCGACCCTCAAGTAGTCAAAATTCTCTTCAGGGAACCTTCTATAATACCAATTTTTAGAAATGAGTTCATTATAGAGAGGTGGGGTGAATTAGTAGTGATTGCGATAATATAATTTTTATCTCTTTATTACAAAGAAAAATATTCAGTGACCCATTAGCTAAACTTATGAAGCTAACATGAAATAAACTTATAAAACCATGTAGAACCATCATAGAAATAATTTAAAACCAATATAAACAATATCAAATCATTTACACAAGAGGACACAAACATTTCTGGCAGAAAACCTCCTCGACGGAAAAAAAAAAAACCACCCATTGTTTCTTCTACTCAAATGTTATATTAATAGCTGGAAAAATTTGGACACGGAGTAGATAGCACCAACTAGTTGGAAGACTCAAATCATATAATAGTTTGTTGAAGTCCATCAACTGAGAAGTTCTTGCTCACATGACTATGTAAATAATCATCTTCTAGAAGTCTCCACAACTAATGGGCCTCGCCCAAAAACCAATAGGATATCCAACTCCCATTGATTTGAGATTCTCCTCCTATAATGACTGTCTCCTAGACTCTGCAAGAATGAAGTATCTACACCCCCAACTCCTCCATGTGAACCAGGTTTCAAAATATTTGATATTGGGTTCTAAAATATGCTCAACATGAGAAACTCAACAACCTCTCTGATATGAAAATAAAATATGATAATTACACCACTCAATACAAGTACATATATACAAGGAACTATAGCACAGTGTGACACTCACTCAAAGAAAAATATAATAAACATGACATCCACACACACATATTTATTACAATAAACCTCGAATTAATAACAAGAAAAAATACCATGGTACTATTTTACTCATGCCCAATACAAAGGAGAAATGCCAGGGTATGTTTTAGTTATACTTAGATCCTTTTTGGCATGCACCTAAGATGCATATATACGCTACAACCACGTGCACAATCCTTTCTCTCAGTGGCTAGAGACCTGTAGTGACACGCATGGGCTTGCTTCCTAGTGGCAGGGGAAGAGTATAGGAAAAAAAAATCTTCTCAGCCCATACCTTTGCCAAGTTCCTCCACAACTCTTCGAACACCTACAAAATTATCAAATAATAATTCACATACTATGAAACTGGTAGAATAGGCTAAAAAACACATAATCATCTCTCATATATTAACCCCATACAAGTCATAGAACATAGCTCATCAGAGACATGCCAAAAACAATCTACGCACACGCCACTTGCAAGACAAACAAATGTCATAGAAACAATACACAAGCTATTACCATCTACGAATCAAGAACATGCATAGCATCTTCAATGCATTCCTAGGTTGACATCAATTGTAGCCATCAATCAGTGTGACACAACAAAAAAATGTTAAGATGAGGAAGAAATCAAAATATTCTACATCATGGCATCATGAGTTTGTTTATTGCACCGATGCTTATTATTTGAACTATGGACAATTCCATTTTTAAAGCAAGTATTATTGTTGTTGAGAAATAGTATTAGTTGTTGGATCTATTATAAGAGTTGTGACCCTCCATATTACTTGAATGTATTAATGTTGTACTAATAGAATGAAATGTTGAGGAGGATGACATATTTAGTCTGTTTGTGAGAGAGAAAGTTTGCTTATGACTTAAAAAACATATAACAATTGTTTTTTATTTATATAAAAATATAGAACAAATAGTTCTTCAAAACTTGAATAGCTCAAACTTCTATAAGTGGAAGGTTAGTGCCCAAATCAATATAATCCATAAAAGCCTATGAATCTTAGTAAAAGCAATAGAACCAACACCTCAAGACCCAAAATTATTAACTGATTCGTTGAAAACGGAAGAGAAATCTAATTCCATTATAGCACTGTCCTTTTCATATTTTCAAGATGATCGTATATGTTGGAATATAATCCTAACATCTACATTTATTTTTAGCCTAAGTATCCTCTACTTAGCCACATGCACTAAAAATCATGTTCACACTTTGTTTTTGGTAAACTACCTCGGTGGACCAACTTTCGCTTGTTTTTTGCCTTTAAAGGCTTGATATTATGGAAATATTAGTCCAACCACTTTCCTAAATAATTTAGACATCTATGTTCATGTTCACACATAACCACACCTCATCCACTTGAGTTATTTGAGGATTGGCACCCCATATGAAGATTCCCCTTTAAATGAAGAGATTTGGTCCCCCACACCATTTCAACATGTTTTAAAGTTTACTTCCGTGGGAAATTTGCCCCTCCTCATGCTTTTGTCATGGCTTTTCTTGAGTCATTGTTGCTATTTTAGGCCTCCCTTTAGCTTTTCTTAGCCTTTTCTATTTTTTTACTAGTTTTTTCCTAGTTTTCTAGATTCGGCAATTTGCATATAACGACCTCCCTTTGCGATTAGAGGTTTAGTTTTCTCATTTATTACTATTGTTCATTATTTTAATACATAGATTCTATGGAGCAAATTATTTCTCTCCTCTCTTGAATATCAGAAAATTACTTGTGTTTAATTTAACTAGAATTCTAGATGTATCAGAGTTTCTACAAAAATTCTACATGGTATCAAAGCGAAGTTCAAATCTAGTGGATTGTACACGGTTTTATTTGTAGGTATAGATAATTAGGAGGTGAAGAAAGTAGAAATGGATCATCCCTCTCAACCCACAAAACTCATTCTAAATCCTTTCAATTATTTTGAATGGAAGATAGAGATCACTCTCCTCCGAAGCAAAGCACTTTATAGGGTAACATTGGGAATGGAGACTTAACCGACTTCTGTAGCAGAGAAGATCGAGTATTTCAATAAATTAGATGAAGAAATTGGTCTGATATTCCGATCAATTTCTAGAGAACTCCTTTGTCAGGCCAGCAGAGCTACTACTCCCGATGCGGTTTGGACCACATTGGAAGGACTATTCGGCAAAAAGGATGAACTAAGAGTGCATCAACTAGAGAATGAACTCATATCCCTTAGTCCAACTCATATCAGAAACCTACAAGAATACTTCAACAATTTTAAATCCCTCCTCACTAAACTTGATGCATGTGGCGTCAAGAAAGAGGAAGATCAACTCATCCTTTCGATTCTCTCCAAATTAGGCCCTGCATATTTCGTATTTGTATCGTCTTTTCAAGCATCTAAATTCACTCGGGAAAAATGGAAATGTCTCCATTGAATGACATCATTGTATGATTAACTGAAGATAAATCTAAGTTATTCCAAATGTGTGCCATCAAGCATTCAAAAAACCAAGAACTTGTGGCTACTGATGCTCCAAAGAGCAGTGTAAGAGACAAGAAAAAAAGGAAGGGCAAAATTAATGAATCGAAGAAGGAGAGACCTGTACAATATTTAGAGAGATCTTCTTTGCCTAATGGGAAGAAGACACAAGAAAGAACACTTTGCAGCTACTTTTCCAAATGTTTTCATCCTGATGAAGATATGATGAGGAAAACAATCGATGAGATGGCTAAGCAATTGCAACAACACAATCTCATGGTGCCCGAGAATGCGAAGTAGAAGGATGATAACGGAACGGGAGATGGGAGAGGGAGAGAAAGAGATGGTCATGCTTTAATGAATATCACATCCAGTCCATCAACTTAGATCCTTGATTCAAGTGCATCAAACCATATGGATGCATCGAAAGATGAATTTTCCTCCATCGAAGAAAGCACCAGATCCCCAATTTACTTGGGAGATGCCACACCCGCAAAGGTGTGTGGAGAAGGAATTGTAGACCTTGAAGGGGGATTCTCCACAAATGTGCTTCATGTTCCCTCGCTTTCCACAAATCTTCACTCGATATATCAGATCACTCATTCTGGCTCTAGAAGGAAGATGGAGTTAACCTCAGACTCCATACTGATTACTGACAATTCCATGGGCTCACAACTTGCACATGGAATTGCATATCACAGTTCTTGTTTGTATTTATTCTCCCACCTTATTCCTAAATATTTTAGCACTGTGTTCCTATCGCAATATAATGATATTATAAGGTTATGGCATCAACTATTTGGCTATCTAAACTATAATTACTTGCATAAAATCAGCAAGGAAAACATGGTAGAAGGATTGCCTGCTATTAGATTCACAAGCGGTGTATGTCAAGGATGCATTTTTGGCAAGCATCCAAAGAAAAATTTTGACAAAGCGAAAGCACAAAGAGCTTATTCACCTCCTGGGGTGATTCATAGTGACATCACACGTCCATTCCCAGAGCCTTCAATCAGTAATGCTCGATATGTACTCACTTTCATAGATGATTTTTCTCGCTTTAGTTGGGTATATTTTTCTTAAATTAAAATCAGAAGTATTTGAATGCATTATAGAATTTAAAGCACTTGCTGAGAATGAGTCTCACTCTAATATTAAGATACATTGTGCTTATAATGGGGGGTATATGTCGACAAATATGTGCAACAACTTCGTATTGATGTAGGTATACACCTACAACACGGAGTGCCATATACACCATTACAGAATGGTGTCATGGATATGATACAATCCAAATAATTAGCTCCTAAGCTATGGGATGATGCTATTAATTGTGCAGCATACATTTAGAACCACATTCCTCACAAGTCACTCAAATGTGCCATGCTTTTGAATGTTGGACTGGTAAGAAACTAAAAGTGTTGCTCTTTCACATTTTTGGTTCACAAGCATGGGCTCACATTTTGACAGATAAGAGGAAGGCTTTGGAGCCTCAAAGTGTTGAATGTATCTTTGTTGGATATCTTGACAGTGTCAAAGGATATATATTTCTGGACTCTCGCACTGAAAAGTTCCTTGTAGCTCAAAGTGTGAAGTTTGAAGAAGAATCACTACATGATTTTTCAGTAGACCCTGTTGAGGAACTACCTGTTGCCACTGATGAGGAGGAGTGAAACTTCTTCGAGCACTTTAGAGAAGCTATGAGAGAAGCCTCTTGGGTCTAATTCAAAGGATGAGGAGTAGGTCATTGCTACTCCATCTCAGCTACCAACTTCGGCATAGAAAACCCTGCAAGATGTGGGTGAACTAATCGGTGATCCTATGGCTGCGAGAAGGACTAGATCATAGTTTTTTGGGGCTCCTCAAGACCTAGTTAGGTTCTTATACTGCGAGCGTAATCCCTTATTATTAGTAGTACAATCCCATTATTATATTTTTGTGCCCATGTAGTCCCCATATTGTTATTATTGTGCCCTTACATTATTATTGTTATGTCGGCTATGATTATATTATGACCCCTTAGACTCCTATATATAGAAAGGAGATATTTTCATTTTTATCGTCCAAAAATTATTCATTTTTGTATGCAAAGGAGGTTTCCCCCTCAAAGAGGCTTATTTTGTAGGAATTTATCTATCTTTTCTATCATTTTGTGCGCTAGTTTCATAACATTTGGGATTAGAGCTATGGATTCTTGGGTTTGAGTGCTCCAAATAGCTCATCATGGGATTTTTGCTATAACGTTTTTGATACAACGTTTCAGAAGATAAAAAAGACCCATTTGAGAAGAATCGGTATGAACCTTACGTAAAAATTTGAGATCTTGTCTTGCTATATTTTCGAAGATATCGTCTGAGGAACAAAGGATTTTTGCAAGCTCCAAAATTTCATCTCAAATAGGTCGTCATGGAATTTTCACTATAATATTTGTTCTATGAAGGTTCAAGCTTTGAAATTAGAACCCATTTGAACAAAAGTCTTGGTGAGGCTTGTGTCTAAATTTGATATCTTGTCTTGCTACATTTTTGGAGATATAATCTAAGATATTTAGGGTTTTTGCAGGCTCTCGAATTACATCCTAAACAGGTGACCTTGGGAATATCACCATAACTTTCTCACTGAGCATCAAACTGAAATTTCATGAGAGGTTGTAGAAAGAGGAAAGACTGTAGCTTTCTGTGTATCTGTTTCAGGTCCTAGGGTTTAAACAGTGACACGTGGCACTTTTAACAAGTTCGCTCTAATGAACTAGTCTATAATTGGATCATCATGGGAGATTTGACATAATGCTTCCTTACAGAATCCAATCTTGATCAAAATTTCGAGGTTAGAAAGATGAATCAGAGTACTATTATAGGACAAAATTGGAGAACTTAGAGTTATGAAATTACAGAGTTACAATAATTTCAATATCGAGCTCCTAAATTCAAGAAAAAGCAAGATGAGGAAGTTTGATGGCAAGGATCTGGTAAATTGGATACTACAGATGGAGAAATATTTTGAGCTACATGGCATACCAATATTACAAAAAGTACGTATTGCATCTAATTATTTAGAAATGGATAAATTTTTATGGTATAGAGGACTTTGGTCTCATAAACCACTTGTTACGTGGTTAATTTTCACGGAGGAAATGATAGCACATTATGAGGATACAAAGATCAACACCTTCTTTAGCCTATTGATAAATCTCAAACAAAAGTGTTCAATGGAAAATAACATTCACGACTTTCAAAAATTGAATATAAGGGAAGATGATATTCCAAAGAAGAAGAGAATTGATGTCTCCATAGGGACTTTAAAGGATAACATTCAACATGAGGCTCGTCATTGGGAACCCGATTCATTGCAGAGGGCAAGAAAAGTGAAAAGAAAAATTATGGAAACAAATAATTCTACCCCTCACAACTATAAAGATATAAATATTGTTTCTCTATCCTTCCACAACATATAAGGTTGACACCACAACAATTGGAAAAAAAATAGCAAAAGGGATTTGTTACAATTGTGATAAAAAATACACTAAAGGTCATAAGTGTGCTGAGAAGAAATTATTTTACATACATTATGAAGAGGAGGAAGAAAAGGATCAAGAAACATTGAAATAAGAGGATATACGCCATGAACCAATCCCAGAGAAAGAAGAAATGAATCCGACTATATCTTGTAAAGCATTGGCAAGAATTACCACTCCTAAAACTCTCAAGATAGAAGGACAAATCAAGAAGAAAAAGGTTCAAGAAGTGAAAGATCACATCGAGAAAGAAGAAATGAATCTGACCGTATATTGAAATGCATTGGCCAAAATTACCACTCCGCAAACTATCAAGATAGAAGGACATATCAAGAAGAAAAATGTTCAAGAAGTGAAATATAGCATCAAGCATCAAGAAATGAATCCAACCATACCTTGTAATGCATTCAAAGAAATTACCACTCCTCAAACTTTCAAGATAGAAGGACATATCACGAAGAGAAATATTCAAGCAATGAAAGATCACATTGAGCATCAACATCAAGTTCTCCAAATTTTGAAGGATAACGCCACTTTCGTGTAGAATCAAATGAAACAACAGGTAGATCAACATCATAGTGAAAGAAGTTTTGATGTAGACGATTGGGTATTTTTACATCTACATCTCAAGCAAGTAATTTATGAGAAGGAAATGTTGGCAATATTACATGGACTTAAGAAATGGTGACCTTACCTAATGGGAAGACGCTTCAACGTAAAAATGGATCATGGTAGTCTTAAATATTTTTTAGAACAAAGATTATCTTTACAAGAACAAAAAAATGGGTCACATATATGTTAGGTTATGACTTTGAAATCATCTAAAAAAAGTGAATAAAAATGTTATTACACATGCATTCTCAAGAAAGGATGAGGATGTCGAAGCATTGTTTTGTGCTATTTCTATTATCCAACTAGATTGGATACACAAAGCAAGGGATGAATGGAAAAAGGATGAAGAGGTGTGGTCACTCATTCAAAAGTTGTAGAAGATCCCAATTCAAACAATATTTCCAGAATATTACGAGGAAGGAAAAACCATATTGGAACCTAGGGCATTCACAGAAACAAGAACTCGACAACTACAAAATAGATCAATTTCAAAGTAGCTCTTCAAGTGGAAGAACTTACCTATTGGAGATTCAACATTGGAGGACAAGAATTTATACAGAAGCATCAAGAACTAGTCAACGATTGAGGACAAAACTTTTTGAAGGAGAGGGGAATGTTAGGTCCCTATAATACTAGTGTAACCCCTTATTGTTATTACTACAATTCTCTTATTAAACTTTTGTGCCTGTGTAGTCCTCATATTGTTATTATTGTGCCCCATAGAAGCCCACTATTGTGATTATTGTGCCCTTACATTGTTATTTTTATGTCAGCTCGGATTATATTATGACTGCTTAGACTCCTATTTATAGAAAGGAGGTCTTTCAATTTGTATCATCCAAGAATTATTCATTTGCGTAATGTAAAGGAGGTTTCCCCCTTGAAGTGGTTGAATTCTAAGGTGTGCATCTATCTTTTCTATATTTTTGTGAGATGGTATCATAACACCTTGGCTACCACCGAACCATCGCTTCCCATACATTGCCATATGACACTTGGTTCAGATCCATAGTCACACTTTGAGGCTGCTGGAAACCTGCCTTGGAAGGTTGTCATGGATGAAGAGTACTCTACTCTCATGGAAAACAATACATGGGACTTGGTTCCACTTCTGAAAGGAAGAAAGCTTGTTCGATTCCGATGGACCTATCGAACAAATATTGTTGTAGATGGCGATATCAGCAATTACGAAGATCAACTTGCTGCAAAAGGATACTCACAGGTAAATGGCATAGACTACGCAGAGACATTTTCACCTATTACAAAACTTGACCCAATTCGACTAGTTTTAGTGATTGCTTCTTCTCGTAGATGGGAAGTTCATCACATGGATGTGAAGAGAGAATTTCTTCATGGGATATCAAGGAGGAGATAAATATGGAGCAACCACAGGGATACATTAAGAACTCTTCCCTCATTTGCAGATTAAAGAAATCTTTGTAAGGCCTAAAATAGGCTCCTAGAACTTGGTATGCAAAGATGGATTCTTTCCTGCTTTCCATTGGATTCATTCGATGCAAATCTGATTTGAATGTTTATTTGTTGCAACATGATGATTCTCTTTCTTTGATAGTAATTTATTCAGATGATTTACTGATCACAGGGAAACTTACCTCAAATATTGATTCAACAAAATCAACATTGCACGATCAATTTTCCATGACAAATCTGTGACTATTACACTACTTTCTTGGTCTTGAAGTTTCTCATTCTACTCTAGGGATCACAATGGCATAGTCTAAGTATGCATCAGGTCTACATGTCCTCTTTCAGATGACAGAATGTAAGCTAGTATCATATCCCTTTCTTTTCGGGGATCAAATTTGAGGATGCAGGTACTACACCTTTGGTGGATAGTATGTTGTATCGAGAGTTGGTTGGGATTTTGTTGTATCTTACTCACACCCGAATTGATATATCTTTTTAGTAGCAGTTTGTTCCAGATATATGAAGGAGCCCCATGAGCTTCACTCGAAGGTTGCAAAGGGAATCCTTAGTTATGTGAAAGGTACCTCCATTTTTGGTATATTTTATGCCGCAGATTGCCCACTTTCACTGATTGGGTACATAGATTTTGATTGGGCTGGCGATGGTAGACACCACAAGTCCACCTTTGGTTATATTTTCAACTTTGGTTCACGACCTTTTTTTTGGTCTAGCAAGAAGCAATCCATGATTAATTTATCTACAACTGAGGCAGTGTATAGAGGTGCAATGAATGAAGCTACACAAGTTGTTTGGATGGAGGGGCTTCTCTCCGAGTTTGGTATTTAGTATCCACTTTTGACTGTCATATTTTGTGATAATCAGGGGTCCATTCAAATATCCATTCATCTAGTTCAGAGGCAGAGGACCAAGCACACCAAGATTCAAATGCAATACATCCGTGAGCTGATCTGTGACTAATTCATATCATTGTAGTACTGCCCCACATAGCGACATGTTGCAGACATCTTCACCAAGTATTTCACTAAAAATAAATTTTTATAACTAAGAGCTATGCTTGGAGTGGTGGAGACAGCTCAGTAGGCCCTTCTGGCCAGTTATCCCTTTTTTCCCCTTTTTGGGGGGTTTTTCCCACGAGGTTTTCCCTCTTTCTTCATTTTATGAGGATCTTTTATTTATTGTACCTAAGTACCTAACATGACATCCTGGCCAGGAATTAGTTTACATAAGTGATTTAGGATAAAGGGGGGGTGTTGGAATATAATCCTAACATCTACATTTATTTTTTAGCCTAAGTATCCTCTACTTAGCCACATGCACTAAAAATCATGTTCACACTTCGTTTTTGGTAAACTAGCTCGATTGACCAACTTTCCCTTGTTTTTTGCCTTTAAAGGCCTAATATATGGAAATATTGGTCCAACAACTTTCCTAAATCATTCAGAGATCTACGTGCATGTTCACACATAACCACACCTCATCCACTTGAGTTATTTGAGGATTGGTGCCCTACATGAATATTCCCCCTTAAATCAAGGGATTTGGTCCCCCGGACCATTTTAGCATGTCTTAAAGTTGCCTTCATTGGAAAATATGTCCCTCCTCATGCTTTCCTTGTGGCTGATAGGTGGCAAAGATTTTCTTGAGTCATTGTTGCTATTTTAGTCCTCCCTTTAGCTTTTCTGAACCTTTTATAGTTTTTTTTACTAGTTTTTTCCTAGTTTTTTAGATTCGGCAATTTCTATATAACCACCTCCCTTTGGGACTAGACGTTTGGTTTTTTCATGTATTACTATTGTTCATTAATTTAATACATTGATTTTATGGAGAAAATTCTTTCTCTCCTCTCTTGAATATCAACAAATTACTTGTGTTTAATTTAACTATAATTATATATCTATTGGAGTTTCTACAGGAATTCTACAGTATAGACGTAGAAAAATCCTCTCCACAAATAAGGGGACAATTAAGAAAGATATTTAGGGAAAAAGATTTGAATGCAAAATTATCCTTGGAATTATTGATCCACGTGGATATTGGTGGCCATCCTCCTAGTCCACATAGAGACTCATCGTTGTTTCTTTCTATTTTCCTTAATTGTATCAAAAATTACTATTTTTGGCTCCTCTTTGGGTCCTAAACTTTGAGAGTCATTTTGAGGGACTAGAAGATGTTTTTGAGGAAACTGGGGAGACTAGAAAGTATTGATTTGATTTACAAGGTTGTTTTCAGCCTCCTCTTCAAGACCTTCAAAACAAGGTATTATGATAGCCAAGGAGAGATTGTATCCCAATGTTACGACCCTGGGAAGTTGATGTACCAGTTTACCCAAACGGAGCTGACAATTTTGGCACTTCATCTCCTAGGGTTAGGTTTTCATATGTTTACGATTTTCCATTGTTTCTCAACAATAAATAGGGCTTTGAGCCTCATTGTGACATATTTCACAGGCATTTAGATGCCACATCTCTTCCTAGAGATAGTCTACCATTGCCTAAGCTAGTTTATTTTTATTTAGATATGTTAGCATATTTTAGTTCTTTGATATTAATGAAATGAAGTTTTACATATGTTGCATCTCTATGTATATGGGCATCTATATACTTTGTGTTCTTGAATAAGTTTGAATAATTGGTATCAAGGTGATTTAATCTTTCCCTTTTTGTTATTACATGTAACCAATGAGGTCAGGGTATAATGATTTATGGCTCAATCTGGCTTAACCTTTCCAATAACAGCCTAAAAAAATCCAATGACCTCCCATGACGGAAGAAAAGAATGATGAGGGGGAAGAATTCCTTTGAAAATACTACCCGAGGAATCCCTTGAGTGATAGAGGAGCGAGATGATGGATAACTCTGCCCATATCCTTCGACGACCACCCACATGTGACTTGTCTTCTTCCAGCAACCACTTATTTTAAGGTACAAGCTAACTTTCATATTTCCATATTTGATGGAAAAATAGATGCAAACACTGTAGATAAATGGTTAAATCTATTGGAAGGATATATTTCAGTTCATGAAATTCCCAATTGGGAAAATATTACTTTTCCACTTCTCTAAGGCACCCCACACACTATGCACTCGTGGGAAGTGTACTGTGAATAAAAGGAAGAGAGAGAATCCTCACTCTTTTCAGCTGCACCCACTTGGGATTATTTCCAAGATGCCATCAAGGAACAATATTACCCTGTCGGGAGCTATGAAGAGAAATACATAAAGTGCACCATGCTACTGCAAAGAAGGGACCAAGATGTGTTGGAGTTTACAAATGTTTTCCATACCCTTCGCATGAAGCTGAGTATCAAGGATTATGAGTGGCATTTGGTACTCAAGTATTGCAGCTATCTGAACAAGTATGCCTATGACAAGATGGACTTCCTAGACATCTACTCGCTCAGCGAGGCATACCAATAGGCGCTTAAGATTGAGAAAAAGTTTAAAATGAAGAAGCGAGACTTCAAATTTGTGAATATGAAGCAAGGAAAAGGCACCCCTAAACCATAGAGAAAAAGGAAAAGTCGACGTGGGGAGACCCAACACAATCCGTCGAAGCCTTAAGCAAAGAAAAACACCATGAAGACAAATAAGGACAGGAGAAAATGGTGTGATTTTCATAAGATCTTGGTTCACACACAAGTGAGTGTCAAGATAAGCATTCATCGGTGGCTGAGATGAAGGTTTAAGAATCCAATGCATATTTCGACGCTGAGTCGAAACCAAACATGGCATTAGGGGAATTTTGAGGTCTAAAATGGGCCTCATTTAAAAATGTAGAACCAAAATAAACTTTATAAGAACCAATAGGATTCAAGATTATGATGTCAACCATTAGGGATGATTCACCATTTTTGGAGTAAAAAAGTAAAAATATTGAAACCTAATAAAATAGTAAAATAACATTTTCAACTCGTATTTTCAATTTATCTCCCTAAGGTTTTACTCTAATTTTGAGGAGTACTTTTTGTATTCAAAATTTAATTCCTCATCCAAGGAGTGCCCATGTTTCATACTTTCGATGGACTCCGCTACACAAAAAATGAGAAATACATGAACAAACATGATTGCAATCACATTTTTCATGTACTTCTCATTTTTTGTGTAGTAAGGTCCATCAAAGGTATAAAACATGTGTACTCCTTGGATGAGAACTCGAATTTTTCATCCAACGAGTGTTGCCGCTCAAAACTTGAGTAAACACATAGGGAGATAAGTTGAAAATATGAGTTGAAAAAATATTTTTTTCTTTTCACCTCTAAAATTTGATGATGTAATCTATTCTTACTTTATTATTTCCATTATTATTTTATAATTTCCTTAGGAGGCCTATTTTAGACCTCAAAAGTACCCTAATGGGGAATGAAAAAGGGAAGCATCTCATTAATGGGGAATCCAATGCTACCATGTCCACCACTAAGATCCATAAGAATGAGCCTAAAGGTCCAGAGGAAGGGAAAAGCCTCTTCCACTCATAAATGTGGGTGAAGGGTTCTCTGTTGTAGTTCATTATTGACATCAGGAACCAAAAGAACCTCATTTTAGTAGATATCATGAAGTTGCTCAACATACCGACTAGATCACATCTGCAATTGTACACCATTGGGTGGCATCACCGAGGATGAGATATCTACGTCATCTAATCATGGCTCCTTTCCAACAACATCAAGCCCTTCACAAACGAGGTACTTTATGATGTTGCTCCTATTTAAGTTTTTGATGTATTATTAGGAGAACCATACTTTTGGAAGTGACATGTTATATTTGATTTTATAGCTCGCTTCGTGATTATTACTTTGGGTGATAAGGTGTACACAATACCTATGGTATCCTCGCCTAACACCATCTCTTTGATCACTACAATGTAATGAATTAATATCATTTCCTAGATGTGGAAATTTTTTATCCTTATGATTCACCCTTAGGGTAAGAAGAAGGTTTTGGCCACAAATTTGATACAAGGCTCCTCCACATAGTAGTAGCAGATGGAAAATGTCATAGAGGAGTATAGGGACATTTTCACCTCACCTACAAGGGTGACCATTTGGATATCGTCCCTTAGGGTTAATTTTGGGGAAAAGGCCCAAATTTTGGGGAAAAAATCCCATTTTTTGTTGTATAAAATGTAGAGTCTCTGCAAGTTATGGTCACGAAGCACGTAGAGGGTAAATTTTCATAAAGAATCTTACCCTTAGTTTATGTAAGTCGAGTTGGATTTTGAAGATCTACACATGGTCCGCGGACCATGCGACTGTATAAATAGGAGAGCCTTCGAGAGTCTAAGGCAGAGAATTTAATGAAGAAGATGAATGTAATGGGTCAGTAGAAGGAACAACAAAGAAGTCTTAGAGTATAAGAGAGGCTCTGCAACTATGTGTGCAGATGCCTAGAGTAGAGTCCATAATTGAGTGTGTGGACCTACAGCTGAGTGCATAGGAAAGTCATGATTCTGTAAGAAGAATTGAAGTATTAATAAAGAGATTATTCTAGAAATTCTTAGGTTTCGTCTATTTACTTTGTTTTGAATGAATGTGCTTTTATGATGTGACGAATGATGGGTTTATGAAATTTCATTGATACGTGAATTTACATGGTTTATATTGTTATATGAAACTTAATATTAATTTTTTATACAAAGAATACATTGTTCCATGTTAGAGTTATCAACGCTTAGGCTGATCTAGGTAAATACAGGATTAGGAGTAATTAGAGAGTCAAGTAAGTGGTTGATTCACCTATTAGGGGTCCATGAAAGAAAATCGTAGACCTTCATAATTATCTAGAGGCTGATTAAGGGAAGTTATATCAACAAATATTAAAGTCTTATGGATCTGTGTGAAGGTAGGATTAGGGCATAAACAACATTACACTAATCTTTAGGTGTGGAAACCTCGTTCTAACATCCCCCCACAGTAATTCGAGTGAAACTTCAGTTTGCACTCCACAGACAGATGCAGAAAGGGCTAGTAGTGTAGCGACTTGTTTGGAAAAACTAACTCGAAACCTGGGTCAGGACCCTCTAAACCAACAAATGGTTCCATTGTTGGGAGCGGGATTTGCATAAAGAGATGTGTGATGTTGAATCACTAGAATCCAACTAAGAATAAAATTAAGGGAAAGAAGGATCAACGAATTTGTGACATAAGAAAACAGAAATCCACGCCTGACAAAAAACAATGGTTGGATAGATATTCATACACAGAGATACATAAAATTTTATTTTGTTCCTTCCCAGTCGAACTATACGACTGGATTGCTAAATTGGCAAACGACCAAGGAAGGTGAAGGGTTGACGGTCCAATAATGTGGACCCTAGAGCTAGTGTGGATAATAGAAGCCTCTAAAGATAAGATCCTGCATGTTGTTGATCATATCATAGGAGGATTTGTGATAGAATTCACGTTCGATACCTCAGTTAGCAACAATGAAGTAGAGCGACAATTCTTTAAGGTACCACGAGGTAAATATTTAAGTTTTTCTAATACTTGGATTAAGATGCTCTTGTGTCAAAAGAGGGTTATTCCATTACCTTGATTTTTTGAGCGACACGAAGTGTAAAGTTCTTTAGGTATAGAGGGAGAACAGGCCCTGAATATAGCACGCTGATTGAACCTCCTCTGAGTGAAGATGAGGGAGCAACACAGGCTTCACCACAGTGCATTGTCCAGATAATAAGACAAGGGTTTCCACGAATACCTCACCCATCCACACCACATTCACCCTCACCTCCATAGCATACACCTTTTTCCACACCATTACCACCTTCGCCACCATCCAATATGTGAAATACTATGAAATTTCTCATTTTCAAGGGCTTGGGAATTGAGGACTTAGACCAGTTTTGGTTCGTTGCAAAGGTCGTGTGGAAAATTGGGAATATTATAGATGATCATATGAAGAAAGTACAGTTGGTTACTTCTTTACAGGATTAGACACTAACATGGTACATTAATTACTATACCAATAACCCAATGGCTGTATTAGCAGACACTGAGATTGCGCTAAATAAGGAATTCAATAGGCCCAAATCTAAATCACAATAAGTCATTGGATTCAAGAAAATCATGATGAGGTTAGGGGAAACACCTTGGGAACTGGATTAGAGACTGAATTTCTAGATCTACAAAGTTAATATGAATCTCACGGATGGTCACCACTGCGAATGGTTTGTAGCTTCACTATTGCCCCACCTGAGGGTTGCCTTATCACAACAAAAGGTTGGGACCTAGACAGAAGTCTTCGAAATTGCGATGAAATTTCATGAGACATCAATCCAAGACTCTTATTTGGGATTTCAATAGATTCATGTAGAGTTACAAAATATTTTCCTAGAGTTTCATAGTTTGAAGAGAGATAGAGAGACTCGGCCAGAGGTGCACGAAGAACTTTGGTGCTTGAAATGTACGAGCCATGGCCATGAATAAGATCATTCACTTGTGTTTACAACATATGTTGCACGAGGAGGGCCAATGCCTCTAAGGCTTGAAGCTCAAGCAGAGACAAGTACAGGACCCACACTCTAGTGTGCTATCTGTTAGGTAGCCGGAAAACATGTAATAGACAATGAACACTTGTTGTAGAAACTTGTGCAGACACCGCAAGAGATCTTTTTCAACATTTGTAAATTGGTGGGCCATGATGAGTGTAATTGCCATAGCTATGAGCCAATGATGGAAGGAATTCCTACATATTGAATGTAGACAAAAAATTGGCCTCCGGATAAAGGTGCTGGTGGAGAGCGTGGAGGATATTAAGGGCGCAGATGAGGCTGAGGAGTAGGAGGACCAGGTAAAGGTTGGGGGAAAGTTATTTTCTAAAATTGTGGAGTGGGAGGATAATAACCATAGGAATGTATGATCCAGATGTGCCTGTCGTGCCAATAGTGTACTCAGTTTGATCACATGATAGAATATCGCCCTGTATTGATAGCTAAGATGGAGGAGAAGAGGACGCAGCCTCAGCAGCCTACCCAGAACTTACAAATGATGAGGGCCGAACCCCGTGAAGAGTATCCCAATGTGAATATCATGTTGTGAAGTGAAATGACGACTCATGCAGAAGAAGTAAAGAAACCTCAAGAAGGTGAGTAGGTCCGCAAAGCTCTAGAAAGAGAGGTTTCGTTTGATTTGGATCACACAAAATAAAAATTCGTGGAAGCAAAAAATAGCTTTATTGAGGCCTCTACCTCAAGACATCACAATGATATTTCTAAAGACTTTGACCCCATGATTCCTACTACCATTTTGGAAACTTGTATGAAGTTTTTGCATGATAGAAAGGCCATGAAATGGTTAAAGTAATTGATAAATAAGTGTTCTAGTAAAGAAAAGGCTACTCAAGGACCACACATAGTCAGAAAAATTGGTAAGCATAAAGCAAGAACATGGCCAGAGATGAGGCTCACTATGGAAATAGGAGAGTATGAAATGGATGAAGTTATTCTAGACTTGGGGTTGGATGCGAATGTATTTCCTAAACATACAGGGGAAAGGATGGGGAGACTTGCAGCACAGTAATCTATGATTGACTTGAGGATGTAAAATCATCATAAAAATTATCCCGATGGGAAGATTGCACAGAGTGGTAGTAGATATTGATGGTGCAAGTTCATTGGCCGATTTTCAAGTCATAGAGATTGTGGATGATAGCAATCCATACCCTATGCTCCTTCGGATCGATTGGGCTATTGACATGAATGGGGTAATAAATTTGAGGAAGTGGACAATGTCATTTGAAAGGAAATCGCTCCGCATAGTAGTACCTTTGGAACTTGGATAAGGACCACACTATACATAAACTGTCTGAGATTATGAGGAAAGTGACAATGATCTAGACCAGAGCTATAAAGTAACACCACTGTATCAAGATTGGGTTAATCCGATGGATGATGGACGGATTTCATGGGACAGAAAACAATCTTAGACCTGAGATTTAGATAAATATTTAGAGCATTAGTAGAATAGTTTGCGTGAAGTATCTACATTGCGTTCTAGGATGATAAGTAAATCATTGTGCTATGTATCATTAGAGGTATGAATTTTGCCTTATTATGATGGTATAACTAATGCATATAAGTTTATGGATGCATTTGAAAGGGAAGTCTTTGAGGAGCATCGCTTCCAAGCATTGGATTTGGAACTATGTGCTATGCCCGCAAGATGGTGGGGTATGCAAAAAGACAATTTTGATGGATGGTATGAATACATAAAAATGATGAGGTTGTGGTTTGAATGCCCAAAAGTTCAGCTAACAAAGAAATATGGTGGAAGGAATTATCCATGCGATCATTTATAAAAATGGTTTAAGGTTTATGGAACAGATCCATAACCTGAGTGGGTGCATTTATTGTGTCACACTTTGGATGTAATACCAATGAATTGGTACATGGAAAAAAATCTCTTCCATGGCACTAAAGATTTGGGCATTTTGAGATCGGGACTTTTGATGACATTTAGCTTTGAGGATGGATTTGAATGCATTAATGAGGCATTGTAGGAGGTCAAAGCAGCGATCTTCAGAATATCGTAGGATCCTTTGGATTTCATTCAACCAGATTGGAGCACCCAGATGTGCCATGTACTGGAGTGCTATATTGTGATTGCTCAAGAAGATGACAAGGATCCAAGGAACATTAATATCCCAGAGGTAGAAGGCCACTGCGAAAAGGCATGGTAGAGTTAGCACATCAAACTGCACACCTTTAAGATAAAAGATTTAGTTTTATTATATGACACTAAGTTTGATAAGCTTCCATGAAAATTTAAGATGCATTGATTGGGACCATATGTTATCAAAGAGATTGAAAATGGTCGAGCGGTTTAGCTTATGAGGTTGAATGGAGATCCATTTCTGGGAAAGGTAAATGGAAGTCGATTGAAGCCATACACTGAGGATCCAAATCAATGACTACATGATGATAGCTCAGTCTTAGTGCTCCAAGCAACTGCAAGGTGGCCCGGGACTCTAAACTACACTACCCAGTTTATAGAGCTGTACGACAAAGGGTCTGCATGAAATAGGATGGTGTCATAGTACTAGAGAAAGTGCAAAGGGAGCTACGATATAGAGGGAGACCACACAGTGTAGCCAAAAAGTGACTGCTACAATCATTGTTCATGATTTCATAGTGAGGATATGGTTAAGAGGGGTGGGGCAGTGGAATTTAAGGCTCAATTTAAGAGTGAAATCATTGGAAATATGCAGCCAATCTAGCATTTATGGACAGATTTTGGCGGGAATGGTTGAATTTGAATTCAAATGCACCTATAAATTACATGTGGTTGTCCAACAAGAAAGACTTTGCATTCCTAGAATTTATGTGTTGAGTTGTCAAGTGTTTATGAATCCTCAACTTTACATAGATTTGGTCATTTCTTCTATGTTTGAGAAGTTATCTAGAGACACTTAGTGGTTTATTATTAGTATAATGTCGAGACTAGTAGAGAGCACTAGTACTAGGGGAGCTATCCCCTCTGAGGGAGTTGCTCCATAGGTGATGAGTATGGAGGTTCCAGCTACAGTTCCTACAGCGTCGAGGTCACCTACGCCATAGCCTACGCTGGTGAGGGAAATCCCAAAACCAAAGAGGGATAAGTAAAAGAATATGCTGTTGGTTCATGAGTCACCAAGGAAGTGTGCCACTAGAGAGGCCGATAGGAAAGGAAAGACGAGAAAAAAAGAGAAGGGAAAAGTGGTGGATCTAGAGGTTGAGGATGGCGCAAAAGATATAGACATTAAGAGGGTGGAACCTATATCTAGGTTGTATAGTATATCCCTCCATGCAAGGCAAAAGTGAAGGTCCTGGAGGACCTAGATGAAGGACAATTCTTCCTCAAAACACCCCTATTACATGAGAAAATCACCTTTTAAGGTTCAAACTCAGCGTAAATACCACACTTGAATCTAGAAGATTGGGATGTAGCAGACCACGATAGGTTCCCCCTGTTATAGAAATTTTTGGGCACTGCAACCCCAAGCATAAATGTCCATAAACCAAGGGTTCCTAAGTCCCTAAAGGTGTTGTTCCAACACCTAAAATACCAAGGTCAACTGATTACAGCATCTCCCAGAAGTTCTCCATGAAAAACTACTCAGAACTGGTCAAAATTGGACCATTTCACCTGCTCCATAGGAAAAGTGTGTTGCATCCCACCTGAATACACACAGTATGTGTGATGCATGTCAAAAAGCCCATCTATGGGGTGCGATGGGTGAGAATGGACAAATTGCAGGGTCAATCTGCAAGGTGGAGGAGCATGGAATCTTCCAGAAACCTCTCCTATGAAACTTGCCTCTCTGAATTCGACCAGGGATGAGTAAGAGATCATCAATATCCAAGTGGAATCAAGAACTATTAGAGAGAAGACACTAATCAAATCTAAAAAGCTGACTCACCTCCCTTGCAGACATCTATATATGGATCCCTCATCCCAGAGATCCAGAGGCTGAAATTTTGTATCTTGTAAGGAAGTGTTGTTGGTTTCTTGCTGCAATATCATAGTGTTGGGTGATCTAAGCTTTTCATGAGGTGAAGAAGGGATTTCTTGCTGAGAGGATGATGTTGGGTTAGAACAATCGGTTGTAATCTTCTTTGCTCTTTCTTGATTATCAATAAAGCTATCCAAGTTTTCCTCCACATTCTTGTATGATTAATGATTTATGCATTTATGTGGTCAATGTACGTCTGATCCTATATTGTTTATGGTAATATATCTATGTTCTTGGATAGTGTCATGCTGCTTTGATTCTACAGGTACTCTTTGAAGCTGGGTAGACAAGGAAACGAGTGGCAAAGAGCTACCAGAAGAGAGAGGAATTGAGCAATGAACCAAGTGCAAGACAGAGGTTGGTCTCCTTATTATTCTCTTATCTATTTCTCATAAAGGAAAATGAAAGTAGTTTTTAGTGTGTTTGTTTCTAAGGTAGCTACCAGCCTTAGTGGGACTAGCAGCTCTACATAGACACTAGTTTTCCTAATAAAAAAATGGCGACTCCACTGGGGAGCTAGTAGATTGTTTGTTCATCTACATTTGTTTACATTAAAAACTTACAGACGGAGCGTGAAGTCCAGCCAGCTAGCCTTCGAACTACATTTGCTATGCAAGTGAAAAGTAGATCAACGCTGCTTCAGTCAATCTCTGGGTTTTTCTTATGAATTAAAAGATTGATTTACAAGCTTTCTAATTTCCATCGTGGTGGCTCTAGTAACCTCCTTAGATCTACCCCTGTGATTGATTTACTGATTACCACTTGCTCGGCCTAAATTCCTGAACTGAATTGCAAATTGTGACCCGGAAACCAATCAAAGTCTCGTCCTTGGTCCAACGCATTGTTTGTTTTGTGAACTTCAAATGCATCGCACTTCTCGAGTGTAGTAGGTACATTGCATTTTAGTTTCACTCTGTTACAGGTGCGCTGATCAGACAAGGCCAATTTTGGTTTCTATGTTCACTCTTTTCAGCTCTATTCAGGAGTTTTGCTGCCTGTAGTCAGTACACCTCTGTTTGAAACCCATTTCCTTGTTGTTATTCCGCCTCCATTGTGAAAAGAAATATAAATGTTTTTATGTATTTTTGAGTCCTTTTCAGTTCTCCTTTACAAAGAAGTAGCATAATTGTACGGTCATTTCTTGATTTGAAAGTGTCGCAAGTGACGTTTTTAGTCATAGAAGAGAATCTGACTGTCCTTGATAGTTGGTTACACTGTTACTCTTGTATTTGATTTGAGTTAGTAGTTTTCCAAGTGTCGAAAGAAAGTTTTCAATTCCAAATAACAAAGTGTCGTCATTGTCCTCATTTTGTTTTGAAAATAAACTTGTTAGTAATTGCCGCTTTGGAAAGAAATTCAGATTTGTACTTAGCTTTCTTTTTATCATTCACACATTAAGAAGGCTGAAAACAAATACATGCATGTGCATTTTCATTTAGACTATTTGTTGGCTTGATTTAGGATAGTGCATATAGTGTGTGCTCTATGCTCTTTGTTGAAATAACGCCATCTCTCTTTCCTTAGTAGCTAGGATTTTCATTGCACAAAGAAGATTAAACGATTGTTTATCATCATAGATTACATTTTAGGAATTGTACATCTACATCACGCGGTGAACCTGAAAGGCAAATTTATTAAGCAAGATCAACCATAAAATAAATTTAATGAATCTAAAAACACTTTGGAACCTAACGCACAACATCTGGAAGTCTAGGCTAGAGACGTATTCTGGTGTCGTAAAGCCTGGTAACACTTTTTTTCACTGTTGGTTGGGTGATTCCTCCACTTTGAGACGATAAGTGCCAGTACAGACTTGTTCTCCCACGTACCGTCGAGTATATTTTGGGAGACCACAAAAGGTTTTATCCTTTATCCATAGGAAGCCATGTCTGCCGCCCTATCGATCACAATGCACTGAACACGGCATTCGGGAAGATTGACTGCCGTACCGTAAAAAGTATTTTGCAGTCCCTCTATCTAGATTTCCAGAGCAGTCCCTTTCGTTCCTTTTTAGACTCCTTAATGGAAAAGGTCCATCTGAGCACTTGTCACTTCAGGCTCATTAAAAATCGAAGGCGACTGTTGTGCGGAAAAGTATCCGACTCGGATGACCCTATCCCTACTCTAAAGGTGACAATCTTTAGCAACAACTGAAAGTAAAGCTTTGATATTTTCCTTTATGAAAGTACAGAGAGAAGAAAGAAAGATTAACCAACCTGGTGTCTTTCGCTTAGTCGATCCTTATCCTCTCTCTTTGTCTCTTGTTCCCAGCTCCTTGCTCTCTTGGCCGGTCCAGCTACACACAGATCCTGCACAAAACAAGAGAGGAAACTACAAGATACATGTACTCATAACTGATGCATGGATTAGAGTGAATCAAATATACAAGTAGATACAATACATCAATGCAATACAAGTATATAGGAGAACATGCAAAACTTTATTGATAGAAGTAACAGGGTTCTGAGAAGGTTACAACCATTGATGGCTCCAATCCAGCAGCACCTCCCCAGCAGCAAGAACTCTCCTCTTCACCTCTAGTAAAACAATCACCCAATAGCTCTAACTGTAAACCAACAGCACCTCCTTGCTTTACACAAAATTCCAGCCTCCTTAGACCTCATAGAAGAGCTCTATATATAGGAGAGAAGAAGAGAGGATGAGTCAGCTTGAGGCTGGCATAGAGCTGACTAGTGTCCTCTCCCTCTTCAGTTAATCTTCAGTTCTTGAGTCCACTTGGAGATCCTTGCTTACACATGGTGATCAAGTACCTCTTACTCATCACAGGGCGAATCTCATGAACCAAGTGTCAGTTTGGAAGCTTCCTGGGCAGTTGACACCTTGCAGAATGACTGTGCCACTTGGCCAATCTCGCCCAGTGTAGGTAGCCTTCATTAGATTTGACTTCCAGCGCAGGTACAAGGAGGAGCAGTTGCATTCCAGCGCAGATGCTCAGTGGAGCAGCTGACATGATCCAAAAATAGCCTGTTTTGAAGTGTTTTCAGGTGGAGAACTGATTGGAAGTGCTGTTGTTTGATGACCTTGTTCTTTTAGGGGTAAGAACAACATGTTTAGGGACTGAGGATCCCTGTAATTATTGACATTTCATGCTCCATGTCGCGAGGCACAAAAATGTCTATAACAGTTGCCCCCTAAAGTATGAGGCCGTTTATCGGGTGAAATGCTTTATCTAGAGGGTCCGAAGTTCATTCCAGTGCTGAGGAGGCGCCCTGTAATACAATACAATGCAATACATTATTTTTCATTCTATTTTCATGATCTAGCTGAGGCGGGCATTCCCATGCTCAGCTTTTATAAATACATTTTGGTACATATGACAGATGATCGTCTGAAGGTAGACTGATAATTTTCTGCTGAAATTATCATCCTTTGAATAGGATGATCATCTGCTCCAATGATGTACATGGAAAATGCTTTTATATCTCCTGAATATATATCGTAGCCCGGATGGATGAAACTAGATCTGGGGTCTTCAAACTCGTTCGATCTTCACTCTAAGTACAAGTCGATCCATGTGAGAATTTCGCTGAAGTCGAACATGGAAAGACATCGCTTGATTACCGGTCAATAATGAAAACCGTTAACAAGCGCGAGAGGAATCACCAATAATGACGATGATCCTCAAGGTACTGCAGTACAATTCACGTGGCGTGAATAAAGGACTTGGCGTCGAACGCCACGCAAAATCTTCTGGTCGAAGGTCATTGATGTATACCTGTCGCCGGAAGTCAGAAACTTGCCATTGAGGCATGCAAGCTTCAAAGTACTGATGGGGGTGTTCCTAGATCAACTTCTTGGATAATGAGCTGAAGTCGACAAGAAGCGATCCGTCAAAGGAGGGCCTTAATGAATCCCACATCAATGACACGGAACGGAGCTAATGATTTTAGTGGAGGTGAAAACAAACTGTGACATATGATTCAGGGTGGCGATCATGAATGGATGAAGGATAATGTATGGCAGTGGATGGGACACGGTTGACACTTTCAGAATGACCCCTCTTGAACATATAACGACACTGATGCGATGGATTGGTAGCATTACCCCAAATGTGGATGGTTTGGCGAGGACCATGGCGATGAGACCGGCGAATGAAACAACCCAACCCGATGTGGTACGGAGGAAAAGTGTCATGTTCAAGAGTGACTTGCTACCATTAAACTTTGATGTTCTCCCAATTTTTCCCCAGTCATTTCTGACCACTACCTCTTTATTTTTGTCAAGCTTGAGGAGGATAACATATGCTTGTTCTATAACCTGCCCTTCGGGCAAGCCCATCGCTATGATTTAACGAGCCTAGCGATAGGGAAACTCGTTCTCGTCTAAAGACAAGTTTGTCGCTATTTAATCATTTTAACGAGTCTAACGACAAGGAAAACTCGGTCCTTTTCATTTTTAGAGAGTCTGAAAAGGTACAGAAAGTTAACTCCATAATTCCTTTTTCGTCAGCTAATCCCTTAAGTCCGAAAAATTATAAAACAATACAGAAGGGATGGCTGTTCGGTACTTTTAACGAGCCGAACAAGACAAGCGCTCGATCCTTTTGTGCAATAATCCCTCAGGTCCAAAAAGATTAAAATTTAGAGGAGGGATAGCGTTCCGGTCATTTAATGAGCTGGAAGGCCAAAACTCGGCAAACTTTTCATATTTTACGAGTCAGTGAAAAGAGCTCAAAGAAGACTCGTCTTTTGAGGAACGAGTGATAAACAGGGATAGCAGCAGATTCCAGGTACAGGTTGGAATTTTCCAATCACGGCAGTGTCACAAGGATGGCTAGGTGAAATCACTCTTCGCAGCTGTTTCTCAAAAGAGGTAAACACACAAATGGAAGTGAATGATCGGCCAAATGAACAGTGGAGGTGATGGATGAAAACACGATCAAGGTTCTTATGGCTGATGAATTTACAATCTCAAAAGGTTATTTACCGGGATAGGTTCATTTTTTCCATGAGCTTGAACTCTGGGGGAAACTTTTGCTCACACTTTTCTATTTTTTAACGAGCATAAATTCAGTCATAAAACTGCTCGAATTTTGCGTTTATTTTTTAACGAGCATGAACTATATGCTAAAACTGCTCGATATACCAGTCATAATAAGAACGCCTCCTATGAGATAACTATTTTTTTTAAGGAGCTTTATCTCACAAAGCTATGCTCCAATTTTGGCAAATTTTACTTTTGCCCCACAGGCTTTCTTCATGCAAGGTCGGAAACGGCTAATCCTACGAGTTTAAAGGGTTAGACCTACAGGTTTAAAGGGAGGACCTAAAAATTTAAAAAATAAATAGTCGTCCCTTGCTTGCACTCCAAAATTTTGCATGCCCCCAGGTATAGGGTAGAATTTCGGGGCTGCCCCTTTATCAACGAGGTTTGCCTCTTTCTTATTATCCAAAGAGGGTTCTATTTGCTGCCGCAAATCAATCTCTTTCTTCGGCGGTGTCTATCATTGGGTTGTCCAAAGATGGTTACCCTCTGTCACAACAATATAGTCCCCTACATTGTAGGCTGCCCCTGCTTATCCTTCAAAACATATGTTTTAATGGGCGAGGCTTGAATTCAAAGATGGTTACTATTCGTTGCGATAAGGGAATTCCTACTTGGGCATTGCCCACTTTTTTAGACAAAGGTGAATGACTCTTTTGCCAAACACATAACTTTAACAAAAGAACACTATTCCAGAACAACCCCACTTCCTTCCACGGACGGGGTACGGACTAGTCATATTCTTCTGCGGAAATTCTTCCTTATACCCGGGGTCTCTTCTGCCCAAAGCAGACCAGGGTGCATGCCCCCTGGGTCCTAGTCTTTCTTTCCGAATCACTCGCATTCATCGGGAAGGAGGACTGGGGGTGGAGGCGAATCTTGAGTGAATAGACCATTTAGGAATGGTATTTGACTATTTGCGATGCGAGATCCCGGAAACGAAAGTTGGTCTACGAGCTTGACCACCCTTCCTTCGTGTGGAAAACACATTACTCTAAAGAGTGAGGAGACTATCGCTCCCATGCAATAAATATAGTCACGTCCGAGGAGTAGGTTATAATCCAAGGGTCCTTGGACGACCAACACGTTCATATTAACGGTCTTCCCTTTCAATGTAACAGGTACATTGGGGAGGATTCCTAATGGTCGACTGGTTCCTTTATCAAAACCTGAGAGATTTCTCAACTCAGGTAAAAGCGCTGGGGAACCCAGTGCTTTCCAAGCAATAGAGGAAAGGATACTCACAGACGCCCCTTCATCAATGATAGTATCAGCCATAATCATTCTATAGATCTGGACAATGATTCTGAATGGTATACTGGCTGGTAACCGGGGTCTGCCTAGTTGATTCCAATCAAAGGATACAACCAGGTTGCTTGGTGGTGGGACCGAATATACGGCCGGATATGACTCTGATGATGTTCCTTCCTGCGATAAAGGAATGGGCGCATTGCCCTGACACTCATCGGAGTCGGTGCTGATGAAAAGAACCTGGATGGTGTCATCCTTATTCTCTTCAGTGAGGGTGTCGCATGAAGATGACTCTTCGACGACGGTGTCATTTGAAGACGGGTCTTCAATGACGGAATCATTGGACGATAGAACCTCTGAAGGAAGAACCGGGTCAACTGCCGTTTCGACCTTTAGACTTTCGTCTGGTCTAGATTCAGTAGGTTCATTCTCAATGACCGACACTTCAACTGACCACTTGAGCGGGTCAACCGAATTTTCAACTATCGAGGGATTAGGCGCGAGTTTTTGATATCCAGGAGGAAGTCGCAACGGTGAAACCGGGTGATCTTCCAAAACTCTCTTTGCCTCATCTAAGAATGGACATTTGTGGATGGCATGATTGCCTTCACACAATAGACACGGTGATCTTGGTCCCCTTCTTCGTCCTTCACTCTCGCTAGTTGACGGAATGCAATCAACATGACAATCAGAGGTTGATGCTACCGGATTGTGCAACCTTGGGGACCAGTCCCTTAGTATCCGGGGAATACAAGGACAATCACGATGGAAGTGGATCCCTTTGTAAATGACACATGGTGATTTAGGCCCGGTCGATGCAGTGTGTGGGTTTTTGTCAGCTTTCTTCTGCTTGCCCCCAGTCGCCTTCGCCATAGGCTCCTTCTGCTTCTTTTCTCTCTTCTTCTTTTCCTTCTTCTCCTTGGGAGGCTGACTTTTGCCAGCTCTACCTTGCGAAGATGAAGGATCAGAGGAAGTATCATAAGAAGTGGAAGGCTGGTGGGTAGTTCTAGATTGTTCTGACTGTTGATTCGACTGCTCAGGATTAGTGGCGATCTGGACTACATTAGTTGAAAAGAGCCATACAGGGAGGCCGATTGTCAACCCTGGAAGTGACAATGTAGCCATATGAGGCGCACCAACATCTCCCCAAGAGGAGAAGGGATTTGGACTTCCGCCAAGGTTACTTCCTTGGTTGGTGGGCTCCATACTTTTCAACTGAAAGATCAACGTGGGAATAACAGGTGATTATGTTCCGCTTAAAATAAATTTTATTAACGACGCTTTTAGACACAAACTTGCTTTTTCATGTTTTAAGAGTCGAGAAAAAGCTAAAGATGACTCTAGTCGCCTTCGATGTATTAACGAGCCCGAAGTGACAAATGCTCGGTTGGACTTTTTCAGTTATAGAGTTTGAAAAAGGCCAAAAGAAACTGCTTTGGAGATCTAGGCAGAGGGTGTGCCAAACCTTTCGCGAAACCACAGAATACGTTTTACGGTACGGGTGGTCGATCTTCGTGAATGCTGTGTTCACTGCATCGCGATCAGTAGGGCGGTCGACACGGCTTCCTAAGGATAAAGGATAAAAGCCTATAGGGGTCTCCCAATATACGCGACGGTACGCGGGAGCACAAGTCCGTGTTAGTGCCACCGACTCTCAGGAGGAATCACCCACCTTCGTAGAGATCGACAGTCACTATGTTTAATGACGCCGGAACACGTCTCTACCTAGACCTCTAGATGTTTGCGTTATGTTACAAAGTGTTGTTATGTAAATTGAGTTTATTTTAATGTTGATCTTGCTTAACAGTTTGCCTTTCAGGGTCGCCATGAGATGTATATATACAACTTCCTATATGCAATCTAAGATGAGAAGCAAATCTTTTCAATCTTTCAACTTTGAAAACCTTAATCTACTGAGGGAAAAGAAAGACACAACTTTTCTCACAGATCATATAACACACACTAAAATGCACATTTTCCTAAATCGTCAAGCACACAGTCAAATGCAAAATGCACAATGCATGTATTTCTTTTCGTTATCCTTAATGTTGATGTAAGACAGAAAGGAAACTGTTGTATAATTTTGAATCTAATTTCAAGTAGAAATAAACAAGCTTGTCCAATAATCAAAAAGACACCTTATGATCGACTTGTTTAAACACAGGAAATGTATAGATCCAAACCATAAAATGAAAAACAAACAAACTCAAATAGCCATGAACAGTAATAAAACTAGCTCTTAAGATCACAAAGACACTTTTACAGTTCAGGATCTAAGAGGCCACAGCTATACTGGTTCGCTTTTCACAATGGGAAACTGTAACTGAAACAAGAAATACTAAAAGAACATTCACAGTTTCATCACACAACTGAGGCGGAATAATGTCAAGGAGAAGGGTTTACAGCAAGTACAATGACCAGCAAGCAATCAGCAAAAAATCAGTGAAAACAGGGCTCAGACACAAAGGGAAACCTCAGCAAGACACTGGCTAACTGGACCAGCGCAGGCTCTGGTCTGTCAGTTTGATTCTCAGCGCAGTTCCCGAAGGGAGTACCTGCGCTGAAATGCAGACTGCCTATGGACAGCCTGCACTGAGACACGAGAGTTGCGTTTACAAGGAATTCCGGGTCATAAAAAGCTCAAAAATGCACCGTTTTTGCTGAAATAAAAAGCTATAGGTCAAGTACAGGCTAAGGGATGATCAAGAGGATGAAAAGCTATCACAAAGAGTAAAGAGTCTTTTGTAGATAAGCTCTTCAAATCTTGAATTTGCTCAGCAAATGAGCAAGAGTAGCAATCCCTCTACTTCGCTTTTGATATAGTCAAAAGCTTTTCGATTTGGTACTCTTTTCTTCAAGAAATGAATAGCAAAGTACTACAAACACCAACAAGATACTAGGCTCCCCAGCGGAGTCGCAAGTTTGTTGTGGGGAAAAGTATCCGACTCGGATGACCCTATCCCTACTCTAAAGGTGACAGTCTTTAGCAACAACTGAAAGTAAAGCTTTGATATTTTCCTTTATGAAAGTACAGAGAGAAGAAAGAAAGATTAACCAACCTGGTGTCTTTCGCTTAGTCGATCCTTATCCTCTCTCTTTGTCTCTTGTTCCCAGCTCCTTGCTCTCTTGGACGGTCCAGCTACACACAGATCCTGCACAAAACAAGAGAGAAAACTACAAGATACATGTACTCATAACTGATGCATGGATTAGAGTGAATCAAATATACAAGTAGATACAATACATCAATGCAATACAAGTATATATGAGAACATGCAAAACTTTATTGATAGAAGTAACAGGGTTCTGAGAAGGTTACAACCATTGATGGCTCCAATCCAGCAGCACCTCCCCAGCAGCAAGAACTCTCCTCTTCACCTCTAGTAAAACAATCACCCAATAGCTCTAACTGTAAACCAATAGCACCTCCTTGCTTTACACAAAATTCCAGCCTCCTTAGACCTCATAGAAGAGCTCTATATATAGGAGAGAAGAAGAGAGGATGAGTCAGCTTGAGGCTGGCATAGAGCTGACTAGTGTCCTCTCCCTCTTCAGTTAATCTTCAGTTCTTGAGTCCACTTGGAGATCCTTGCTTACACATGGTGATCAAGTACCTCTTACTCATCACAGGGCAAATCTCATGAACCAAGTGTCAGTTTGGAAGCTTCCTGGGCAGTTGACACCTTGCAGAATGACTGTGCCACTTGGCCAATCTCGCCCAGTGCAGGTAGCCTTCATTAGATTTGACTTCCAGCGCAGGTACAAGGAGGAGCAGTTGCATTCCAGCGCAGATGCTCAGTGGAGCAGCTGACATGATCCAAAAATACCCTGTTTTGAAGTGTTTTCAGGTGGAGAACTGATTGGAAGTGTTGTTGTTTGATGACCTTGTTCTTTTAGAGGTAAGAACAACATGTTTAGGGACTGAGGATCCCTGTAATTATTGACATTTCATGCTCCATGTCGCGAGGCACAAAAATGTCTATAACAGCGACTAGATTCATCTTTTATTTTTTCTCGACTCTTAAAAATTGAAAAAACAAGTTGTGTCAAAGCGTCTAAAATTTATTTTAAATGGAATAATCATCACCTTTTCTACGTTGATCTTAAGTTGAGAAAAATGGAGTCCACTGACCAAGGAGTTCCCCTTGGAGGAAATCCTAGTCCCTTCTCCTCTTGAGATGTTGGTGCACCCCATATGGCCACATTGTCTCTTCCAGGATTGACAATCGGCTTGCCCGTATGGCTTTTCTCAACTTTTGTCATGTAGAATACAATGATTCTTGAACAATCGAGTCAGCAACTAAACGATATTATAGTTACCCCCCAACCCTCTACTTCATCCAATTCTTCCTCTCCTCCTTCCTCTTCACTTGATCAAGCTGGTAAAACCCAAAATCAAGTGACTGAGAAGAAGAAAGAGAAGAAGAAGAAGGAGCCAAAGGCGAAAAGGGGCAACCAAGCATCGTCTAGAGAAAATCCACACACTGCACCGAACATGCCTAAATCGCCATGTGTCATTTGTAAAGGATACTACTATCATCGAGATTGTCCTTGCATCCCTCGGATCTTAAGGGACTGGTCTCCTCGTTTGCACAATCCGGTGTCATCAACCTCTAATGATCATGTTGAGCATACACCGTCAACTAGTGAAAGTGAAGCCCCTGGACAAAAATGAAAATATAAATTTCCTTGTAAATTGTGTGAAGGCGATCACGCCATCCACTGTTGTCCCTTCTTAGGCGAAGCTAAAAGAGTTTTGGATGATCGTCCAGTTTCACCATTATGGCTTCCTCCTGAATACAAGAAAATCTTGTCGAGTCTGTCACTAGTTGAAAATCTGGCTGACACGCCATTGTGGTTGGCCGAAGCATCTATCATTGAAGATAAACCATCTGAATCCATACCAGACGAAAGTCAAAAGGTCGAGTTAGCAGTTGACCCGATCATGCCCTCAGATGATACAGTCACCGAAGAGAACAAGAACGACACTGTTCAAATTCTCTTCGTAAGCATAGACTCCGATGAACATGGGGGTAGTCTACCCGTTCCTTTACCGTAGGAAGGAAGTTCATCAGAGTCATACCCGGCCTTCTATTCGGTCCCACCTCCAAGCAACGTAGTTGTTTCCTTTGACTGGAATTTACTAGGTAGACCCCGTTTACCGGCTAGTGTACCATTCCGAATCATTGCTCAAGTATATAGAATGGTCTTGGCTGGTACCATCATAGATTAAGGTGCTTCGGTGAGTATCCTTTCCTCGACTGATTAGAATGCACTTGGTTCACCATCGCTTTTGCCTGAAATGAGAAATCTAACAGGCTTTGACAAAGGAACCAGTCGACCGTTAGAGATCCTTCCTAATGTGCCGATAACATTGAGAGGGAAAATTGTTCACATGAACGTAATGGTAGTCCAAGGACCCCTGGATTATAATCTACTCCTTGGACGAGACTATATTTATTGCATGGGAGCCATTGCCTCCTCACCCTTTAGAGTAATGTGTTTTCCGCACGAAGGAAGAGGGGTCAAGCTCGTAGACCAACTTTCATTCCCCGGTTCACGCATAGCAAATAGTCATATACCATCCCTGAATGGTCTTTTCATGCAAGGAATGTCTCATCAATCCCTAGTCCATCCACCTGATGAGCACGAGTGATTCGGGGGACATGACTGAAACCCAGGGGGCATGCACCCTGGTCTGCTTCGGTAGGAAAATTTCCGATATAGGATAGGTTTCCATGAAGTATATATGACTAGTCTGACACACCTGTTCGTTTAGGAAAATGGGGATTATGCTAGAATAAGATTCCCTCGTCAAAGTTATATGAGTAGAGGCATCTGCGCCACTCACCTTTGTCTATTTTGGTAGACATTGCCGAAGAAATGTTTTGTTTGTGGTACATATAGAGAAATCTTTGGTAACCTGAAAAAGGTAGGCCTTTCCTGATAAAACAAATGTTTTGTCTGCAAATTGAGGGGTAACCTGAAAAGGTAGGCCTTTCTCGATAAAAAAAATGTTTTGCCTGCAAATTGAGCGGTACCTCAAAACTCTATTTCACCTATACCTGAGGGCATGCAAACCTTTTGGCATGCAAGCGAAGAGCGACCATTTATTTTTTAAACTTATTGATCGTTTCCTAACTTGTGTAAAGAAAGGATGTGGGGAAAATCTTTGAAATAATGCCGTTTTTAGATGAGATATTCTTATTATACGACTGGATCAAGAAGTTTTAACGCGGAATTCAAGCTCATTAAAAAATAAACATAAGCAATGAGAAAGTGTTCCCACCAGCGTTTAAGCTCATTAAAAAATGAACTAATTTGCAATAAATAACCATCGTGAATGTAGTACTTCAGCCTTTGAAGCCTTGGTCGTGTTCTCATCATCATCTCTACTCTGTATCGGTCGATCATTCACCTCCACTTGATTGTTTACCCATTTTGAGGAACAACTGCGAAGAGTGATCTTGTTAGCCATCCTTATGACACTGCCGTGATTGGAAAATTCCAAACCTTACCTGGAATCAGCTGCTACTCGAATCTATCACTCGTTCCTCAAAAAACGAGTCTCCTTTAAGCTCTTTTCAACTGACTCGTAAAATATGAAAATATTGCCTAGCCATTGGCCTCTCCAGCTCGTTAAAGTGACCGGAAGTGCTATCCCTCCTTTAGATTTTAATATTTTTGGACTTGAGGGATTATTACACAAAAAGATCAAGTGCTTGTTTTGTTCAGCTCGTTAAAATTACCAAAAATTCATCCCTTTCGTATTATTTTACACTTTTTCAAACTCAAGGGATTAGACGACGAAAAATGATTTTTGGAGTTTCCTTTATGTCCCTTTTCAGACTCTCTAAAATTGAAAAGGACTGAGTTACCTTTTTCGTTAAACTTGTTAAAACCTAATAGCGACAAACTTGTCCATAATAGACAAGAACGAGTTTCACTATCGCTAGGCCCAAAGGGAAAATTAGACAACAAGCATATGTTATCCTCCTCAAGCTTGACAAAAATAAAGAGGTACTGGTCAGTAATGACTGGAGAAAAATTGGGGAGAAAAATTGAAAAAACTTTGTTAGTAACAAGTCGCTCTTGAACATGACACTTTCACTCTGCATTCGAGTCGGGTTGGGTTGTTCCATTCACTGGTCACATCACCATGGTTCCATCACACCATCCACATTTGGGGTTAATGCTACCAATCCATCATGTCAGTGTCGCTGGTATGTTCAAGAGAAGTCGCTCAGAGAATTCACCTGTGTCTCACCCAATATAATACAATTTCACTCCATTCTTTCATGACCGCCACCATGAACCATATATCACTAGATCATTTTCACCTCCATTAAAATCATTTTCTCCGTTCCATGTCATTGATGTGGGATTCACTAAAGCCCTCCTATGACAGATCGCTTCTTGTCGACATCAGCTCATTATCCAAGAAGTCGATCTAGGAACAACCCTTTCAGTACTTTGAAGCTTGCATGCCTCAATGGCAAGTTTCTCACTTCCGGCAACAGGTTTACATCAATGGCCCTCGACCGAACGATTTTACGTGGTGTTCGACGCCAAGTCCCTTATTCACACCACGTGAATTGTACTATAGTACCTTGAGGGTCATCATCATCATCGGTGATTCCTCTCGCGCCTGTTAACAACTTACATCATTGGCTGGTAATCAGGCGATGTCTTTCCATGTTCGACTCCAGAACATCTCTCACATGGATCGACTTGTACTTTGAGTGAAGATCGAACGAGATTGAAGACACCGAATATAGTTTCATCCATCCGGGCTGCGATATATATTCAGGAAAATAAAGACATCAAATGTACATCATTGTTGCACAGATAATAATCCAATCTAAGGGATGATGTCTCTTCCAGAATCATCACTCTACACTCAGATGATTATCTGTCCTATGTACATGAAAATGAATTTATAAAGCCGAGCATGGGAATGCCCGCCTCATCTAGATCATGAAAATAATATGAAGATAATGTATTGTATTGTATCTTATTACAGGTCACCTTCCAACTCAAAAAAACTTCAGATCCTCATGATAAAGCATTATACCCGACATCAAAATATTAATGACCTCATGCTTTAGGGGGCAACTGTTATAGACATTTTTGGGCACTACAACCCCAAGCATAAATTTACATAGACCAAGGGCTCCTAAGTCCCTAAACGTGTCATTCCAACCCCTAAAAGAACAAGGTCAACTGATTACAGCATCTCCCAGAAGTTCTCCATGAAAAACTACACAGAACTGGTCAAAACTGGACCATTTCACCTTCTCCATAAGAAAAGTGCGTTGCATCCCACCTGAATACACACAGTAGGTGCGATGCATGTCAAAAAGCCCTTTAATGGGGTGTGATGGGCGAGAATGCACAAATGGTAGGGTCAATCCACAAGGTGGAGGAGCATGGAATCTTCCGGAAACCTCTCCTGTGACACTTGCCTCTCTGAATTCGACCAGGGATGAGTAAAAAATCTTCAATCTCCAAGTGGAATTAAGAACTATCAGAGAGAAGACACTAATCAAATCTAAAAAGTTGACTCACCTCCCTTGCAGACATCTATATATGGATCCCTCATCCCAGAGATCCAGAGGCTGGAATTTTGTATCTTGTAAGGAAGTATTGTTGGTTTCTTGGTGCAATATCATAGTGTTGCGTGATCTAATATTTTCATGAGGTGAAGAAGGGCTTTCTTGCTAAGAGGATGATGCTGGTTCAGAACAATCGGTTGTAATCCTATTTGATCTTTCTTGATTATCAGTAAAGCTATTCAAGTTTTCCTTAACATTCTTGTATGATTAATGATTTATGCATTTGTGTGGTCAATGTACATCTGATCCTATATTGTTTATGATAATATATCTATGTTCTTGGAAAGTGTTATGCTGCTTTGATTCTATAGGTACTCTTTGAAGCTGGGTAGACAAGGAAACGAGTGGCAATGACCTACCAGAAGAGAGAGGAATCGAGCAAGGAACCAAGCACAAGACAAAGGTTGGTCTCCTTATTCTTCTCTTATCTATTTCTCATAAAGGAAAATGAAAGTAGTTTTTAGTGTGTTTGTTTCTAAGGTAGCTACCAGCCTTAGTGGGACTAGCAGCTTTTCATAGACACTAGTTTTCCTGATAAAACCCCCACCCTACTACAGAAACCTTCATGAAGAGGGTCTTCTACAATGATTCTAGTGTCACCGTGTTGGAACCTATGAAATGGATTCACAAAGTAAACAACTCAGGGTTGTCGAACCTATTGTGGGTGCTCCACTACCATCGCTTAAGTATAAACCCAATCCTCGTTAAGCAATTGTTGTACCTAGTGAAGGACAAGTGCTTGTGGTTGAATAGGATGATCCCCATTGCCGATATGTTGATCCATCAATCATGTTATTGCCACATTCAAGATTGAATCGGGCCAAGTCATTTGGGAGAAATACGGGCGAGCGCGACCCTACTAAGAAGATGAAGGATAATTTTAAACTTGTGAGTAAGTTATTCATATAGTACATTACTTCGATCATTGACCAAACGGTGAAATTAGCCACGCAAAGTTTGGTTAGCAAGGTTATGAGAAAATTATGTGTGGACGAATATCCAACACTAATAGTCTCTTTGGAAGCACAATGTGTGGAGGGCATGCAGTTCAACTAGGCTAGCTACCTTTCTAGTGAGTTCCTCGCAAGCTACACAAAGGCATAGGACAGGGACATTCAACTGTTTGTGGTTATTTCTCTCGACTGTGTTGGTCACCTAGGATTTGTCAGAGGATAACTAGTTTCGTCTTGTGGGGAAAGATCTGTCGGAAGTAGCAAGCCTTTCACCTCTGTAGGCTATAAAAGATGTTGCACCGGTCACAGAGAGCAAAGATTTTTGGGTGCTGATGGCGGAAAGCATTTGCATGGTCATCAACCAGAAGCCGCGGTTGTTACCAACCATGTTTGAGCGAATTTAAGGGTACATAGAGTGTCATGCGGAAAGAGTCAATTTTGCGGACAAAACCGACCTCCCTAAAAGCTAAGGCTTTCTAGTGACAAACAAGACAATTAAACACTATCTTTCCCTAAATATGCATTTAGAATACAAGTAATCAGGTGTTTATAACATACCTTTAGTCCAATGCTTTGTAGTAGTCCAGCCTCGCCGATCCGGATGAGCTCCTCCTTCTCTTCGAAACCTACATTCACTAACAAGCAAACAATTACATAGCACCTATATAACTCATAAAATAATACATATTCATCATAAAGAGCAAGGAGTATATGAAACAAATCATGGATAACAACTTGTTGAGAAAAATGAGCTTACTTGTATTAAGTGGAAACAAAAGAAACCATTACAACCTGAGCCTTGTTGTTGTGCAGGTCCCTCCCAGGGTCCAGCAAGAGTTTTCCTTTATTTTGATCAGCTCACCCACTTCCAAATGAAGCTAAGAAAGGATGAGAATCTCTCCTCTCAAGCTCTATAAGGGAGTCCTAATTTCAGCAGCATCTACCTTTAGGAATCTTCAGCTTTCAACCTCCCCTCCCTCTAGCCCAATGCCTGTATTTATAGTGCTTTGGAGGAATTTAATCAGGTCCACCATGAATTGGATAAGCCCCTCTTTCAATGGGATAGCTCCCCTCTTCATGGGATATGTTCCTCTTTCATTGGGATGCATGAACCATCTGGAGGCGCTCAATCCACGTCAAACCATCTTCTAGAATGCTCTAGAATCGACCACAAGTAACTTTTTTGAAGTAAAACTTGCGTCTTTTGACCTTATAGGAGTACGCACCCACCCCTTTACAGAAAGAGCGTACAAGTACGCAGGTATTATTAACTTGAGGTGCGTACACGCAGGTAAGGGTAAGAGAAACTGCGTAACCAGAGCTATATTGACTTTTAAAGACTTTCTCTCTTTTTTGGAGTTTGACATGAGGAGCAGAGGTATAAGACTTGCCAAGGAGGACAGTATGACTATTGATGGAGCCATACTGACTGCAAATAGTCATGGTGACAAATTTTAGTGTAACATAGTGTTCAAAGAAAACTTCCACCACGTATACATCTGGGCATGAAACGATCAAGAGAAAAATTGGTTCGACCTACGCTACCATGCCACCGATGACATTATTGAAGAGGTCATCAAGCATTGGCCAGCACATTGGCATTCACCTTCTGATCTGGCCATAGGGACTATCAAGTCCTTTGAGAAGAGGAACAAGGATGTGGCAAAATAGAAGCTTTAGAAGTTGGATGGGAAGAGGAGGAAAGAGGCCGAGGAGAAGGCCTGGGTAGCAAAAGAACACGCCATGAAGGAACAAGAAGAGTAGGAAATGCACAGCTCTGAAAGAAGTCAGAATTCCCCTTCACCCAAAATGGAGGAGGAAGCGTGATGAGAGAAGGGTGGTAGTGATTAGTAGGAGATCACTCCCTTTCGAGCGAAGCGGTATAGGGAGCAGGAAAGGGTAGGGCTTCGGAAGAAAAGAAAAGAGACCAAACCGACATTGGATCTGAATACTTTGATAGATGACGACCTAGATGAAATTGGAGATAAGGTGTAGAATACTATGACAGAACTACTACTGTAGTTTTGTTGGGTTTGTTATAATATTTCCACAACTATCCCATGTAGTTAATCGGGGGGTAGAGCCCCCTCTTCGTTGCGTAAATTGCATAGCAGGGGGGTCACAGCGGGGACGGAAACCTCCCCTATCCGAGGGGTTTGAGGGGGGCAGGTAGGCTCCCTATATGGGGTCTAGGGAAGCACTCCGAGGAAATATTTTTTTTGACACTATATTAGGTTTGGTGGACCTACCTATGGTTTCAAGCATGTTTTTTCGCACATGGTTTTGGACGTGATGGGTTTCGGTCCATGGTATTGGATGCTTTGACATGTATAAATATGTATTGTAACATTGAAAGGAACAATAATGAAAATTCAAGCTGGTAGTCCCAGTTTTGGGACCTAGGGGAAAATAAATGTATATATGTGTTTTATGTGTTATGCTCTCGCATTATTTGCTTTCTGTGTTTTAGAATTCTTATTCAGGTAATTTTTGTATGGGGTTAAAACCTACATTTGGTATCGAAGTTGTTTTGGCTTTAAGGCGACACCTTTGTTACTAAAGCGTTTTGCTCGAGCCTATTGTAGAACCTTTCAAGTTGCAGATATGTGGGATCGATTCTAGTGGTGAAAGAATATGGTGAGCAGTGGAAAGATATAGGTCAAGAAATTTAATAATCAGAGTTTTGAGTTATGGAAACCTAAGATGGAGGATTTGTTGGTGGATAAAGATTAGTGGATCGTAGTATATCTGGGTACTAAACCAACAGGAATGTCTGAATAAGAATGGAAGAAGTTGGATCAGAAGGCAAATATCACACTATGATTGTGTGTCTTAGATTTAGTGTTGTTGAATGTGTTAGGGGAAGCTATGACTAAGGATTTTTAGGACAAGTTAGGGAATTTGTACCAATCTAAGTCTTTGGTGAATAAATTGTTCCTACAGAAAAAGTCGTATAACCTAAAGATGAAATATGGATACTCGGCGATAGAGCATATAAATGCATTTAATACTGTGGTAAGTCAGTTATTATCTATTGATATTAAAATTTCAGATGAAGATAAGTGCATTAGTTTGTTGTCTTCTCCACCAGATTCATGGAATAGTCTGGTTATTGCAATAGCTAGCAATGCAACTACCTTGTAGTTTGATCAAATAGTCTCATCCTTGCTAAAAGAGGAGATGAGATGGGAAAATATGGAGAGTTGGAATAGTCATGCCTTGTCTATATGAGGATGGTCATATAACAGAAACAAAAATAAGTCATCGAGTGGGAGATCTGAATCTCCATGAAAACCTATAAAGGTGGTTTGATGGAAATGCAGAAAGGAAGGGCACTACAAAAGGGACTGTATATCTAAATTTCCTAATAAAGGAAATTGATCTGATGATGCTCCTTCTATAGAGGAAAAAACCACCTAACATGAAGGTGAGGATATGTACTTGGCTTCTTCAACTACACATGTAGATCATGAGGCATGTGTGATTGACTCAGGTGCATCCTTTCACTTCACTCCCCATAGAGAGTGGTTTTGTGAGTATGAGAAATGCGATGGCGGTGATGCCTTCTTAGGGGATGACAGGAAGGCTAGAATAAGTGGTCCCAGAAAAGTAAAGTTGAAGTTGTAAGGTGGAAGGCTTAGAACACTTCTGGGTGTTCTACATATTCTTGCATTGGCTAGAAATTTGATTTCCATAATAAAGATGTTTGATGCATGTGTAAAAAGAGTTTTTGAGAAGGGTACCTGCAAGATGGTTCAAGGAGCACTGGTAATGATGTGGGAAGTTCAGATTGGAACTCTAAACAAGATACAAAGTAGCATTGTTATTGGTAGGTGCAATAGTTCTGTGGTTCTTGAAAGTGCAGCAAAAAATCTAGTGATCTCTAGAGTGAAGACCATGCTGTGCCATCAAACAGTTGGACATATTGGAGAGAAGGGCCTTCAAATACTTCATGGTAAAGGTATGGTAGAAGGTATGAGTAATAGCTATCTGGATTTTGATTTCTGTGAAAATTGTGTATATGGGAAGTAGAATCAGGTGAGTTTCCCCTCTGGTGGTAAGAGGGTGAAATAGATATTAGAGCTTGTGCACATTGATGTGTTTGGACCTGTGAAGGTTCCATCACTGGGTAGGTCTATGTAATACATATCATTTATATATGACTTCTCAAGGAATACATGGATATATTTTCTTAAGAAGAAATCTAAAGTCTTTGATAGGTTTTAAGAATTTAAGGCTCTGGTGGAAAACTAGACAGAGAAGAAGATAAAGGTGTTGAGGACAAGTAATGGTCAAGTTTTTTGTAGTAAGGAATTTAAAGAATTGTTTAAGAAGTGTGGTATAGCATGATAGAAGACTACTCCATAGACACCTAAGAAAAATGGATTTGCAGAAAGAATGAACAAGATGTTGATGTTAAGGGAAAGAAGCATGCTGAGTGGTGTCAGGTTAGGACAAGAATTTTGGGAAGAGGTGGTGGAGATAGCATGTTACCTAGTCAACAGATCACCTTCATCAGCATTGGAGGATAAGACTCCATAAAAGCTATGGACTGGTAAGAAACCCTCTCTTTCACGTGTTAAGATATTTGGATGTGATGCATATTTACACGTTCCAAAGGAGAAAATAAGCAAGTTGGATAGTAAATCTTAAAAGTGCATCTTTATTGGGTATAAGGATGGTTTAAAGGGTTATAAGCTTTGGAACCCTGTTAGGTCCCTATACTACTAGTGTAACCCATTATTGTTTTTAGTACAACCCCCTTATTACATTCTAGTGCCCATGTAGTCCCTATATTGTTATTATTGTGCCCCATAGAAGTCCACTACTACTATTATTGTCCCCTTACATTATTATTGTTATGTCAAATCTCATTATATATGCCCCTTAGACTCCTATATATAGAATAGAATTCTCTTCAATTGTATCATCTAATAATTGTTCATTTGTGTAATGTAAAGGAGTATTCCCCCTTGAAGAGGCTTATTTCTAAGGAGTTGATCTATCTTTCTACCTTTTTGTGAGTTGGTTTCATAACATTCGGTATCACAACTATGGATTCTAGGGTTTTACTGCCCCAAACAGGTCATCATGGAATTTTCACTATAAAATTTTCTCTACGACATTTCAGAATCTATAGAAAAACCCATTTGAGAAGAAATATGTCTGAATCGTGCGTCCAATTTTTAGTTATTTTTGTGCTATATGTTCGGAGATATGATCTGAGGAAGTTAGGGGTTTTTCAGGCTCCAAAATTTCATCTAAAATAGGTCATTCTGGAATTTTCTCTATAACTCTTTTGCTATAAAGCTTCAGAAGCTAAAGAAAACCCATTTGAGACAAAATTGGTGTGAACCATGGTTCTAAATTTAAGATCCTATCTCGCTATATTTTTGGAGATATAATCTTAGGAAGTTAAGGTTTTTGTAGACCCTAGAATTACATTCGAAACAGGTCACATTGGGAAAATTGTAATAACTTTTGTTCTGAGCATTAGATTGAAATTCACATGAAGTTTCCAAAAGAGGACTACCTGTAGATTTTTGTATATCAATTTCGGGTAGTAAGGGTGAAACAAAGATATGTGGCATGTTTTACAAGTTCACTCTACTGAACTAGTATATAATTAGGTCACCATTTGGAATAACTCTTTCTCGGATAATTAAATTATGATCAGACTTGCAGGGTTAGAAAGAGAACTTAGAGGGCCACTGAAGAAATAAATCTCAGAACTTGGAGATCTAAAATTGCAGAGTTACATTCGTTTCAAGATCGAGCTCCTAAAATCAAGAAAAATCGAGATAAGGATGTTTGATGGCAAGGATCCTGTAAATTTCATACTATAGATGGAGAAATATTTTGATCTATATGGTGTACCACTGTTATAAAAGGTATGTATTGCATATTCATATTTAGAAAAATATCAATATTTATGGTATAAAGGGCTTTGTTCTTGTAAACCACTTATTATGTGGTCAATTTTCACATAGGAAATTATAGCACATTTTGAGGATGCAAAGAGAAACACCTTCTTTAGAGAAACACCACAAAAATTGGAAGAAAAAATAGAAAAAGGGCTTTGTTACAAAGTGGAAAGAAAAATTTTGGCAACAAGGAAGTCTACTCCTCACAACTATAAATATGGAAGTGTTGTTTCTCCTAACCTTCCACAACCTACAAGGGTTACACCACAACAATTGGTAGAAAAAAAAAAAAGAAAAAGGGCTTCATTAAATTGTGATAAAAAAAAAAAATTAAAGGTCATAAGTGTGCTGAGAAGAAATTATTTTACATTGATTGTGGAGAAGAGGAATAAAAGGATCAAGAAAAGTCAAAAGAAGAGTATATACACCAGGAATCAACCCTGAAGAAAGAAGAAATGAATCTAACCACATCTTGTAAAGCATTGGAAATAATTACAACTCCTTAAACTCTTAAGATAGAAGGACATATCAAGAAGAAAAGGTTCAAGAAGTGAAAGATCACATCAATAAAGTAGAAATGCATCCGACCATATCTTGTAATCCAATGATCGAAATTACCTCCTCAAACTATCAAGATAGAAGGACATATCAAGAAGAAAAATTTTCAGGAAGTGAAAGATCACATAAAGCATCAAGAAATGAATTTCACCATATCTTGTAATGCATTGGAAGAAATTACCACTCCTCAAACCCTAAATATAGAAGGACACATCAAGAAGAAAAAGATTCAAGTAGTGAAAGGTCACATCGAGCATCAACAAGTTCTCAAACTTTTGAATGATAATGCCACTTTGGTGTAGAATCGAATGAACCAACTGACAGATAAATATTGCAATGAAAGAAGTTTTGATGTAGGCAATTGGGTATTTTTATGGTTACATACATACAAACAAATGTCCCTCAAGAAAGATATTTATGATAAGGAAATGTTGGCAACACTACACACACATACGAAATGGAAACCTTACCTAATGGGAAGACACTTTAAGGTAAAAGCGGATCATGAAAATATTAAATACTTTTTAGAACAAATATTATCCTCTGAAGACCAACAAAAATGGGTCACAAAGATGTTGGGTTATGACTTTGAAATCATCTACAAAAAAATGAAGAAAAATATTGTGACAGATGGATTCTCAAGAAAGGATGAGGATGTGGAAGCATTGTTCTGTGCCATTTGTATTATCCAAACAGAGTGGGTAAATGAAACAAGGTACGAATGGAAGAAGGACACAGAAGTGTGGCCACTCATTCAAAAGTTGCAAAAGGTCCTAGTTCAAACAATATTTCCAGAACTTGACAAGGAAGGAAAAATCACATTGGAGCCTAGAGCAGTCACAGAAAAAAAAAAAAAAAAAAAACCGATAGCTAAAAAATTGATCAATTTCAGAGTAACTCATCAAGTGGAAGAACTTACCAGTTGAAGATTCCACATCGGAGGACAAGAATTTTATACAGGAGCATCAAGAAGTACTCAAGCATTGAGGAGAACAATTTTTGAAGGAGAGGGGCATGTTAGGTCCCTGCTACTAGTGTAACCCCTTATTGTTATTAGTACAACCCCCTTATTATATTGTAGTGCCCATGTAGTCCCCATATTGTTATTATTGTGGCCCATAGAATCCCACTGTCCCTTACATTATTATTGTTATGTCGGCTCTGATTATATTATGACCCCTTAGACTCCTATATATAGAAAGGAATTCTTTTCAATTGCATCATTTAAGAATTGTTCATTTGTATAATGTAAAGGAGGTTTCCCCCTCGAAGAGGCTTATTTCTAAGGCGTTGATCTATCTTTCTACCTTTTTGTGAGTTGTCTTCATAACAAACCTAGTAATAAGGTTGTGTTCAATCGATATGTGGTGCTTAGAGAGGTGAAATATGTTATTAAACATGAAGTCCTATCAAAGGAACCTGAGAAGATAGAGTTTTAGCTTAAGGAGGAAGAATCAAACTCTACAGCAGAGGAGGAGTTTGAAGATGAAGAGCCACAAGACTATTTCAAGAAACTGGGTAGCTAGAAAGGTATAGTCCATCTACTTTCTATTAAAAAATTTCTTTATCCATTACTGATGATGATCCCAAAAATGTGAAGGAAGCAGTAGACTCAGAGGATGGCAAACTATGGAAAGAGGGCATGTTTGATGAAAGGGAATCTTTGCACAAAAATGATGTTTGGGATCTGGTGGATTTGTCGGTTGGAAGGAAACCCATTGGAAGCAAATGGGTGTTTAAGAAGAAGAAAAATGTAGAAGGAAAGGTGGAGAAATAAAAAGTTTGGTTGGTAGCAAAATGTTATTCCTAGGTGCCAAGAATTGATTTTGGTAATAATTTTTTCTCCTCTCTCCAAGGTAGCCTTTATTAGATTACTTTTAACTGTTGCTGCAAATTTTTATTTTGAGGTAGAAGAAATCGTTGTGAAGACAACATTTCTTCACAGGGATCTGGAAGAGGATATCTACATGAAGCAACCTGAAGGTTTTGTGGTGAAGGGTAAGAAATAATAGGTATGCAATCTAAAGAAGTCTCTGTATGGGTTAAAATAGTCACCAAGGATGTGGTATAAAAAAATTGATACTTTTAGAGAGGGACTTGGCTTCACTAGAAGTAAAGCATATCATTGTGTGTATTTTAAATTAATTAGTGACCGTGTCATTTATCTAGTCTTGTATGTGGATGATATGTTTCTGGTTGGAAATGACAAAGAAATTATCCAGAATTTGAAGACCCAATTTTCCTCCAAATTCGACATGAAAGATCTTGGAACTATAAACTATATTTTGGGCATGGAAATTAAAAGAGATTAGGCAAAGAGGAAGTTGTGGTTAAATTAGAGGAGGTATGTTGAGACAATACTACAAAGGTTTAACATGAAGGATAGTAAATGGTGAAAGTTCCTATTCTTGTAGGTGTAAATTTATCTACCGAATAGTGTCCCAAGACCCAAGAAGAGAAGATGGCATGTCTCATCTTCCGTATGCAAGTATGTTTGGTATCCTAATGTATACGATGGTCTGTATTAGACCAGACGTTGCACATACAGTGGGAGTATTGAGCAGGTTTATGACAAAACCAGGGAAGGAGCATTGGACATCAGTGAAGTGATTTTTTAGGTATTTACATGGCACTAGTGATTATGGTTTGTGCTACCAGGGAAGACAGAGATTGAACAGAGTTTTGGATATTTTTGGCCTTGATAATGTAGACTGGGCTGAAGATATGGATTAGAGAAGATCTACAAGTGGGTATTGGTGAGCACCAGTATTGAAGCAATTATGTTGCAACTCCTAGGCCCCTACTTTACTCTTATCAACCCTATAGTGCATAACAAACTTGGAAGCGTTGGTGTTGTATGCATAAGTACTAGTTCTCAGTGCAGGTTGTCACTTGGTCAGCTAACGCTAGATCACTAGGAGCTCAAGTCAACTTATATGGATTCCAGAAGAATCTCTATATGTGATTAAAGGAAAGAAATATTACTCTATAGATGCTATTGTAACTACAAAAAGGAGAAGGACTGAAATGTAAAGTAAACCTAGTAGACCCTAATTAACAAACTAATCCTACTTTTGCAGAAAGCAGTATGAACAATGAAAGGATTTTCATTACCTACTCAAAGAAGTAAACAACATCTAACTAAGCTATTTCTGGAAGTAAATAAGCAAAATACATCTTTTTGGATTTTTATGTATTTTTATCTGAATTTGACATGCATGTAATTTATTGTGTGTGAATGTGGCAGCGAATAGGTGGCACTAGAGGGTGGTTCTGGGACTTGAGAGGATGTAGGATGCTGCAAATGGGTACTTGGAGGCCTCAGGTGGCCTTCTCAAGGATTTTCCCACACTCAACCTTCAAAAGAAAGCTTATAAGAAAATCTACAGCAAGGCTATCTATAGGAGGAAAATAGGGTAACTACAGGAGGCCTACAAGTGGAGGCCGAGAGTAGTTTTCACTATTTTGAGGGTGTGAGAGAGGGTGGAAAAGGTGGATGAAGGTTGGAATGAGATGTTAGGGTGCCTAGGGTCTAAAAGGATTACTAGGAGAGAGCAAGATGATTGGTTTTGTCAAGGATAGAGGAAGAATTTCTATGGAAATTGCAAGAAACTAAGGCAGAATTGAGGTGAGGTTTGGGTGATCTATAGGGAATGGATCAGATGGAGGATGTGATGGCTGATAAGATGGCCTACTGCAAGAAGAGATCTATTGCAAAGGGACTAACGGTCAACTAATAAGATCAAGCAAAAAATGAAATGAGTGCATTTAGGAGAATAGAGTTTTTCATAAAAACAATCTACATTATGATCTATGAAAGGAAATGATGAGAAGTGATGTAATAAAGGAAAGCATGAAAGAAGGATATTGCAAATAAATAATTTATCATCATGAAGAAGATCTCAAGCAAATAAAAAGTAGATTATTAACCTAATAAAATGCTGCAAACACCAGAAGTCCTGTGAAGGAGGAAAATCTGTGTTTTTTGAGCACCAAGAGTGTCTTTTCTTAAAATCATGGTCCCGTAGGGAGGAAGATAGGCCAAGGCACTGTTGCTATCATTCTTAATATTCTCTTTATCACTGCTTAACCTGCTATAGAAAGCATAAATGGAAGAAAACTATTGAATCATCAAAAGCAACCTATTCTTAACCACAAGAGAAATACATCTAATGGAAACCTGATCTACAAACTAAAATAAAACATACAAATAAAGGTATAGAGGAGCTTGGCTTCTTGGATTGGGCCCTAAGCCAAGAGCTTCGGCTCTCTGAGGTAACTCAGTGCTAGCTCAAAAAGGATTCGATCCTTATTTCCAAAACAAGAACAAGATTACATGAAACTGTCACAAAATAATAAGCTCCAAGTTGAGTAGAGTTTAAATAAAAAAAATCCAACAATAATCCAACCCTAGTGAGGCCCTAGGCCTCTCTACTTATGCAAATTAAGCTACCAAAAACATCCTTAAAATCAGGGAGCCTTGGCTCCCAAAACTCGAGATAATGATTAGTCATCCTCCACTTGCTCAGCTGCCTTGTAGTGACTAGTAATAAATAAGGGGGATTGCCTCCTATAATTCCTCTCCTTTTCCCACTTCAAGTTATTGCTACCATTTTTCCACTAGATCCTCAACTTATACCTCGAAATTCATCAATAATATACATTAAACAAATTTTAGACCACATCGCATCATAACTAACTCAATTCACTCCATAAGCATAAATATAATCAGAAAATCATACAATAACTTAAGAAAATGGTTGATTTGACTAGGTTAGGAGGTAAAAGGAGACCATATAATTACCCATTTATGAGGCTCATAATCACCCCCTTACTAAAGGTGTTGCTCATCCTTTGAGCAACTTAGTCCATCTCATTATCTTTTATGGCCTTGTGCCTCCCCTAGCATCCCAGGCTTCTAATGTGGTCTACTCTTCTTTGTCATAGAATCCTTCCTTCCTTTCTATCTCCTCCCACTGCTCCTCCACTTCTTCTTCTCTTCTACCTTCCAACATGCCTAACAATAGTGGATGACCCAGTTTGAGGCCAATCCAATTGACCTTCAACCTCTGCATGGAGCGCTTGTACATTGGCACCCTTCTTAATGCCTCCTTCAATCTCGTCGAGGAATGATATTCCCTGATCTACAGAGTTTTTGGTAAGGTGTTCCATATCCTCATGCATGCATGCACACAGTCATCCCAAAGTGGCATTTGCATATCCTCAAAGTGTGCAATGGCTTGTGCCAGATCATTTAGATATATAGGGGCAATCTGACGATTATTGGCGGGTAGGTTGTGTGTGCTAATGAGTGCCATGGGATCTGATGGCTCAACTCTTATCATTAATGGCTCACTCTACTTTTTTATCATCAATATTTATATTTCTGCTGCCCTCAACTACTCATGGTTCATCCATGAGGCCATGGCCATTAGTTGTAGGTCCCCTAGCCTGGAATTAGGGTCCCACACATTTATGTCTATGAGGGCCATGTTATGTAGGTAGAATTCTGCAATCTTTGGCTTATCCTCTGATGTGCTTTGGTCACACAGATCCATAAATTGTCTGTAGTCCAAGGCATTGTGCCTCTTTGTGCCAAATTCTTTATCTAGAATTATAACCATTGGTCCTTGAGATATAGGCCATAGGATTGTGTTGGTGTTCTACATTGCAATGTCTCAAAGGATAAGTTGGCCATGCATTCCATCTGAGTCTCTTTCTCTTGTAGCTACCTCCGTAATAATTCATTTTCAGTTTCAAGGTGGCTTCTTGTAATTACTTCCCTATCTCTGAGAGTAATCAACTCTTTTCCCATTTCTCTGAGTTTGTTTTCCATATGGCCAATATCCTCAACTCCTTTGAATTTGGCTATTTGCATCCACCTATGTGTTCTTATCCTTTCCTTCTCTAATTCAAAGATTAGAGGAATTACAATATTTTGTTGGATTATTCTTCCTCCCTCAAGTAGATTGTAATAGGAGGCAAGACTAGGCTGGGGATTAGGTTCTTGTAGCTCTGTTGCTTCCTCCTTTACCTGTGGCTGTCCCTCCATCATTTTCTAAAGATTTTGGGTGTCTTGTAGTTTTGACAATGTCTCCCATAGAACTGTCTGAGCCTCCTGCAGGACTATTTTTGGGTCTTGTAGTACTACCTTTTCCTTCCATGTGGAAGATGTAGGAGTCCCCCTGGGGATTCTTTCCCATTGGAAGAGGGTGAATCTTCAATTGTAATTTGCATTTTTGAAGAGGGCTGAGGTTTGCTTGTTTTAATTCTTGTGCTCTTTTGAGCCCTGAAATACATGGAGGCCTGTCTTTTCCTCCTTTTTTTGGCTTGATTGGTGTACTGAGGGTAGTGGGGGCAGTTGATGCCTACCTTTCAAGAGTCTCAGGGGACCCTTCTCCTTAGTCTTCCTTTTCTGCCTCTTTTTCTCCTCCTTCTATCTCCTTTTCTGTCTCTTCTTGCTCTATTTATTCCTGATCTATTTTTTCATATTTCTCCTCCTTTTTCTTAGTTTCTTCCTCCTTTGTTTCTTGTTTTGCTAAGTCACCAATGGCTTCACCTTCTCCTCCTTGCTTCTCTTCCTCCTCACTACCAGTAGGACCGACATCATAGGTTATGGCCTTAATATCATCCTCAACTATCATGTTTCGGAAAACTTCTGATGCTATAGGGAGTGCAAATGTATGGAGGGCTTCTTCCACTAGGATTTTGATTGACCCATGGTGAGCTAACTACTCTAAATTTTCTACTTGAACTTTAGTGATGGAGTCAATGAGGGACCGCAGGAGGAAGTAGGGGATACTGAGCTTCTGAGGTGCTGGAGTGTCCATGCCATACCTTAATTCATGAAGGATTCTAAAGTGATAACCATAGACAATGTTGTACCTACCCTCATAGGAAATGTATTTGAATATTTGGTAGCTGACCTCATCTCAAGGGTATGGTATGCTAGACCTTCTAATGCCATTTTTATCCTCTATAGGGGTTTCATTGTTTTCAAAAACGTTTTTCTAGGCAACCTGGCTAATTGGTTTCTCATCCTTACTCCAAGGTAGCCCAAGAGGAAGGGTAGTGATCCTACTAATAAATTTAGTGGTTATCTCCATGGAAATACCTCTAAAGGTGACAGTGGAATGAGTCCTTGTGTGGGATACCAGAGTGAGAGAAAACTCTTGGGCAATCTCCTCATCAAACCATTGAAATTTCTCAAAGAAATTCATCCAATTTTCCCTTTTGAAGATGTCCACCACTTGTAAGTATGCATGGAGCCTAGTGGATTTGGTGGGATCCTTTCTCATAAAATCTCCTATCACTTTGTTTATACTCTTTTGGGAGACCACATGTGGAGATGGAGACAATTTTTGAGAAAAAAAGAGAAACAAAGGAGGCATTGTTTTTGTAAAATAAGCATATATATATATATATATATATATATGTATATTTTAATGTATTTTTTCCTCTTAAAGGCTTTATCTCCTCCTCAAATTGAAACCATTTCTTGCATATATTGATATTCAATGAGGAAATGCATGCAACCTACCTCCTCAGACCGAAAATCGTGCTAAAACCCGTGTTTTCTCCCTTCAAGACAAATCATTGGCCCTCCTGTAGAACCTGTAGGTGCTCCTGTACAAAACACAGAGAGCAAGAATACGACAGAGATTGATGGATGATGATGGTTACGAGGCTATGGAGGCACAAGGAGGTTGTTGTAGCTAAGTTACAAGGAGAGAATGAAAGAAAATGTGGTGAGAGTGCTCATGGAGGAGTACTTATTACCCTTTATGGATCTTTCTAGCAATGGGGAGTGAGCTGGCAAAGTATACGTTGGCCATATTCAGTCTATTGGTTGCCACATACCTTGTCATCATCGTCGCTCCTCGTAATCATCCCTCATTATTGCATCAGAGTTCAAACTTCCACCACTACCTATCCTTGACATCTCTCTTGAGTTGACTATGCACACGTGTGGGTGACATCTTGGATGAGTGGAGTCAACTAGATGAAGGTGGCCAAGTTAACTAGACACTTGTCCCTCATTCAACCTCAACCATCTTGTTTCTTTTGTGTGACTTCTCATTACACAAATTAAAACATATGAGTGATTTAGTTACTTACCTATGATCCGAATGTATTTTTTGTGAGGTGTTGTGGCTCTCTCTTTGTGCTGCATGACTTTATTTATTTTTATGCATGATCTCTTGTTATGAAACCAGCTCACAAAAAAATAGAAAAGAGAGATCAATGACTTAGAATTCGGCCTCTTCGAGGGGTAAACCTCCTTTACATTACATAAATGAACAATTCTTCGATGATACAAATGAAAAGACCTCTTTTCTATATATAGGAGTCTAAGGGGTCATAACATAATCAGAGCCAACATAAAAATAATAATGTAAGGGCACAATAATAACAGTAGAGGGCTTCTTTGGGGCACAATAGTAACAATATGGGAACTATATGGGTACATCAATATAATAAGTGGGTTGTACTAATAACAATCCTAGTCTTCGAGTGCAATCTATATCTAGTTGTAACCACTGAAGCCATCCAAAAGGAAAAGTATTTCTTTCCTGCAAGGGTATGAAGGACATGGTCAATAAAAGGAAGAGGAAAGTAATATTTTAGAGTGGCTTTGTTTAATTATCGATAGTCAATATAAATACGCCATCTCCCATCTTCGTTAGGAACTAACAATAATGGAGAGACCCACTGACTATTAGAAATAGGATAGATGAAACAAACATCTAAAAGTTTTTGTAGTTATTCCTTCACAACATCTTTCAGAGTTGGATTCATATTCTTTTGGGGCTGTCAGATAGGTTGGTCTCCTTCCTGAATGTAAATATGATGTGTATAGGTTTGAAGAGGAAAGTCTTTCATATCCTGATAACCCCATGCAAAGGCACCAAGATGGTTCTGCAACAAGTTTACAAGCTGATTTTGCTGAGATGAGTCTTGATATGAACTAATATGCAAGGGTTTACTAGGGCTAATCTCAACAAGAGTAGTATTAGGGTCGAGCACACTCAAGGGGGTCGTCAAAGGCAGTGGTACAGAAGAATGAGAATCATGATTATCTTGCAAATCGAGGTTGAACATCTGGCTCAATGGCTCAAAATTAGGAATAGTGTCTAGATTATTCATGAAATATTGAATATGATCTTCTTGTGAAGACCCAGTATAATGATGTATAAGAGAAATGGACTGAGTCTCCTAATCACTGCTTTGATCCAACCATAAGGTATCTCGGAGGTCCTGAATGGATCCGACAAGAGGATACAAGGTAACTTTCTTCCTAGAATCTCCATGAGAAATATACATGTCATGGGAATGACATCCAATACATGAATTGGATGTAGCAAGCCATGGTTGACCCAGGGTAAAGGGATGTCATCCTACTGGGTTCTTTGGCTGAAGCACAATGAAATCAGTGGGATATTCCCAAGAAACTAATGCAATGATCACATCATCCAATACTCCTTCTAGCTTGATTTTAGATCTATCTGCTAATTCAAGCATAGTGGGAGTAGGACAAAGATGAGATAATTGAAGTTGATCCAGGGTTTTTTTAGTCATGACATTAATGGCTACCCCCAGGTCTATAAGAACATTAGAGACAAGGACATCACCAATATGAGTTGAGGCAATAGGGTTTCTGGGATCAATATATTTCTCCATAGACACGCATCCCGTCATCAACATTGCTGCGCTACAAACGAACTGAATGGTCTGGGGTTCTAATCTCTTCCTTCCATGTTTTTTGAGACAGAGTTCCTTAATGATCTTAGTACAAATGGGGATATATTTAATGGCCTGAAAAAAAGGTACCTTAATAAAAAGGTTCTTGAGTTTAGAAACCAATCTAGTCTCAGAAATAGGCACACTTCTTTCCACAACTAGCCTTTTTGGAAAGGGGGGCTGGTTGGAAGAGGATGGTAAGGATTCAAAAGGTAAGGGAATGGGTTGCTTGGTGACAACTTTTGTAGAATGGTTAGGAGTCTCCTCCTCTCCTTTCTCTTCAATAATCACCATAGGTTGCTTCAGGTGTTTTGAAGTGACATTCCTCCCCAATCTCAATTGGATATCATGAACTCCAACTAGAATAGACTGGTACCCAAATGGTAAAGGCGATTTCATTACATAGATCATTTGCACCACTTTATTATTATTAGGATTGGGTACAGGTTGAGCAGGTAATTGAGGAGGTCGAAATAGGTGGGGTAAATGAAAAGGTAGAGTAGACTGACTCTAAGGTAAAGATGGTTGAGACATTGGATAAGGTGCATATGTAGGTGGATATGACTGCATACATGGATGGTAAGAATACCAAGGATGATTTCGCCCTCTCCAACCTTAGTGCCATGGTGGAGAAGGTTGGTCATCCCACTGCTAAGAATGATTAGTGTTACGATAAGAATATAGATGTGCATTATAACTGAAATAGTGTGGAGATAATTCAGAGCCACATCTCCCTTACATGAGGTAAATTCCTCCTTGCTCCCATGGCGTATAAGTATTCAACTTCACGTTGTTCCCCTTTGATTACAGCTTTATGTCCTAGTATAGAGGGACACTTTTCAATGGTATGGTCTTCTACACAAATAAAACACTTATTAGTTTCCTTCAAATTAAGAGGACACTCTTTAGGACGATGCTTATCTCTACATTTAGGAAAAAAATACATAATGACTCTTGTTCTTTTATAAGTTTTTGCTAAAATTTCAAAGAGTATAACTATTTGCTAATGGTATTCATTATCTCAATATTCATATTTTCCATTTTATTTTCTATTCTAATAATCATAGCATCAGTAGATTCAGTTTTCCTATTTCTACTCTGAATTCTTTTATCAGATCTATACTGATTCCTTCAAAATTTCCTCCACAAACCACAGATCCGATCAAAATTTTTCTGAGGCATATCACCTTGTCCTAAGAGGTTCAAATTATTCCTAACATCGTCAGTAATTCCATGGAAGAACAAAGTTCTAATAGTACCAGAATCAAAATTAAGCTTCGACCTTTATAAAATATACATAAATCTTTCTAAGTAATCCTCAAGAGTTTCATCATCATTCTGTACAATTGTAAGGATTTCACCTTGCATGTCTTGAGTTTTGAAATATTCTTGATATTTTGGAAAAAAAATTCTCTTCATTTGATCCCAAGAAGTTATGGTGTTCCTTCCTAGCCCCATAAACCAGTGGAAAGATGAGTCTTTGAGAGTAGCTAGAAACACTCTCAACTTCTGAGCTTCAGTTGAATAGTCATAATTTCTACACAAAATGTCAAACTCAAATAAAAAAGAGACAGGATCTTCCTGAAATTTACCATGGAAATGAGGAAGATCCGATGGTGGAATATTCTTCATCTGTGAAATAGTACTCGGATCCATAATTTGAAACTTAAAAGTGGATTGTTCCTCATTTACCCAGTTTTTTCCAGTTCCTTCTGCATGATCTTCACAATCTGCCATTGTTTCCACTTCATGATAACCACTCTCAATAGGTCCAGAATATTGACTACTAGTAGTCTCCTCCTTCTCCTCTTTGGGTTGAACCACGCCTGAGCTACTGTCACCAGAGTCCAGGTGGATTGTTCTTGCGTGATGGGTTTGAGTTTTGGACCTCCTTCCTACAGTAGAAGACCCAACATGAGAATTGTTTTCGATTTATCAGTATTTCCTCAATCCTCAGTGGGCTTCAGACCTCTACCTCTTCTGCGCATTCATCTCAAAAGAAAAATAACAAAGCAACTTCAAATAAAATGCTACAAACAAAACTCAACACCTGTAAAATTATTTCAAAAAAAAAACTTTCCAAAACAATAGAAACACACTACAAAAAAAGATAAAATCAAACTCACCCCTATTGCATGAAACGTAAATTTTTTACCAAATCGAATCACCTCCTCGACAATGACGCAAAAATTTTGGGTGCTTGAATTGCACTTAAGCAACTCCTCAACACTTAATTGTCAACCTGGGGGATCTGTAAACTTAGAGACGAAGGACAATCAATTCCAGAGATGGTTTGAACCTTTTTGATGTAAACTCCTACCTTCTTAAATGGGAACTTGTAGAATCGAATTGGAAGGAGTAAAAGACAACTGAATCATCAAAGTAATCTAGTGTTGGAACAAGAAATAATGCATTTGCAAAGGAATCAAAATAAAAAGACAATCACTCCAACTGATCAATGTTTAATCACTGAGCATATGCTTATATTTCTCTTTAGTAGAAACACTTAAGCAGTCTCGTAAGGTGTCCCTTAAACATGCATTCTTAAAGATTTCCTTCTTGCACTAGTCAGTCCTACACTTATCGCAATCTACTTGCACTAGTTCAAGCGCAAATATTTATGCGAGAGGTATAAGATGTGTCTTACCAAAGATTCTTGACTTCATGCAATGGTTCGAACCTCAAGGGTTCTGAACACTTGGATCCTGTGACAAGAAACTATTTCTTGAACCTGAGCAAAGTTCCTTGCAGTTTGTTATTGGTTCTCAAAATAAGCGTTAACTATTTCAAATGAAACTTAATTGCAAATATAATTTACACATGTAGATGTTTCCAATCTTAACTATATTTAGAATAAAAGTAAAAAACCATAACTAGAAACAACCACTAAAGAATCAACCTGCCATCTACACACACACACACACACACAGATATATATATATATATATATATATATATATATATATATACTTAGGATAACAAAAAAGAAACATTGCATGAAAGAGACTAGAAATACTTGTTGCAAGACACCAACATGCACTGGTGCAGGTTCATTTGTCCTGCTTGAACCAGGCAGGGAAATCCAACTAAAATAAATTGCATGAAAGAAAATTGTAGGAAAGGATTAATCACACCAATGTGCACTAGTGCAGGTTCATTTCTCTTGCTTGGACTAGGTGGGGAAAATGAACTAAAATAAATAGCATGAAAGAAAATTGTAGGAAAGGATTAATCACACCAACGTGCACTGGTGCAGATTCATTTCTCCTGCCTGGACCAAGCGGGGAAAACCAACTAAAATAAATTGCATGAAAGGAAATTGCAAGAAAATAAATCTAACTAATTCAAACGATGGATCCAATCACACTTTTGCAAGAATATATGTGCATGGAAATATAATTCAATTAAATGACACTTTAAAAATAAGAACACAAAAATAAATATGAAACCAAAAATAGGGTAAATGAGCTGGGTTGTTTGGGCCCTAGCTAACTAGCTTGTTTCCCGCCTAATAAATCACTCTACTTAGTAATTCATATCAGACTGATTGGCTTAAAATAACATATCAGGTTTCAAAAAGCATGAGGGAGAGCTTATTCTTTCTATTGATTTGCAAGGAAAAGTACATTGTGGAATATAGATTCTATCCCAGATTTGGGCGATAACAAAAATATACAATACGCTTGGAATATAGTGTTTTTATCTCCTCTATATGCTAATCTCCTAATTCTATTTACATTCTGGGATTTATAGACCGTTGGCCCAAGGTCGTAACTACTAAACTTATTACAGGCCATTATGTCAACCATTTACATAACAAAATGTACACTTTAGCCTCTAAGCTTTTAAACTTAGACAATTGAACTTGTTGGCCATGGACCAAATCTTCAGCTTCCATTCAAGCAATCTAAAACTTCAATCTTGTCTTTGGGTGCCTTTGGTTGATCTGGTCTTCGTGTCCAAATAGACGCAAAATGTGGCGGTGGTTAGGGAAGTCCAGATCTACTGTGCAGATTTGTTGCGCTGCCAATAGTGCGAGATTTGATTCTGCACTTAAATCAGCAGTCACATTAACTGGCTTTATTTACCAAGTATTTATCGGAGATAAGGATAAGTTAAAAAAGTGCATTAAAAGTGAGAAATCTGAATTAAATAATTAATTAAATGCTAAATTGAAATAAAATATGAAAAATAAAGTAGATGTGAAATATATCACCATGCTTGGACAAGTGCAAGATGAGGGTATGTGAAAAGCGTAAAACATAGGTAAATAGTTGTGCTTTATAAAGGGAAAAAGGAAAAGAATGGGGACAATTTAGGGGACTAACAACCTTGTACTCTCTCTTGGTCACCTGCATCCAAAACGATCATGCATCATGATAGATTCGGAGGTTAATAGATTTGGTGTTGTCTCGTCATGAGTGACGTCAAAAAAAAATACATAAACAAACATGGCACAATGAAATATTTGACGAATAAGGAGAGTACATGCAAGAGGATTTGTTCGTGAACATATGAAAAAATGGTGCATGCAAAGAGATGTTCTTGCAAACAAACGATCACACAAATATGTGTTCAAAGATCGACGCACATAGGAAAATGCGAAGATGTGTTTTCTAACGGATGGATGAATCATCATACACCATTTGCGAATGGATGAACCTATCAATCATTCCAAGATACAATCTAGGAGCAATGTGCGAATGCAATATCAAGCGAACCCAATGACCATAGAAGACTCCGCTCACCTTGCCATATGGAGGTGAAGCTGTGACGTACCATGAGGACATCTGTCATCCAACAACACTGCATCTCAACATGCACACCAGCAGTAGCACGAATGTACTAGAACTTTCATGTCGAGTCATGTCATGAATCATGTCGACCACATATCTACTATGGGCCATACTGTGAATCAATGTAATTTAACGTGGAATTCCAAGAGACCGACTTGTCATATGAAGAGTCATGTAAATTTGAATGGTCATGGAATCAAATAGTCATGAGGGAAGTCAAAGAACCATAAGGGTCAATTTCACCCTTGGCTATAAATACCCCCTCATTTGCACATGCAAAGAACTTTTCACCTTAGCTCCTCCCACATGGCCTTAAGAGTCTGTAATATTTTCTTTGAGGGGTAAGTAGTGGCTCCAATGCCACACCCAGTGGGTCAGTGGTATGTGGTGTAACAATGTGTTGGAACTTTGTCTTAATTCAGAATCCTGCTAACACGCGAGCACATTTTCACACGTTTTTTGTAATCGTTGTAAGACTAATCTTGAACACTTGTAATGCATGTTTTTTTAACCTGTGTTTAAATTTTGAACTTATTCAACCTTTGTAATAGATATATATTAATGAAAATTTGTTGTAAGAGTTGTTAGGATTATCATACCCATGTTGGCTACCTCCCCGACATTAGACAGAAATTCCACGTAAACTTTCTATAACGACCATCACACTCGCAAAGAGTCCTCCACTGTGTATTGTACATGCTATATTTCCTTGTGTGTTGTAACTGCCGCATCTGTGTGGAATGCTCCTCTAGAAGTTTTGCACATCGTATTGTGATGTGTGTTCCTAACAAAGTTGGGACATCCTCCCATCTGACTTGGAACTCACCCTCACGCTTTCCCTTTGTGTTGAAAGAACCATTGACACAAGTGAAGCTTGCAATCACTAGGCACGCGAACCTTAGTACTCGAAGACAAAGAAGACCACTCTCTTATTCTTACAAGAAAGCATTTAGGCGAACATTTAAGATAATGGAAACTGGTCCATCATACTAGATGGGACTCCTACATCAAACGGTGTGAGGTCTAGTTGGTTCTTCGTACCAGGGAGATTCCCTAATGTTGGCAGGTCCAAAAGGGTCAACATTTTTGCGATAAAAGGAGGGCCAAATAACAAGATGAGCCCATACATATGGGTTGAATCTCCTACCCAATGAATCATACACAATTCCTTCTCCTGGGGTGTTTCTCTCATTTCTCCCTTAATTAGCTATGAATCACTGATGAGATTCTTGATCACCTGTCCTTGTTAAAGTTTAATGGTGAGGATAAAATATCTGTAACTAAGCATATTTCTAATTTTATTCATTTCTATGAATCTCATTGATATAGACATTTTTGTGCACTATAACCCCAAGCATGAAATGTCCATAAACCAAGGGCTCCTAAGTCCCTAAAAGTGTTGTTCTAAGCCCTAAAGGAACAAGGTCAACTGATTACAGCTTCTCCCAGAAGTTCTCCATGAAAAACTGCTTAGAACTGGTCAAAATAGGATCATTTCAGCTGCTCCATAGACAAAGTGTGTTGCATCTCACCTAAACACACTCTGTGGGTGCGTTGCATTTCAAAAAACCCTTCTATGGGGTGCGATGGGTGAGAAGTGACAAATGGCAGTTCCATTCCGCGAGGTGGAGAGGCATGGAAACTTCCAGAAACTTCTCCTGTGACATTTGCCTCTCTGAATTCGACCAAGGATGAGTAAGATATCATCAATCTCCAAGTGGAAGCAAGAACTATCAGAGGGAAGACACTAATCAAATCACAAGCTGACTCATCTCTCTTACAGATATCTATATATGGATCCCTCATCCCAGAGATCCAGAGGCTAGAATTTTGCATATTGTAAGGAATTGATGTTGGTTTCTTGAGACAACATCAAATTGTTGGGTGATCTAAGCTTTGTATGAGGTGAAGAGGGGCTTCCTTGCTGAGGGGATGATGTTGGGTTAGAACAACTGGTTGTAACTCCCTTCGCTCTTCCTTGTTTATCAATAAAATCTATTCAAGCTTTCCTCCATACTCTTGTATCATTTATGCTTTATGCATTTGTATGGTCAATTTACATATGATCCTATATTGTTTATGATTATAGATCCATGTTTTTGTATAGTGATATGCTATTGTGAAGTTGGTCATGCAAGGGAACAAATAGCTAAAGTCTATCAAGAGAGAGAGGAATCGAACTAGGAGATTAGCACAAGGCAGAGGTTGGTCTTCTTTTTTCTTCTCTCATCTATACTTCATAAAGGAAAAATGAAAGTAGCTTTACTTTGTTTGTTTCTAAGGTAGCTATCACACCTTCGTGGGATAAGCAGTTCTGTGTAGACACTTTTCCCTGTAACAAAATGGTGACTCCGTTGGGGAGAATGAATTAGTTTGTTTGTTTATCTTCCTTGTTGTCTATTTTATACACTTTCAGACAAAGCCTGAAGTTGAGCTAGGTAGCTTTCGAACTAAATTTGCTATGCAAATGCAATGTAGATAAATGCCACTTCAGTCAATCTCCGAGATTTATTTATAGATTAAACAACTGATTTACAAACTCTCTAATTGCCCCTTGTGATAGCTCTTAGATCCTCCTTGGATCTATACCTGATTGTTGCATTACTGATTACCATTTGCTCGGCCAAAACCCATGAATTGAACTGCAAACTGTGGCCGGGAACCCAAGCAAAGTCTCATCTCTGGCCCATCGCAGGTACTGTTCTGAGAATCTGAAATTCAGCGCACTTCCTGAGTGTAGTAGGTGCGCTGCATTTCAAATTCCATGTGTTCCAGGTGTGTTGATCAGACTAGGCATTGTTCAATTTTGGTTTTTGTGATTCATTCTTTCCAGTTCTATTCATGAATTTTGCTGCATGTGATCAGTATATCTCTGTCTGAAACCTCTTTTCCTTACTGTTATTCCACCTCCTTTGTACAAAAGAATAGTAAATGTTTTTGTGTATTTGTTGACTCATTTGTAGTTCTCCTTTGGAAAAAGTAACGTAGTCTTACTGTCGTCCTTTGATTTGAAAGTGTCGCAAGTGTCGTTTTCAGTCATAGGAAAGAGTTTGGTTGCTGTAGATAGTCGATTATCCTATTACTATTGTATTTGGTATGAATTTGTAATTTTTCTAGTGTTGAAAGCAAGTATTCATTTCCAAATCGTAAAGTGTTGTGATTGTCTCCATTTTTTATTTCGAAAAGAAACTTGTTGGTAATTGTCGCTTGAAAAGTAATTCAGATTTGTGCATTAGCTTTCTTTTCTCCATTCACATACTAAGAAAGCCAAAAAAAAATACATTCATGTGCATTTGCATTTAGACTGTTTGATTGGTTTGATTTAGGAAAGTGCATTTAGAGTGTGCTCTTTTCTCTTTGTGAAAGAATATTGTCTCTCTTTCCTTAGTATCTAGGATTTTCATTGCACAAAGAAGATAAAAGACTGTTTATCATCTTAGATTTCATTTTATGAATTACACATCTATATCTCGCGGTGAACCTAAAAGGAAAACTTCATAAACAAGATCAACTATAAAATAAATTCAATGAATCTAACAACGCTTTGGAACCTAACGCACAACATTTAGAAGTCTAGGCTAGAGACGTATTCCGGCGTCGTAAAGCCTGGTAGCTGTTGCTCTCACTGATCGTTGGGTGATTCCTCCACTTTGAGACGATAAGTGACAGTACAGACTTGTGCTCCCACGTACCATTGAGTATATTCTGGGAGACAACAATAGGCTTAATCCTTTATCCATAGGAAGTCGTGTCTACCGCCCTATCGATCGCAATGCACTAAACACAACATTCGGGAAGATTGACTGCTGTACCGTAAAAAGTATTCTACAGTTTTTCAATTGGTTTGGTAATCCCTCTACCTAGATTTCTAGAGCAGTCACTTTCATTCCTTTTTAGACTCCTTAACAAAAAAGGTCCATCTGAGCACTTGTCACTTTAGGCTCATTAAAAATCGAAGGCGACTAGTGTGGTAATTTGTTTTTTCTCGACTCTTAACAATTGAAAAAACAAGTTGTGTCAAAGCATATAAAATTTATTTTAAACGGAATAATCATCACCTTTTCCTACGTTGATCTTAGGTTGAGAAAATGCAACCCACCATCCAAGGAATTCCCCTTGGAGGAAATCCTAGACCCTTCTCCTCTTGGGGATATGTTGGTGCACCCCATATGGCGACATTGTCGCTTCCAGGATTGACAATCGGCTTGTCCGTATGGCTCTTCTCAACCTCCATCATTCAGAACACTGCAATTCCTGAATAATCGAGTCAGCAACTAGACGAATCCAGAGTTACCCAGCAACCTTCTACTTCCTCCAATTCTTCCTCGCCTCCTTATTCTTCGCTTGATGGTGTTGGTAAAGCCAAAAATCAAGTACATGAGAAGAAGAAGGAAAAGAAGAAGAAATAGAAGAAGAAGAAAGAGCCAAAAGTGAAAGGGGGCAACCAAACATCGTCTAGCGAAAATCCACACACTGCACCGACCAGGCCTAAATCACCATGCGTCATTTGCAGAGGACACCACTATCATAGAGATTTTCCATGCATGCCTCAGATCTTAAGGGATTGGTCTCCTCGTTTGCACAACTCGGTGTCGTCAACCTCTGATAATCATGTTGAAAACACATCGTCGACTAGTGAAAGTGAAGCCCCATGACAAAAAGTAAAATCCAGATTTCCTTGTAAATTGTGCGAAGGCAATCATGCCGTCCACCGTTGTCCCTTCTTAGACGAGGCTAAAAGCGTTTTGGATGATCGTTCGGTTTCACCGTCACGACTTCCTCCTGGATATAAAAAACTCTTGCCGAGTCCATCATTAGTTGAAAAGATGGCTGACCCACTCAGGTGGTCGGCTGAAGCATCTATCATTGAAGACAAACCATCTGAACCCATGCCATACGAAAGTCAAAAGGTCGAGGCGGCAGTTGACCCGGTCTTGCCTTCAGAGGTTCCATCTTCAGATGATACAGTCAAAGAAGAGAATAAGGATGACACCGTCCAAATTCTTTTCGTAAGCACAGACTCCGATGAACATGGGGGAAATTTACGCATTCCTTTACCGGAGGAAGGAAGTTTGTCAGAGTCGTACCCGGTCGTCTATTCGGTCCCACCTCCAAGCAACCTAGTTGTCTCCTTCGACTGGAATCTACTAGGCAGACCCTGTTTACCAGCTAGTGTACCATTCCGAATTATTGCTCAAGTATATAGAATGGTTATGGCTCATACCATCGTAGATGAAGGCGCTTCTGTGAGCATCCTTTCCTCGAATGCTTCGAAAGTGTTTGGTTCTCCATCGCTTTTTCCTAAGATGAGAAATCTAACAAGCTTTGACAAAGGAACCAGTCGACCATTAGGGATCCTTCCCAGTGTGCCCATAACTTTGAGAGGGAAAACTGTTAAGATGAACGTAATGGTAGTTCAAGGACCCCTGGATTATAATCTACTCTTGGATGAGACTATATTTACTGCATGGGAGCAATCATCTCCTCACTCTTTAGAGTAATGTGTTTTCAACACGAAGGAAGATTGGTCAAGCTCGTAGACCAGCTTTCATTTCCTGGATCACACAAAGCAAATAGTCATATTCCATCCCCGAATGGTCTTTTCACACAAGGAATGTCTCATCAATCTCCAATCTGTGCACCTGATGAGAGCGAGTGATTCGGGAGACATGACTGAAACCCAGGGGGCATGCACCCTGGTCTGCTTCGGTAGGAAAAATTCGGGTATAGGGTAGGTTTCCGCGAGAGATATATGACTAGACTGTACTCTCGTCCGTTATTGGAAGAGGGGGCTAGACTGGAACAAGATTCTCTCATCAAAGTTATGTGAGTGGATTGTCTCACCTTTGTCTATTTTAGTAGACATCGTCGAAGAAATGTTTTGTTTGCGCTGTGAATAGAACAATCTTTGGTAACCTGAAAGAGGATTACCTTTCCTAGTAGAACAAATGTTTTGTCTGTAGAACAAAAGTTGGCCTTGAAGCTTTATTTTATACCTAGGGGCATGCAAACCTCTTGGAATGCAAGCGAAGAGCGACTATTTATTTTTTAGAATTTGTAGGTCCTCTAACCCTTTAAACTCATAGGATTGGTCGTTTCCTAACTTACATAAAGAAAGGATGTGGGGAAAAACTCTAAAAATTTCCATTTTTAAATGGGACATTCTTATTATACGACTGGATTAATTGAGTAGTTTTACCACATAGTTCAAGCTCGTTAAAAAATAAACATAAGCCATGAGAAAATGTTTCCGCCTGCGTTTAAGCTCATTAAAAATGAACTATTTCCTGGTAAATAACCATCGTGAATGTAGTACTTCAGCCTTTAAAAGCCTTGGTCATGTTTTCATCATCACCTCCATTCTATATTGGCCGATCATTCACCTCCATTTTATTGTTTACCACTTTTGAGGAATAGCTGCGAAGAGTGATCTCACTAGCCATCCTTGTAACACTGCCGTGATTGGAACATTCCAAACCTTACATGGAATCAACTGCTACCCAATTTTATCACTCGTTCCTCAAAAGACAAGTCTCCTTTAAGATTTTTTCAACTGACTCATAAAATATGAAAGGATTACCGAGCCATTGGCCTCTCCATCTCGTTAAAGGGACCAAAATTGTTATCCCTCCTCTAAATTTTAATCTTTTTGGACCTGAGGGATTATTACACAAAAAGATCGAGCACTTGTTTTGTTCAGCTCGTTAAACGAATCGAAAATTCATCCCTTCTGTATTGTTTTATACTTTTTTGGACTTAAGGGATTAGATGACAAAAAAAGGAATTTTGGAGTTTCCTTTACGTTCCTTTTCAGACTCTCTAAAATTGAAAAGGACCAAGTTATCTTTGTCATTAAACTCATTAAAACTTAATAGTGAAAAACTTGTCCATAGCAGACAAGAACGAGTTTCACTATCGCTAGGCTCGTTAAAACATAGCGAAGGGTTTTCCCGAAGGGAAAATTATAGAACAAGCATATGTTATCCTCCTCAAGCTTGAAAAAAATAAAGAGGTAGTGGTAAACAATGACTGGGGAAAATTGGGAAGAAAACTTGAAGAAACCTTGTTGGTAGCAAGTCGCTATTGAACATGACACTTTCACTCCGCGTCCAAGTCGGGTTGGGTTGTTTCACTCACTGGTCACATCACCATGGTCCCACCAAACCATCCAAATTTGGGTTAATGCTACCAATCCATCATGTCAGTGTCGCCAATAATTTCAAGAGAAGTCATTCAGAGAATTCACCTGTGTCTCATCCGCTATAATACATTTACACTCCATTCTTTCATGACCGCCACCCTGAACCGTATGTCAGCAGATCATTTTCACCTCCATTAAAATCATTTGCTCTGTTCCATGTCATTGATGTGGGAATCATTAAGGCCCTCCTGTGACGGATCGCTTCTTGTTGACATCAGCTCATTATCGAAGAAGTCGATCTAGGAACACCCCGTTCAGTACTTTGAAGCTTGCATGCCTCAATGGAAAGTTTCTCACTTCCGGCGACAGGTTTACAACAACGGCCTTCGATGATCCGGATTTAGATAGGAACACAATAAAATATACAGATAACCATAAAGACAGATATGCAGCGGAAATAATACTTCACTTCATTAATGGAAAATACTGAAATATGCTTACAAATGGAAATAGAAATAACCTAGCTAGGGTGATGGTAGCTGATCTCTGAGAAGAGATGTGCCTGCTACATGCCTCTGAACTGTTCCGAACTCTGTTACAATGAGGATCGTAGGCCTATTTATTGTGGAGAAACAATGGAAAACCCTTCACATCCAAAAACCTAACCCTAGAAGATGAAACGCCAAATTGTGGGCCCCGTTTGGGTAAATTGGTACATCAATTTCCCAGGGTCGTAACTTTCGCATACGATCTCCGTTTGACGCGTACGATAGCTCGTTAGAAAGATCTATCCGAGTAATATCACTTTGGGAGCCAACATTGTTGCCCCAGATTCCCAAAAAAAACATTTTTTAGGGCCTCAAAACGACTCCAGAAGTTCAGGACCTAAAAAACTACTAAAAATAGTAAACTGTGCTACAATTTAGGAAACTGAAAAAGCTGAAACAGACAGATGTGGGGGTGCAAATGGGATAGGTGGGTGGCCACCAACATCCACCTGGATCATTCCTTCCCCTCTTAGGAAGCAATGGTCCCCATTGCATTCATTTCCTCCCTGAGATGAGGAAGCTTCTGCTAAGCTAGGTCTCTGGTGAGCTGTTCTGCAATCTCTGATGTGTCTAGTAATGGTGGGAAGCATGGTCGATGACGGTCCACATTGAACACTCGGTGTAAGCGAAGGAATGGAGGAATGTTGTGCTTCAAAGCATTGTTTCCCAAAGCCTTCGTACTGGTGTAAGGACCATGTCAGAGTGGTCTGCGTTTCTGATGGGTTCTGGTAAGGCGTTCTCTCTGTCGATGCAACCAGACTTTGTTTCCCACCTGAAACTTATGTGGTACCCATGTGGGTGAGGAGAATTTTTTCCTGTGTTTTGTCAGGATTGTATCCCTTTGTTTCTGCTGCTGCGTGGAGGAACCCTTTGCAAGGGTCATGGATGTAGCAATGATCTTCCCCTTACATTGGGAGTGAACCAGACAGATGAATTTCCTGGTCTGTGATATAAACTTGCTGCCTTTTTTGGTAGTGACCAAAGATGTGGCTGTAGGTGTGGCTACCTCTGGTATCCTGTATAATGAATTATTCAAAGAAATAATGACAACACGAGGCCTTTACTCATAGACAGCATGTCGCCTCCATAAGTATGGTTGGCCTAATAATACATCACAAACATCCAGAGGTGTAACATCACACAATATCTCGTCTATGAAGGGCTTGATGCTGTATGGAAGGTGGCACTGCTGGAAAAGTTTGAGATCTAGTCCTTCATGAAGCCACCTGATACTGTACGGCTGCGGGTGCACTGCGGTCGGTAGGCCCAACTGCTTCATGACCTTTGCTGAAATAAGGTTCTTTTGGCTGCCACTGTCGACAATGAATTGTAGTGGGGAACCATTCACCCACATCTGTGTGTGGAAAAGACGCTCCCCTTCCTCTGGATTTTCGGTCTCATCTTTCTCGATCTTGGCGGTGGCAACAGTGCCGCTGGGATCTGCATCAATGATCTGCTTCCCTTTGCCATTCCCCTTGTCGGGTTCTGGCTCAGGGTCAGAACATGCATCTGATTCAGAAGCCTTCAACTCAACCACCAGAGACTGCTTGGTCCGACACTCGTGTTATGAGTGGGACCCTTGTGGAACTCACACCAGTTCCCTGTGTCCTTCTTCGGCTTCATGGTGTTGTTCTTTTCATGCCGCTTCGACGGGTTGTCTCGGGTCACCCCGTCTTAGCTTTGTCCTTTGGGCTTCGGATTTGCAGATCCAAACTCTCGCTTCTTCTATTTGAACTTTTGCTCGATTTTGACAGCGTATCGGTACGCTGTGCCGAGCGAGGAGATGTTCAAGAACACCATCTCTTCCTGGATGTATCTGTGTAGGAAGCCGCGGTATTTGAGTACCAGATGCGGCTCAAAATCATTGATACCCAACTTTGTGCGAAGGGTATGAAAAATGTTTGTGAACTCAGGCACATCTTGGTTTCATCCCTGCTGTAGTGTGGTCCATTTGATGTATTTGTCCTCATAGCTTTCGACAGGGTAGTACTGCTCCTTGGTGGCATCCCGGAAGTCATTCCAAGTGGGTGCGGCTGAAAATAGTGAGCCTGTACTTTCATCCTTCTGCTCGTAGTGGGTTTCCCACCAGTCGTTTACGTGGGGGCCTGCTTTGAGAAGAGCAAAAACAATCTTTTCCCGACTTGAAAATTCGTGAACAGAAAAATACCCATCTAGCAGATTTAACCATTTATCTGTGGCATCTGCGTCTATCTGACCCTCAAATGTGGGGATTTCAAAATTAGCTTGTACCTTAAACGATGTGGTGTTTCCAGAGTCGCTGTTGGAAGCCGATGCGTCGCCTCTAGGTAGCCGCTCAAGGATCTACCCAAAGCTATCCGTCATCGCGTTCCTTTGCCGCTCGAGCGCTTCTTCGAGCAATATTTTGATAGGATCTCCTACCCCCTCGTCTTTCTTCTCATCTGCCATGGGAGGCCGTCGGGATTTGCGAGGCTGGTCTTGCAAAGGTTCAACCAGTTCAAGCCCTAACTCCTTATATCCTGACCTCGTTGGGGACATGCAAAGAAAACAGAGAAAAAAAAAGCAGACCGCTCTGATACCACTGATCCGGATTTAAACAGGAACGCAAGAAAATATAGAGATAACCATAAAGACAGATATGCAGCGGAAATAATACTTCATTTCATTAATGGAAAATACTGAAATATTCTTACAAATGGAAATAGAAATAACCCAGCTAGGGCAATGGTAGCTGATCTCTGAGAAGAGATGTGTCGGCTACATGCCTCTGAACTATTCTGAACTGTGTTACAATGAGGCTCGAAGGCCTATTTATTGTTGAGAAACAATGGAAAACCCTTCACATCCCAAAACCTAACCCTAGAAGATGAAACGCCAAAATGTGGGCTCTGTTTGGGTAAATTGGTACATCAATTTCCAGGGGTCGTAACTTTGGCATACGATCTCCATTTGACACGTACGATAGCTCATTAGAAAGATCTATCCGAGTAATATCACTTTGGGAGCCAACATGGGTCTACGGACCCATGTTGCAGATTCCCAAAAAAACGTTTTTTAGGGCCTCAAAAACGGCTTCGGAAGTTCAGGACCCGAAAAACTGCTAAAATTAGTAAACTGTGCTACAATTTAGGAAACTGAAAAAGCTGAAAGAGATAGATGTGGGGGTCCAAATGGGATAGGTGGGTGGCCACCAACATCCACTTGGATCATTCGACCAAAAGATTTTGCGTGGTGTTCAATGCCAAGTCCTTTATTCACACAATGTGAATTTTACTGCAGTACCTTGAGGGTCATTATCATTATCGGTGATTCCTCTCGCGCTTGTTAAAACTTACATCATTGGCTGGTAATCAGGCAATGTCTTTCCGTGTTCCACTCCAGAACGTCTCTCACATGGATAGACTTGTACTTCGAGTGAAGATCGAACAAGATCGAAGATCGTGGATCTAGTTTCATCCATCCGAGATGCGATATATATTCATGGAAATGAAGACATCAAATGTACATCATTGTTGCACAGATAATCATCCAATCAAAGGGATGATGGCTCTACCAAAATCATCAATCTACATTCAAATGATTATCTGTCCTATGTACATAAAAATGAATTTATAAAGCTGAGCATGAGAATGCCCGCCTCAGCTAGATCATGAAAATATTATGAAGATAATGTATTGTATTGTATCATATTACAGGTCTCCTCCCAACTTGAAAGAACTTTGGATCCTCATAATAAAGCATTTCAGCCGACATCAAAAGATTAACGACCTCATGCTTTAGGGGGCAACTGTTATAGACATTTTTGGGCACTACAACCCCAAGCATGAAATCTCCATAAACCAAGGGCTCCTAAGTCCCTAAAAGTGTTGTTCTAACCCCAAAGGGAACAAGGTCAACTGATTACAGCTTCTCCCAGAAGTTCTCCATGAAAACTTGCTCAGAAATGGTCAAAACAGGATCATTTCAGCTGCTCCATAGACAAAGTGCGTTGCATCTCACCGAAACACACTGTGTGGCTGCATTGAATTTCAAAAATCCCTTCTATGGGGTGAGATGGGTGAGAAGTGACAAATGACAGTGTCATTCCGCGAGGTGGAGAGGCATGGAAACTTCCAGAAACTTCTCCTGCAACACTTGCCTCTTTGAATTCAACCAAGGATGAGTAATAGATCATCAATCTCCAAGTGGAAGCAAGAACTATCAAAGGGAAGACACTAATCAAATCAAAATCTGACTCATCTCCATTACAGATATCTATATATGGATCCCTCATCCCAGAGATCCGGAGGCTGGAATTTTGCATATTGTAAGGAATTGCTATTGGTTTCTTGAGACAACATCAGATTGTTGGGTGATCTAAGCTTTGTATGAGGTGAAGAGGGGCCTCCTTGCTGAGGGGATGATGCTGGGTCAGAACAACTGGTTGTAACTCCCTTGGCTCTTCCTTGTTTATCAATAAAATCTATTCAAGTTTTCCTCCATACTCTTGTACTATCATTTATGTTTTCTGCATTTGTATGGTCAATTTACATCTGATCCTAGATTGTTTATGATTTTAGATCCATGTTCTTGTATAGTGCTATGCTACTGTGATCTTACAGGTAATCTATGAAGCTGGGCGTGGAAGGGAACAAGTAGCAAAATTCTATCAAGAGAGAGAGGAATCGAACTATGAGATTAGCGCAAGAGAGAGGTTGGTCTTCTTTGTTCTTCTCTCTTCTATACTTCATAAAGAGAAAATGAAAGTAGCTTTACTTTGTTTGTTTCTAAGGTAGCTATCACACCTTAGTGGGATAAGTAGTTATGTGTAGACACTTTTCCCTGTAACACTCATGAAATCGATAGTGATGATCTTGTTTGAGTACTCTTCTTCCTCATCCTTGAAGGTCTTTCTAATTGATGGTGTCATACCCTGCCACCTACTTCCGTCGATTCCCTTCTCACATTCCCCAAGGAACACCATCAAGCCTTCAATGAGTGTGACCACCAAGATGTCTATGAACCAATCTCTCATTTAATAATAAAGCCTAGAGAATAAGTTCAAGACTTTGCTACCCACTTCCTTCACCTATGTCATGAGACTCCAGAAGGGTTTGTGTGCCTTGACTTCATGACCCAAGAGTTGAAACACTTGGTTCATGTCTCCTGAAATGGTGAACCTCCTAATTTTCCTTCTTCCTCAACTCTTTCAGATCATGATACACCTCATGTCTTGAAAATGGTTCCCCCTTGTAGCAATCACAAATCTCATAAATCTACATAGCAGGTACCCCCCGCAGTGGTTGTAAAGTTGAGAAATATGTGCAGCATGTTCCCAACCCATCTGCTCAACTGTCTCTCGCCCCAATGGAGGAAATTCCAGAATGGTTCAGAAAGCCTATGGAAAATATCATCCCTCGTTTCTCCAATAGGACATCATCATTCATAACCTAAGTCTCGAGTCTAATCGACATCTCTACCATCCTCCATCATCTACAAGCCATGACTCGTTGCACCATGACTTGCTTGAGCAATCTTCTTCACAAGCTACCTACATGCACTCTCTTGATTCTCGAGTTGCTGGCTCAAGTTGTAGTCATGTGCAAGGTAGTCTCATCATACAAATGGAGGAGTAAGACAATGAAGACATTTTCAATTCCTCTCAAAACATTTCTCTTCCATTCTTGATCGATTCACGATCTGAAAATATTGATGAAACATCATGCACAATTAATTATTTCGATCAACCTCCAAAGTTGGGTAGTCATCACTCCCATGATTTTGTATGTTCTGATGAACACCGAATCACATCATATGATCTATTATCATCTCATGTACACTCTAACTCAGATCTAGAAAGTGCACCAGTCAAAGAAGACATCCATATTGAAGCTTCCTCTACACCTCACTTGCCCATGTGTCTTATCATTCATAGTACACCAACATGCTTCAGAGATATTCCATGTTCTCTTGCTTCTTCAACTTATGAGTTATATCCTCAATTGACACAAGCCAATGAAAGTTCCCATGATGAAAATAGTCTCAACACACATGACTCTTCATACCCGTCATCATCTTATCTGTTGCATGAAGACAATGCATCAAGTGAGCTTGTTGAAAATATTGATGAAGTTTGTGATAGAGATGCATTTCATCCTAAGGGAGATTTTCAAATCAATAACAAAATCCATTCTCAAGCCATGCATGATTTGGTTCACATCTCAAAAAGAAATTTTTCAATGCTGGAAAGCTTTTGGATGTGTTAGGGATTCGAGGCACTTCAACATCTGTTGAATGTTTTGTCAGGACCTCGCGATTCTGGTAAGCTCGCCAAACCAAATCAAACCTCACTCGTTATAGACATATTCGGGCACTGCAACCCCAATCACATATGTCCATAAACCAAGGGCTTATGAGTCCCTAAAAGTGTTGTTTCATGCCCTAAAGGAGCAAGGTAAGTTGATTACATCATCTCCCAGAAGTTTTCCACATAAAACTACTCAAAACTGGTCAAAACTGGACCATATAGATTTCTCAGTGCTAAGGGTGCGATGCATCTCACCTACTCAGTGCAAAATGTGTGATGCATACTGGAAAGCCCTTCTATACGGTGCGAAGGGTAAGAGTAGACAAATGGCAGAGACAGTTTTCAAGGTGGATGATCATGGAATCTTCCAGAAACTTCCCCTGTGACCTTGCCTCTCTGAATTCGCCCAGAGATGAGTAAGAGATCATCAATCTCCAAGTGGAACCAAGAAATATCAGAGAGAGGATACTAGTCAAAATCCTAGAAGCTGACTCACCCCCTGCAATCAATTATATATGGATCCCTCATCCCAGAGATATAGGGGCTGGAATCTTGTATCTTGTAAGGAAGTGTTGTTGGTTTCGTGGTGGAATATCATAGTGTTGGGTGATCTAATCTTTTCATGAGGTGATGAAGGGCTTACATGCTGGGAGGATGACACTGGGTCAGATCAGTGGGTTGTAATCCTCTCTTCTAATCTTTACATCAATAAAGCTATTCAAGATTTCCTCCACATTCTTGTATGTTTGATAATATATGCATTTGTGTGGTCAATATATATCTGGTCCTATATTGTTTATGATTGTAGATCTCTGCACTTTGAAGCTATTATGCTGCTCTAACTTTATAGGTACTCTGTGAAGTGGAGTAATCAAGGAACGAGCGGTAAAAGATCCGTCAGAGGGGAGAAGGAACAAGAAAAAAACCAAGAAAAAGATTGAGGTTGGTATTCTTTGCTCCTCTCCTATCTACTTCTCGTAAAGGAAAATGAAAGTGACTTTAATCTGATTGTTTCTAAGATAGAGACCCGTCTTAGTGGGACTAGCAGCTCTGCATAGACACTAGATTTCCCGATAACAAAATGGCGACTCCACTGGGGAGCGAATAGCTTGTTTGCTTGTCTATATTTGTTTGATTTACAAACTTACAGACGGGGTCTGAAGTTAAGCTAGCTAGCCTTCGAACTACATTTTCTATGCAAGTGTAAGGTAGATCAATGTTGCTTCAGTCTATCTCTAGGTTTTGTTTATAAACTGAACAACTAATTTTCAAACATCCTAATTGCCCTGGTGGTGGCTCAAGTAGCCTCATTAGATTAGCCCCTGTGATTTGCATTTACTTACTATCATTAGCTCGGCCTAAGTCCTTGAAGAAAGCTGCAAATTGTGACCAAGAACCAAGTTGAAGTCTCGTCCCTAGACCATTGCACTTTCTCCTCTTGGGAATATGGATGCATCACACCTTTCGTGTGTAGTAGGTGAGATGCATCGCTCTTTCCTTGTGTTACAGGTGCGATGATCAGATAAGACCTCTTCTACTTCTAAATTTTGGTTTTTGTTCACTCTCTTCAGCTTTATTAAGGAGTTTTGCTATCTGTGATCAGTATACCACTGTGGAAACTCCCTTCCTTTGCATGAGTCAGCCTCCATAGTGCAAAGAACACTAAATGTTTTTATGTATTGTTCGCCATTTACGGTTCTTCTTTACAAAGAAGTAGCGTAATCAAACTATCGTATTTTGATTTGGAAGTGTCATTTTCAGTCAAAGAAAAGAATCCTATTGTTCTTAATGGTCGATTACACTGTTACTCTTATTCTTAATGGTCAATTCAAAATCGCATAGTGTCCTCATTATATTCCTTTCATATGTTGAAGAGAAAATTGTTAGTACTGTCGCTTGAAATGATTCAGATTTGTACTTAGAATTCTTTTTGTCATTCACACATTAAGAAAGGCAAAAAAAAATACATGCATGTGCATTTACATTTAGACTGATTGTTGATTTTGATTTAGGAAAGTGCATCTAGTGTGTGTTCTCTCCTCTCTGTTCAAAGAATCCTGCTTCTCTTTCCATAGTAGCTAGGATTTTCATTGCAAAAAGAAGATTAAACAATTGTTTATCATCTTAGATTGAATTTTAGGAATTGTATATCTACATCACGCGGTGAACCTGAAAGGAAAACTTCTTAAGAAAGATCAACTGTAAAATAAATTCAATGAACATAAAAACGCTTTGGAACCTAACGCACAACATTTAAAAGTCTAGGCTAGAGATGTATTCCAGCATGGTAAAGCCTAGTAACTATTGATTTCATTGTAAGTTGGGTGATTCCTCCTCTTTGAGAAGACAAGTGCCAGTACAGACTTGTTCTCCCATGTATTGTCGAGTATATATTGGGAGAACACAATAGGCTATATCCTTTATCCTTAGGAAGTCGTGTCTGCCACCCTATCGATCCCAATGCACTAAACACAACATTCAGGAAGATTGACTACTGTACCACAAAAAGTATTCTGCAATTTTGTGATTGGTTTGGTAATCCCTCTGTCTATATTTCTAGAGGAGTCTCTTTCATTCCTTTTTAGACTCCTTAAAGGAAAAGGTCCATCTGAGCACTTGTCACTTTAGGCTCATTAAAAATCGAAGGCGACTATAGTCATATTTAGCTTTTTATCGACTCTTAAAAACTAAAAGCAAGTTGTGTCAAAGCGTCTAAAATTTGTTTTAATCGGAATAATGTCGTTGTTCCCTCGTTGGTCTTAGGTTGCGAAAAATGGAGTCCACCAACCAAGGAATTCCACTTGAGGGAAGTCCTAGTCCTTTCTCCTCTCGGGGAAATGTTGGTGCACCTCATATGGCCACATTCTCCCTCCCAGGACTAACAATAAGCTTGCCAATATGGCTCTTCTCGACCTCTGTCGTTCAAACCACCATGATTCCTAAGAAATCAAGTCAACAACTTGATGATACTAGAGTTAGCCCCCAACCTTCTGCTTCACTTGTTTCTCCCTCCCCTCCTTCCTCTTCGCTTGGTGAAGTTGGTAAAGCTAAAAACCAAGTAACTGAGAAGAAGAATAAAGGGAAGGAGAAAAAGAAGATGGAGCCAAAGGCGAAAAGGGGGAACCATGCATCGTTTAGGGAAAATCCACACACAGCATCGTCCAAGCCTAAATCTCCATGTGTCATTTTCAAGAGATACAACTATCGTCGAGATTGTCCTTGCATCCCCTGGATCTTAAGGGACTGGTCTCCTCCTTTGGACAATTCGGTGTCATCAACCTCTAACGATCATGTTGAGAGTACACCATCAACTAGTGAAAACGAAGTCTCTAGACAGAAAGGAAAATGTAAATTTCCTTGCAAACTGTGTGAAGGCGATCATGCCGTCCACCATTGTCCCTTCCTAGATGAAGCTAAAAGAGTGTCGAATAACCGTCCTACTTCACCGCTACAGCTTCCTCCTAGGTACAAGAAACTCTTACTGAGTCCATCACTAGTTGAAAATCCAACTAACACAACTTTGTGGTCAGTCGAAGCATCTATCATTGAAGATAAACAGTCTGAATCCACACCAGACAAAAGTCAAAAGGTTGAGGCGACAGTTGACCCAGTCTTGTCTTCAGAAGGTCCATCTTCAGAAGATACAGTCACTAAAGAGAATGAGAATGACAGCGTTCAAATTCTTTTCATAAACAAAGACTCCGATGAACACGAGGGAAATCTATCCATTCCTTTACCACAAGGAAGTTCATCGGGGTAATATCCAGCCATTTATTCGGTCCCACCTCCAGGTAACCTAGTCATTTCCTTCGATTGGAATCTACTAGGTAGACCTCGTTTTCCGTATAATGTACCATTTCGAATGATTGTACAAGATTACAGAATGGTCATGGTTAGTACCATCATAGATGAAGGGGCTTCTGTGAGTATCCTTTCCTCAACTGGTTGGAAAGTGCTTGGTTCGCCATCGTTTCTGCTTGAGATGTGAAATCTAACAGGGTTCAACAAAGGAACCAGTCGACTGGTAGGGATCCTTCCAAGTTTACCTATAACTTTGAGAGGGAAAACAATGTATCTAAACGTAATGGTATTCCAAGGACCTTTAGATTATAATATACTCCTTGGGTGTGACTATATTTATAGAATGGGAGCCATTGTCTCCTCACTCTTTCGAGTAATCTATTTTCCGCATGAAGGCCGAGTGGTCCAGATCATAGACCAACTTTTTTTCCTAGCTCACATATAGCTAATAGTCATATGCTATCCCTAACTGATCTTTTCACACAAGGAATGTCTCATCAATCTCAAGTCCATCCAACTGACGAGCGAAAGTAATTCGGTGGCCACGATTGAAACCCAGGGGCCATGCACCCTGGTTTGCTTCGGCAGGGAAACTGTGTGTATAGGGTAGGTTTCCACGAAGGATATATGACTAGTCTGACACCCGTCTATTTAGGAAAATAATATTAGATCGAAAAAAGATTCACTCGTCAAGGTTAGGTGTTTGGAGGTAGAATCACCTTTGTCCAAATGGACTAAGCCGGGAAGTGTTTCTGTCTACTACGCGGACGGAAACTATCTTGCAAATGCGAGAACTTCTATATGGTATCGTAGAAACTCTATTTCACTATACCTAGGGGTATGCAAACCTGTCTGCATGCAAGTGAAGAGCGCCCATTTATATTCTTTCAACCCTTTAAGCTGGTAGGATTGGTCATTCCTAACATGGATAAAGAAATGATATGGAGCAAAGCTTGGGACGATGCAAGCTCCATAAAAATGGAATCTATCGATGAGACATCCTTATCATGCGACTGGCACGAGCAGTTTTTATGCGAAGTTCAAGCTCGTTAAAAATTGAACCTAAGCAATGAGAAAATGTTCCCCCCAGAGTTTAAGCTCATTGTTGGAGAGGTAAATCCTCTCTATGGATAGAGGCGATCCCTACTAGCCCAGAATGGGTCTAGCAACAATCAGTCAATGCTACTATGCAAGTTCCTAATTGCAAATAAAAGGTAGGCAATTAACACCTACTTGGATTCCAACGTTATTGTTTGATGAAGAGCCATCGCTCTCGCTCCTTCACTTTGGCCGGTCATAATCCTCCACAATCCTCGTGGATAGACACCTGCACACATAAAGAGAAACACAAACACAAGCGTGAAATCTAATAAATGCAATTATACATCAGTCAGAAAGGACATAACTCACATTAATCATTACAAAGACAAATGAGAGTGGAACCACAATAGTAGTCATCTATTATTAGTCAATAACATAGAAGAGTACAACCGAAGTTCTGACGTCGAATTCTTCTCAAGAGGGTCCAGCCAACAAGTCTCTTAAGCATTCACCCTTGGAGGTAGGTCTCCCAAGATGAAAACACTCTCTCACACAAGTTCACACAAGAAAGCAACACTTCAAAACCTTCCTTAAGCTCTCTACCAATCCCACACTTGTCACACCAACTACCTACTAGCAACAACACTCTAAGCAATATCAATTCCACACTGTCAAAAACCTAGCTGCTCATGGCAATGGTAGAGGCTTAAATAGGATAAGGAGTCTCCATGAATGGTGGGAGGATGAGCTTATCTCCAAGGAAGGTGGCACAAATGACAAAACAAACATGCCAGAGAAGGGAGGGCGACATTGACAAGGCAAACAACCAGGTCTGGAGTCATCTGGAAGGCAGACTGTTAGAACAAACTCGCCCAAACTGGATCAGCGTGGGTGTATAACTGCACTGGAGCACTGACGTCATATCTGAATAACAGACAAGGTTATGTCAGCGCGACTCAATATAAACAGAGGATGCGCTGGTTCATGAAATTTGACCAGCAAGGGAAACACGTGTGCTTCCACACTGGCAGCGCATTTGTTGTATTATGAGGTGCCAGTCAGTGCGGTTATTTTAATAACAGTCGCGATGATGGAAAAAACTTTGGCAAAGTGGGTCACTTGGCAGCATTAGAGAGCATGAGCATGATTGATTTGAACTCATGACACAGTAGGGAGACTGACAGGGAGACAGTGACAAATTACTGTGTAACAGATGCCCCCTAAAGTATGAAGCCCGAGAGAGTGGGAGGGGTGAAATGCTTTACAAAACTCGCTGAACTGAACACCACCAGGAAGAATCTGCACATATGTACAATTGATATCTCTATTACATGTAGTCTAGGCATGGGCGCAGCCATCCAAAAGACATGCAAAGAAGGTCTGTGGTATGGACGTAGCCACCCAGCTGAAGAGACTATGATGATAATAAGGTATGGTCGTAACCATCCCAAAAGACTCAGGTATGGGCACAACCATCCATCAATGAGTCATGTAATAATAATCCAAAAAATCGCAACCTGGTTTGCAACAGAAAAAAACCAGGGTCTTGTGCTCCAACCCGACCCGAACAAAGTACAAGTCTAAGCATGTGAATACATGAGCTGAAGTCAAACATGCATGAACATTGTCTGATTACCAGCCAATAATAAAAAATGCTAACAGATGCGAGAGGTACCACCAATAATGACAATGGTCCCCAAGGTACTTATAGGTACAATCCGCGGCGTGTGAATCAATGAGTTGGTGTCGAACACCCGCATAATCATTCGATCGGAGGCCAGTGATGAAAACCTCACATCGAACACGAAGAACCTGCCATTGAGGCATGCAGGCTCTAAGGCACCTGAAGGGAGTCTCTAAGTCACCTTCTTGGATAATGAGCTGAAGTCGACAAGAAGTAACCTTTCGTTGAGGTTTCAGTACCGTTATCCATTGCTTGGGACTCTAGTAATCACTCTTTTCATGGGGGCCAAGCAATCCCTGCATAGCTCCAAGGACCGCCTAATTAAGGCCAACCACCTTATGTGCAAGCCCCCCAAGGGCAGCCACTTTATGGCCAGTCTTACCCAGGACAATCTAGGGGCCCACAAGGACAACCCTATCAGGGATAACCTTCGGCCGCTGGTGGTCCATCGATTACCTATCAGAGTCAACCTTCTGGTTATCTGGGGTAACCTCGTACCTAGCAAGGTTAACCATCTGGACAACTAGGACAGCCTTACATCCAACAAGGCCAACCTGGTCTCCAGCAGGGTTATCCCTATGGACAAGCTGGACAAACTTTTATTCCGCAAGCTCAACCGGCAGTCCAACAGGGGTATCCTTCTTGGCAAGGGGGGCAGCCTTACGTGTAGCAGGGCCAACCCACTGCCCAGTCTAGTCATCCTTTTGGGCAAGGGAGGCAGCCCTACGTACAACAGGGCCAACCTGCTGCTCAGTCTATGCATTATTCCAGGCAAATGGGCCAGCTTTCTACGCAGCAAGGCCAACCCACTGCCTGTTTTAGTCATCCTTCTGGATAGGCTGGCCGACCTTAAGGTCAACCGGCTGTCCAGTCCTCTCAACCATCTGTTCCGCAAGGACAACCCTTGGTTGCTCAAGGACAACCTGACACCCAACAAGCACATCCTTCTGGGCAAACAGGTCCATCCCAAACCCAACCAGGCCAACGTTCCGGCCAAATGGTCCAAGCCCAACCTGTTCATGGACATTTTTCTGGGCCCCAAACTCAACTTGGTTATCAAATGCAAGACGGGTCGTGGCCCCAACCTTCTTACCAAGTGCAACCTTCTTACCAGGCTCAGTATGGAGCTCAGCAAATGTATGGCTACCAACAACCCCAGGGGCCAACTTAGTTTACCCCTTATCAAAATTATCAACAGATGCAGGTGACTCCTTACTAGAATTATCAGTACGCTGCACCTGCAGGTCAAGTTGTTAGTCCATGGGGTGTTGGGGGGCATACCCAGGGTCAACTTTCTGCATATGGACAGAATACATATGGACAGAACCCCTACAGGAAAAGTCCCTATGGGCAAGGCCCCTTCGGGCCGGGCCCATCTAGACAAAGTCCATGGGGGCAACCACCACCTGGTTGGAACCCTGGTACTTCCTCTCTTCCACAGCCACAAATGTCCTTTAACCCTCAGTTATCCTTCTTAGCGACGTTGGAACTTCCGGATGTGTCCAAGTTAACGAATGATCCCATTCTTCATAATCCGTATTGGCAACCAGTTCCGACTAAAATACCCGGTGATTGCCCAAAATTTGACGGCAAAGCTGGTGAAGACCCTCAAGCCCATGCCATGACCTATCACCTTTGGTGTTCATTGAACTCATGGATTGATGACTCTATCCGGCTCCGCCTCTTTCAAAGAACTCTCATCGGCTCAGCCGCTAAGTGGTATATTGAGCTGAATCGCGGAACATTTCAAGATTTCAACTCGCTGGCTATGGCATTCCTAACTAATTTTCAGTTACCCATTCGGTATGAGACAGGGACACATCTCCTTATGTCTCTCAAACAGGACACGGCTACGCATATATTTGATCATATACATGAATGGAGACAGCATCGTCGCTTGATCAAATTTTGGATTCCTGATCAACTCCTGACCGATTGGTTCACGACTTCCTTTGTCCCTGCGATCGCGCGAGACATCGCTATGGGAGCTTATGTAACTGAATAGAAAGCTATCGCGCATGCTCAGTACCTCGACTTAGTATACTCTCAGTCGGGTACTTTATATGATTATTTGCTAGACGGCCCGAGGCCTGGACAATCCAAGACTCCGCCAAAACCATCTGTTGACGGAGTTATTGGCTCTGTAAACTCGTCATCAAAGAAATCGGTCGCGAACCTTGGGAAGCAAAAAGAGAATGCTTCTAATGGAAATGATTCTCAGGGCCAATCTAATTCTGGAAGTACCTCCGAGGTAAACGTCATTTAGTCCACCGCGGCGGATAAATCCTCAAAAGGGAAAAATAAAGGGAAAGCTAAGGATAAATCCGGACGGCCCCTGCACGATTCCCCTAAGCCTCTACCTAAGGAAGGAGCCAAACGAAAACCTAAATATCATTGTCTTATCTGTGATGAGGATCACTACACCAAGGATTGCCCCAGGCAGTCCGAAGTTAGTGGATTATTAAAAGGTGCTCCTGGGCCTCCTGCCGTGCTTAAAGAACCTTTCCCTTCCCAACAATTTCAAATGGTGGAAGACCCATCTCAACCCTCTTCCTCGTTCGGCTCTCAAGTGTTCATGGCTGGAACGATTCCCATCCATGTTTCTACTCGAGCAAAAGAATATCCTTCTCCTGCCAGGAAAGAGCCAGAGATCCCCTCCAGTGCTCTGTCCAGTTCTGGTCCTCTCCACATCGAAAGGCCGAGCACTGAGACGATCCCCCGACCCCGTCCGAAAGGTATACTCCAGAAGTCGTCTTACAACCCTAATGCTCGTGCTGCCCAACATTATAGCATTGTTGAGGACTTAAGTCAGGCTCCGTCTACTATGTCCGCTCTAGAAGTCATCCAGAGTTGCCACTCCCAGAGGAAGTCCTTGCTATCACCTATTGGTTGCATAGACCCGGCGGATTCAGATTTAATTTCTTTCGATCTCCAGGGCTTTACACCAAGACTGCCTCACCAAGTCGCTTTCCTTATACAGGTCATCATCAATGGCAAAACAATTCATCGTACAGTCATTGATGAAGGTGCCTCAACTTGCATCATGTCCGTCGCTTGCTGGAAGGCTATTGGTTCTGCTACGTTGAGTTAGTCTCCTACGACGTTAGAAGCCTTTGATGGAAGAGAGTCCCGTCCTTACGGTATCCTCGAACGCTTGCCCATCTCTTTGGAAGGGAAGACGGTAGAAGTGGAGGTCAAAGTTGTCGACGCCAATCTTACTTACAACCTCCTCCTCGGACGTAGCTGGACATATGCCATGCAAGCCATGGCTTCCTCCCTTTTTCGTGTCATTCGTTTCCCTCATCAAGGGAAGATTGTCACGGTGGACCAGCTCTCCTTCTTCGCCTCTTCTTCCGAAGGTAATGTGTCGTTCGTGGAGCATACCTCTAAGTCATTTGAGAGCGTGGGTGCCGGAATTTTCAAAGATCCCGCTTTAATGGGAGTCTTTCCCCTCCCACCTCCGAATCTCACCCCTATTAACATGCTCTCTGTACGTTCTGATCCGTAGGTCCTTCCTCCCGCTAATCAGATAGACTCTTGGGGTGATATGATGTCGTTGAGTCCTGCCGAGCTCAACTACGTCGAAATCTTCACTGCATCGGCTCCCCCTGCTGAACCTACTCTTCCAGGCAGTGTTCCCGATTCATATGTTCATTTCCCTTGGCTAGGAGATGATGCTACTTCGGATCCATTAAAAAAAATATTTCATTCCGATGAATCCATCATAGAGACCATGTCTCTCGAAGAGATCCCTTGGTAAGATTATCACAACCGCTCTTCGTTTCTCCCTCCCCATCTGGAAATGATCGCATGTCTCGAGCGGTTTGCTTCGTGTGTCACATCCCTGCCCCTTCAAACACATATTCAGCTTTATCAAGTGTCTTCTGAGGAAAATATGGGAAATATCAAGCAAACCCAACCCATCGACATCTTTGTGAAACCAGGGATTGTTGAGTACATTTACATCGGAGTCACTTGCACTCCAGAGGAAGTTCGACTTTACACTGACTTATTTCACGAATTTTGTGATGTCTTTGCTTGGTCCTATGAAGAAATGCCCGGCATCGACCCTAGTATAGTGGTGCACGAAATACCTACGTATCTAGGTGCTAAGCCTGTTCTTCAGCGCTTACACCCTGTGCACCCCCGAAAGGCCGCAGCTATCAAAGTAGAAGTCGAAAATCTTCTCAAGGTTGGTTTCATTTACCCCATCCCACTGACGGATTGGGTTTCTAATATAGTCCCTGTGAAAAAAAAGCAGGGCACTATCCGAGTCTGTGTTGATTACCGTGATATCAATCGTGCCTGTCCTAAGGATAACTTCCGTACACCCTTCATCGATCAGCTTATCGATGAGTGCGTAGGAAGCGAAATTTTTTCGTTTATGGAGGGCTTCTCTGGCTATAACCAGATCAACATTGCACCTGCTGATCAACATAAGACGGCTTTTATCTGTCCTTGTGGCACTTTTTCTTATAAGAAGCTCCCTTTCGGTCTAAAGAATGTCAGTGCTATGTTCCAACGTGCAATGTCCTATGCCTTTCATGATATTCGTCACATTGTACAACCATACCTGGATGACCTCCCAACTCATTCAGTCAAGCGTCAGGACCATCCCTCTCATCTTCATGAAATTTTTCTCCGCTGTCGACACTACCGTATTAGGCTGAATCCTCATAAGTGTGTCTTCTGCGTGGAATCAGGCCAACTACTCGGGTTTATCATCTCTCGAGAAGGCATCCTTCTGGATCCCCTCAAAGTCGAGGTCATCCTGAATCTTCCTCTCACTGCTTCTTTATAGCAGTTGCAGAGCTTGCAGGGCAAAGCAAATTTCCTAAGACGATTCATTCCAAATTATGCCGAGGTGGCTAAGGGTTTCACAAGGTTATTGAAGCGAGACACACCCTTCCATTGGGATGCTATCGCTCAGGAGTCTTTTGAGCGACTCAAGGGTCTCCTTGACTCGGATCCATTATTAAGGCCTCCGAACTACCACCGTGATTATACTCTCTATTTGGCTGTCGCCGATACCACTATCGGCATGGTTCTAGTGCAGGATGATGATGATGGTAGTGAGCACGTTATTTATTACCTTAGTCACAAACTTTTAGATACGGAAACTCGCTACGCTTATGTCGAGAAGTTGGCATTGGCTGCTGTCTGTGCCGTCCAACGTTTCCGACATTATATCTTGTTGCGCACCACGACCGTAATTTCTGACTGCAACCCAATGACGTACATTTTGTCGCGTCAGTTGCTGGGGGGAAAATACTCGAAATGGACGTAATCCTCCAAGAGTTCAACTCGGAATTTACTGTCACCAAGTCTAAGAAGTCTCTGGTCTTTGCTGAACTGCTCTGTTCTTTGCCATCTCCTTCTGCACCATCTCTTTTGGAAGAGCATATCCCGGACGAAACGTTGTTTCTAATCAGCACCCTCGACCCTTGGTATGGGGACATCATAGTATATTTTCAGACGTCTTCCTTCCATCCCAATGTATCGAAAGATGCTCAATGGAGGATTCGTCATCAATCTCAACCCTATCGCATTATTGGCGATACCCTGTACCGCCTCGGTGCTGATTCTGTTCTCCGTCGATGTTTGACTCTCGAGGAGGCTAAGCTAGTGTTGAATGACTGCCACTCCGGTGCTTCTGGCAGCCACATGTCCGAATATGCCATCGCTCAGAAAATCCTCCATGCTGGTTATTTCCAGCCTTCTATCTTCAAGGATTGCATCCTTGCCGTCCGTTCATGCCATGAATGCCAGATCTACCACCGGAAAATGCGTGCACCTCCTGCACCACTGCACCCTGTTGTTACCAGTCCGTTTGCCAAATGGGGCATCGATTATACATCCTGTAACCCTCGTTCGGCTGGGGGGCATGGGTATATCATCGTTTCCATGGATTATTTCACCAAATGGGCCGAAGCAATGCCTACATTGAATGAAGACGGTCACACAGCGGCGCAGTTTTTGTTTAATCATGTCATTACTCGGTTTGGAGTCCCTCAGGCTATCGTCACAGACCACGGAAAACATTTCCGTAATCACATGATGACAGAACTAACGACCCAACTAGGCTTGCATCAAGATAGTTCGACGTCGTACTACCCTCAATCCAATGGCCAAGTTGAAGTTGTGAACAAAGTTTTGATCACAATGCTCCAACGTACCATTGGTACACACAAGTATAATTGGCATCTGATGCTGTTCCCTACCTTGTGGGCCTACTGGACCTCTGTGAAGGACGTCATCAGTTTCACCCCTTTTTAGCTAGTTTATGGACTAGAGGCCACCCTTCCTATTGAGTGTTAGATTCCTTCGTTAAAGTTAGTTGTCGAGTTGCTTCCCAACACCACTCCGGTGGAGGAACGAATTCTTTATTTAGAACGACTAGACGAGACCCGTCGCTTAGCTTCTCTAGCTATTTAAGCACAAAAGAAGAGAGTTAAGGCTCACTTCGACAATACCATTCAACCTCGTTCCTTTGTTGAGGGAGATCTTGTACTGCTCTATGATCAAGCTAAGGATAAGCTAGGGGCAGGCAAACTCGAATCCATGTGGTTAGGCCCCTATATTGTGAAAAGAGTTTTGCAAAAGGGGGCATATGAGCTGATCGACTACGAAGGAAATCCTTTCGACAAGCCCCGTAATGGGCTTTATTTGAAAAAATACTATGCATGATTTCGTGCACCTAGTTTGTACATACGTGTCTTTTTAGCAAGTGTGTTATGTGTGTATGATTTCACGTTTTGCTTTGGTGTGAAGGCGTGTTTGCCTCTTATTGTGTTTTCTGCTTCTTGTGCAGATGTCTAGTGCACCTTATGTTGGTTTCGCTGATGGTGCCTGCCGTAGCACTTGCAATTTGTCTTCTGCGGCATGGGCGATCTATGATCCTCACGGAGAGTTGCTAGATCTTCAAGGTGTGTTCTTGGGTCGTACCACTAACAATGTTTCTGAATACAGTGTTGTAATTGAGTTATTAGCCGAAGCAGTTGATCTCGACATTCGTGCATTAGTGGTGAACTTGGACTCTCAACTTGTCGTCCATCAACTCAACAGGCGTTATTCCATTAGAGACCAACGCTTTCTAAGGTTTTATTTACGTGTAATATTGTTAGAAAGGAATTTTGATTACATCACATATCAACATATTTTGAGATGATTAAACACATTAATTGATGCATTGGCAAACCATGTATTAGACAGACATTTGCGTAACAGATAAACATTATACAAGAAGACATAGAAAACATAATAATACCATAGGATAAGCATGTGTATATATAAAATCCTTTTCCAAGCATAGTTTGCATGTGTGTTGTCGTGTGTGCTTTTAAGATTGCAAAAAAATTAGAATATGTGGGTCGTATGTTATGCAACTGATACATTAGATTACAATTGTGTTAGACATTTGCATAGCATATAAAAACATCATCACATGTAAAAAGATCCTATCCAAAACCGGTATATATATATATATATATCATGTGGCGCACCAAGGCGCTCCAAAATAAGTATATATGTCTAGATAAGGCCGGTGTCCTCAGTACATCTGAGACGCATGTCTCTCAAAAAAAATTAGTGGAAAATAAGACCTAGATGTCTACTGTGGTGGGTTATGCTCTCTATATGCTACAGCTGCCCGTGCCACCCACCTCAAAAGGCGGTGCATCCTGGGTTCTACCCCCACTGTGTGGATCTGAGATGCTATGGGGACCTCCTCTATCCCCTGGTAATCTGGAACCCCCGCCAGTAAGCCCTCGAGGTTTTGTATCACAGTCTCCATCGTATCGACTCTTAGAGGAGCCAGGGCCAGGGCTCCAGCACCTTGTGCCTCTCTCCACGCCTCTGGGGCCAGACTGAGGGGTCTCGTCGGTCCGACATTTGCATACCATAGCATTCATCGTAAAGACATGTACATGAAAGTCTATGCCAACATATGGCCAGTCCACGGAAGTCTATGCCAACATATGGCCAGTCCTCCAAAAAAATAACCTGTCGATCCAACCACTCTCGGAAATATACTCCTCATGCCACTGGGCGGCCGCCACCTCCTCACGGCATGACATGGCCCCATCGACTAGCCCTCGTCTCCCAGGGACCTCTAGGTGGATCCACGAACATGTCCTGTAGCTATAAGGCCGGTACCCGCTTCAGCATGAGCGGGAGTAAAAGCGACCCATAACCGAACTGCTTCGACTCACCACATCGGTAGTTGCTCAGCTGTCTCTTCATACTGGTTATTGCTGCTGCTGCCTAGTTGAATATGGTGGGATGTAAAAACTCGAGAGCTAATAGAAGATGGGTCTTCGAAGCCTTGTGATTGGCCAAGAAGCCCGCTTCTCGGGTCACCATGAAGAGTATGGTTCGAAGGACGATGTCCTCCACCATCGGAATAGCTACCTTCCCACTCCACGTTTTGCGTGCCCGTGGGCACACCTGAGCCATCAGCATATCTAGGGTTTCACCACTGGGTCGCTGCCCCTCCAGAATGGGCATCTCACCTCGACGTGATAACCCGGTCAAAAAATAGATATCCGTGTAATCGAACTCGATATCACGGCCTCGAATCAAAAACTTCCCACAAACAGGATTCCAGGCTCTGATTAGGAACTCGAGAAGGTCATGCTGTGCTCGCAGGCGCAGAGTGAGGAAGAATTTGAGCAACCCGCATGCCCGCATTGCATTACGACACCCAGCATCGGAAAATGCCACTATATCCTCATTATCATGAGCTCGCTCTTGCCAAACGAATGCCATTGTGTCCTGCATGGCCACAAAAAATCTTTAGAGCCCTGACCGTTGAAATTTATATGTTCAAATTGTTAAAAATTTAGTTTCGCGGTGTCAGCGCTACTGTTTTTAAAACAGTCGTGCTGATAATGGCGCCCTTTGTTTCTTTCCTTGGGTCAGCGTGGAAGCACGCATGCTCTCCGCGCTGATCCAGAGGTGGTATGTGTAAAAATTATTTGATCAGCGCGGACCCGATCAGGAAATCCACGCTGACTGAGAGCGAATTGAAGTTCACACAATTCACCCAAACAACCAGTTCCCACCATGGAAATGCGGCTAAAATGACTCAAAATGAAGCACAGGAGAAGGAGCACCTACCTGGAACAGATTTCAGGGTGGTTGATGTCCGCACGGGATGGAATTTGGTTCGTCAACCTCGCAGCTCCACAATGTCCTCCATGGCTCAAAATGGTAACAATGGTAAAAACCTCCTTTTACCCCCTATTTATGGTAAAAAATTTATAATTAACTATCATTTTTTATAAATGTGGGTTTCTGTCATGTTTTTACCATGTGGTTGGTGCCAATGTCGTTTTATTATCTTTTTTATGCATGTGGTATATATTATCTCGAACAGATTTACGCGTGCGGTGTTTCTTCTGCAGATTCTCATACCAGTGGGGTCACGACGGTCCTACACACACATAGTCCCGCAACGTCGTCTTTAAGATCTTTTTCGACGTAAAGCAAGAAGAGATGGCCGAGCCCCCCTCTCGGCTCGTTAAAAAGAATGAGAGGCGGTCGCCTTTAAAGCTCTTTTTTCGACCGTTTAAACTAAAAAAGATTGTCGGTTGTTTGTCGTTTCGAACTCGTTATTGGCTCCAAAACGACATACTTCTGATCGCTTTTCTACTTTTTTGGGTCAAAGTCACTACTTACGAAAAGTACTCCTCGATCATACTGGTCGGGCGGTTCTTTCGAGCATTGTTTTATACTTTTTCGGGCTGGAGAGACACAACTCTACGAAAGAGGACCCCCCTGGAGTTTTCTTTTCCGCTGTATTTTTAGACTCTCTAAACAGGAAAAGTCGTCGAGTTCTTCCTTTGTCAGACTCATTAAAACTTAATGACATTGGATACCGTCGAAATGACACTTTCCAAGAATATGCTATCCCCATCAATCTTGTCGTCCAAAAATAATCGGGGTACGTGCCAGAAATGGTGGGGCAAATGGAACTGTAATAATCGTCGTGTCGGCAGTATGTCGCTCTTGAACATGGCAATAGTTTGCATTCGTGTATGGGTGGGGATTTCTCATCTTGTTTCACACTAGCCTCCATGGGTTTGGGTTATCCTATTTGGCCTCCCATCTGCTCATTGCCCCGTCACCATGACCTCTGCTCATTTGACGTCAGATACTGCGAAATCCACTGTCGTGCCACCGATATGTTCAAGAGAAGTTGACCTTTACAAACTTACAACCTCCCTCTGATATCGCGCACACAATATACTATCCTTCTCTGTCTCGTTTCGATGATGTGGGAAACATTATGGCCCACCTTCGATCAAGGTTACTTCCTGTCGACTTTAGCTCATTATCTAGGAAGGTGACTTAGAGACTCCCTTCAGGTGCCTTAGAGCCTGCATGCCTCAATGGCAGGTTCTTCGTGTTCAACGTGAGGTTTTCATCAGTGGCCTCCAATCGAATGATTTTGTGGGTGTTCGCCACCAGCACATTGATTCACACGCCGCGGATTGTACCTATAAGTACCTTGGGGACCATTGTCATTATTGGTGGTACCTCTCGCGTCTGTTAACAGTTTTCATTATTGGCTGGTAATCAGACGATGTTCATGCATGTTCAACTTCAGCTCATGTATTCACATGCTTGGACTTGTACTTTGTTCGGGTCGGGTTGGAGCGCAAGACCCTGGTTTTTGTCTGTTGCAAACCAGGTTGCGATTTTGTGGATTATTATTACATGACTCATTGATGGATGGCTGCACCCATACCTGAGTCTTTTGGGATGGCTGCGACCATACTTTATTATCATCATGGTCTCTTCAGCTGGGTGGCTGCGTCCATACCACAGACCTTCTTCGTATGTATTTTGGATGGCTGCGCCCATGCCTAGACTACATGTAATAGATATATCAGTTGTACATACGTGCAGAGTCTTCCTGGTGGTGTTCCAGTTCAGCGAGTTTTGTAAAGCATTTCACCCCTCCCACTCTCTCGGGCTTCATGCTTTAGGGGGCATCTGTTACACAGTAGTTTGTCACTGTCTCCCTGTCAGTCTCCCTATTGTGTCATGAGTTCAAATTAATCATGCTCATGCTCTCTAATGCTGCCAAGTGATGCACTTTGCCAAAGTTTTTTCCATCATCGTGACTGTTATTAAAATAACTGCGCTGACTGGCGCCTCATAATACAACAAATGCGATGCCAGCACGGAAGCACACGTGTTTCTCGCGCTGGTCTAATTTCATGAACCAGCACATCCTCTGTTTATATTGAGTCGCACTAACATAACCTTGTATGTTATTCAGATGCGACGTCAGCGCTCCAGTGCAGTTATACACCCGCGCTGATCCACTTTGGGTGAGTTTTTTCTAACAGCCGGCCTTCCAGATGACTCCAGACCTAGTTGTTGGCCTTGTCAATGTCTCCCTCCCTTCTTTGGCATGTTTGTTTCGTCATTTGAGCCACCTTCCTTAGATAAGCTCATCCTCCCACCATTCATGGAGACTCCTTCTCCTATTTAAGCCTCTACCATTGCCATGAGCAACTAGTTTTTTGACAGTGTGGAATTGATATTGCTTAGAGTGCTGCTGCTAGTAGGTAGTTGGTGTGACAAGTGTGGGATTGCTAGAGAGCTTAAGGAAGGTTGTGAAGTGTTGCTTTCTTGTGTGAGAGAGAGTTTTTGTCTTGGGAGACCTACCTCCAAGGGTGAATGCTTAAGAGACTTGTTGGCTGGACCCTCTTGATAAGGATTCGACGTCAGAACTTTGGTTGTACTCTTCTCTGTTATTGATTAATAATAGATGACTACTATTACGGTTCCAATCTCATTTGTCTTTGTAATGATTAATGTGAGTTATGTCCTTTCTGACTGATGTATAACTACATTTATTAGATTTCATGCTTGTGTTTGTGTTTCTCTTTGTGTGTGCAGGTGTCTATCCACGAGGATTGTGGAGGATCGTGACCGTCCAATGCAAAGGAGCGAGAGCGACGACTCTTCATCAAACAATAGCGTTGAAATCCAAGTAGGTGTTCATTGCCTACCTTTTACTTGCAATTAGGAACTTGCATAGTAGCATTGACTTATTGTTGCTAGACCCATTCTGGGCTAGTAGGGATCGCCTCTATCCATAGAGGAGATTTACCTCTCCAACACTCATTAAAAAGTGAACCGACCTCCGGTAGATAACCATTGTGAATGAATTATCATCAGCTTTTGAGCCCTGGTCGTGTTCTTACCATCACCTCCACTCTGTTTTAGCCAACATATGCTTTCATTTGATTGTTTACCCTTTTGAGGAACAACTGCGATGAGTGATTCTATTAGCCATCCTTGTGACACTGCCATGATTGGAAAATTCCAAACCTTACCTGGAATTAGCAGCTACCCGAAAATATCACTCGTTCCTCAAAAACGAGTCTCCTTTAAGCTCTTTCCATCTGACTCATAGAATATGAAAAGATTGCTGAGAAATTGGCCTCTCCAGCTTGTTAAAGATATCATAAGTGCTATCCCTCCTCTAGATTTTAATCTTTTTGGACCTAATGGATTATTACACAAAAATATTGAGTGCTTGTTTTGTTCAGTTTGTTAAAACTATTGAAAATTCATCCATTTCATATTATTTTATACTTTTTCAAGCTTAAGGGATTATATGATGAAAAAGGATTACTGGAGTTTCCTTTCCATCCATTTTCAGACTCTCTAAAATTGAAAAAGGACCGAGTTTTCTTTGTCGTTAAACTCATTAAAACCAATAGCGACAAACTTTTCCATAGAGACGAGAACGAGTTTCATTGTTGCTAGGCTTGTTAAAACATAGCGACGGGTTTTCCTGAAGGGCAAATTATAGAACAAACATATGTTATCCTCCTTAAGCTTGACAAAATAAAGAGGTACTGGTCAACAATGACTAGGGAAAACATGAAAACTTGAAGAAACTTTATTGGTAGCAAAGTCGCTCTTGAACATGACACTTTCACTCCATCACCATGATTGAGTCGGGTTGGGTTATTCTGTTCACCCGTCATATTACCAATGGTCCATCGTACCATCCATATTTAGGGTTAATGCTACCAATCCATTTCAGTTTCACTGATACGTTCAAGAGAAGTCACTCATGGAATTCACCAGACCATCTTGTGTCGCATCCTTTGCAATACATTCATGCTCCATTCTTTCATGTCCGCCACCCTGAACCTTGTATCATCAGATCGTTTTCACCTTTGCAAAGTCATTTGCTCCATTTCGTGTCATAGATGTGGGATTCATTAAGTCCCTCCTATGATGGGCACTTCTTGTCGACGATAGCTCATTATCTAAGAAGTCAACCTAGGGACAACCCTTTCAATACCTTGAAGCTTGCATGCCTCAATGGCAAGTTTCTCGCTTCCAGCGATAGGTTTACATCAATTGCATTCGACCGAGAGATTTTTCATGGTGTTCGACGCCAAGTCCCATTTTCACACCATGTTAATTGTACTATAGTACCTTGAGGGTCATCATCATTATCGATGATTCCTCTCGCGCCCGTTAATAGCCTACATCATTGGCTAGTAATCAGGTAATGTCTTTCCATGTTTGACTCTAGAACATTTTTCGCATGAATTGACTTGTACTTCGGGTGAAGATTGGACAAGCTTCAAGACCCTGGATCTAGTTCCATCCATCCGAGCTGTGATATATTCAGGAAATTAAAGACATCAAATGTACATCATTGTTGCATAGATGATCATCAGAATCAAGGGATGATGGCTCTATCAGAATCGTTAGTCTACCAAACAAACGGTTGTCTGTCCTATGTACATCAAAATGAATTTATGAAGCTGAGCATCGGGATGCCTGCCTCAAGTAGATCGTGAAAATGCTATGAAGATAATGTATTGTATTGTATCTTATTACAAGTTGCCTTCCACTTTGAAAAACATCGTATCCTCGTGATAAAGCATTTCACCCGACATCAAAAGATTTCGACCTCATGCTTTAGGGGGAAACTATTATAGACATATTTGGGCACTGCAACCCCAATCTCATATGTCATTAAACCAAGGGATTCTGAGTCTCTAAAAGTGTTGTTTCATGCCCTAAAGGAACAAGGTCAACTAATTACGTATTCTCCTAGAAGTTCTCCACAGAAAATTGCTCAGAACTGGTCAAAACTAGACCATACAGATTGCTCAATGCTAAGGGTGCGATGCATCTCACCTGCTTAGTGCAAAAAGTATGATGCATATTGGAAAGCCCTTCTATAGGGTGTGATGGGCGAGAGTATACAAATGGAAGAGATAGTTTGCAAGGTGGATGATCATGGAATCTTCCAGAAACTTCTCCTCTGACACTTGCCTCTCTGAATTTGCCCAAAGATGAGTAAGAGATCATCAATCTCCAAGTGGAATCAAGAACTATCAGAGAGGACACTAGTCAAAATCCCAGAAGCTGACTCACCCCCTGCAATCATCTATATTTGGATCCATCATCTCGGAGATCCAGGGGCTGGAATCTTGTATCTTGTAAGGAAGTGTTTTTGGTTTCCTGGTGGAATATCATAGTGTTGGGTGATCTAATCTTTTCATGAGGTGAAGAAGGGCTTTCATGCTGGGAGGATGACATTGGGCTAGATCAATGGGTTGTAATCCTCTCTTCCAATATTTACATCAATAAAGCTATTCAAGTTTTCCTCCACATTCTTGTATGTCTAATAATATATGCATTTGTGTGGTCAATATATATCTAGTCCTATATTGTTTATGATTGTAGATCTCTGCGCTTTGAACGTATTATGCTGCTTTGACTCTATAGGTACTCTTTGAAGTGCAGTAATCAAGGAAGGAGGGGTAAAATATCCATCAGAGGGGAGAGGGAACAAGCAAAGAACCAAGCCAAAGATTAAGGTTAGTATTCTTTGGGCCTCTTCTATCTACTTCTCATAAAGGAAAACGAAAATAACTTTAATATGTTTGTTTCTGAGATAGCTACCCATCTTAGTGGGACTAGCAGCTCTGCATAGACACTAGATTTCTAGATAACATCACTTCTCACACAAAATCTTTCTATCTGCATGGTTCCACTAGATGTGTATCACCGTGTAAAGAATATTTACTATTCTGGGTGAGATATTTGAAAATTTCACATTTTCGCTAATGATTAAATCAACGAGTCTGTTATAGCATGTCCATCTTCATGCACCTCTCTTACATCCAATTTGGGTTGGAAGTTTCCATCCGTCATTCAATCATGGGACAATGAATTTGATCATCTCAAAGACTATCTTTATCCAGAATCATATTTATCAGATGGTCTGTGTTGTAATCAGTTCGTGGGTCTTTTGCAAATTTCGCACATCAAATCTACCCACTCATCACACCAACAATCTCCTTGTGTGATGACAAGCACCCAACCTATCGTGTGAATCAAGTTACTCTCGTTTCACCATGCCCCAACTGGCTTCATAAATTCACAGTGTTGTCATTGTTTCTACATTTCTATGATGACTATCATGCTTGCGCACTTTTTCATTAGTTGAAGGTGTGTGTTCTATCATGTATACCGCACAACAAACATGGTTCCCTCATTCAAAGCGTTCCCACGATTCTTCAATATTTTTCTTTGTTCATGTCAAACTCGGAATCTGGGATCTCGACCGATTGGTCACCATCTCCTAGTGACTTCTACCCAGTTTTCACTAGTATTGCCCAGAGCCTCCATCCGAGCTCAAAGATTTCCTCATGTAGTTTAATAACCTTGGCCTCTCTCTTGGTTGCCTGCATCGGAAGTGATCATGCATCATGATAGACTATGAGGCTTATGGATGTCATGTCATGTCGTCATGAGTGACAACAGATACAATTACACAAACAAACATGGTGCAACGAAAGATGGGATGAATAAGGGGAGTACATGCAAGAGGACTTGTTCACAAATTGAGAAAGAAAAGATGCATACAAAGAGATGTGCTCATGAATGGATGATCATGAAAAGATGTGTTTGTAGATAGACACATAGAAGAACATGCGAAGATATGTGTTGGGACTCAGAATTACCTATTTTGACCTTATCTTTTTGCCGTAATATTATCTTTTTGCAGTCATAGGATTGAAAGCTTTTGATTTTATAATGACATAATTACCCCAAGGTACAAAGTAACTTCCCGCATAAGTTTAATTGTTCATTGCATATTCGTGAATATCTTTATATTTATCCTTGGAAAAGCTGACTAAATTTTCAAGTAATTGTCTTAAGCTTGCAGGAATTATAATGTATAGTTCATGTAACACCAGAAACAGCAACTACGCAGTTGCTGCAACACCAGAAACGGCAACTACGCAGGTGCTGCAACACGAGAAGTAGCAACTCCGCAGCTGCTACAGCCAGAAACAACAATCATCTAAAGCAAGTTATTTTGCAACAGCCGCGAATAACATATGGTGTTGTGGGGAAAAGTATCCGATGCGGATGACCCTAACCCTTTCTAGAAGTGATAGACTCTAGCAACAACTGAATGATAAAGTTTTCATGTTCTTCTTTATGAGCATACAGATAGAATGGAAAGAGGGTCAACCAACCTGGTGTCTTGCGCTTGATTGATCCTTATCCTTCTTCCTTTGTATCCTGCTCCCAGCTCTTTGCTCTCCAAGCCGATCCAGCTACACACAAGACCTGCACAACAAAAGAGAGCAAACTACCAGATACAAGCACTCATAATCAAAGCATGGATTAGATTGCATCAAATATACATGTAAACACAAAGCATCTATGTAAAACAAGTATATAGGAGAACATGCAAACTTTATTGATAGAAAGTAACAGGGTTCCAGAGGAAGTTACAACCAATGATGTTGGCTCCAATCCAGCAGCACCTCCTCGGCAGCAAGAACTCTCTTCTTCACCTCTAGTAAAACAATCACCCAATGATCCTGGTAGTATACCAACAGCACCTCCTTGCTTATACAAAATTCCAGCCTCCTTAGACCTCATAGAAGAGCTCTATATATAGGAGGGAAGAGGAAAGGATGAGTCAGCTGGAGGCTGGCATATAGCTGACTAGTGTCCTCTCCATCTTCAGTTAATCTTTAGTTCCTGTGTCCACTTGGAGATCCTTGCTTACACATGGTGATCAAGTACCTCTTACTCATCACAGGGCGAATCTCATGATCCAAGTGTCAGTTTGGAAGCTTCCTGGGCAATTGACACCTTGCAGGATGACTGTGCCACTTGGCCAATCTCGCCCAGCGCAGGTAGCCTTCATTTTTTTTGACTTCTAGCGCAGGTACAGAGTGGGACAGTTGCAATACAACGCAGAAGCTCAGTTAAGCAGCTGACATGATCCAAAATAAGCCTGTTCTGAAGTGTTTTGAGGTGGAGAACTGATTGGAAGTGCTGTTGATTGATGACCTTGTTCTTTTAGGGGTAAGAACAACATGTTTAGGGACTGAGGATCCCTGTAATTATCGACATTCCCTGCTCCTTGACGCGAGGCACAAAAATGTCTATAACAGTTGCCCCCTAAAGTATGAGGCCGTTAATCGGGTGAAATGCTTTAGCTAGAGGATCCGAAGTTCTTTCCAGTACCGGAGGAGAGTGCCCTGTAATACAATACAATACAATACATTATCTTTCATTCAATTTCATGGTCTGGCTGAGGCGGGCATTCCCATGCTCAGCTTTTATAAATACATTTTGATACATATGACAGACGATCGTCTGTTGACAGACTGATAATCTTCCGCTAAAATTATCATCCTTTGATAGGATGATCATCTGCTGCAATGATGTACACGACAAATGTTTTTATATTTCCTGAATATATATCGCAGCCCGGATGGATGAAACTAGATCCGGGGTCTTCAAACTCGTTCGATCTTCACTCTAAGTACAAGTCGATCCATGTGAGAATTGCGTCGAAGTCGAACATGGAAAGACATCGCTTGATTACCGGCCAATAATGAAAACCGTTAACAAGCGCGAGAGGAATCACCAATAATGACAATGACCCTCAAGGTACTGCAGTACAATTCACGTGGCGTGAATAAAGGACTTGGCGTCGAACGCCACGCAAAATCTTCTGGTCGAAGGTCATTAAGGTATACCTGTCACCGGAAGTGAGAAACTTGCCATTGAGGCATGCAAGCTTCAAAGTACTGATGGGGGTGTTCCTAGATCAACTTCTTGGATAATGAGCTGATGTCGACAAGAAGCGATCCGTCAAAGGAGGGCCTTAATGAATCCCACATCAATGACATGGAACGGAGCTAATGATTTAGTGGAGGTGGAAACAAACTATGACATATGATTCAGGGTGGCGATCATGAAAATGGATGAAGGATGATGTATGGTAGTGGATGGGACACGGTTGACACTTTCTGAATGACCCCTCTTGAACATATAACGACACTGATGCGATGGATTGGTAGCATTACCCCAAATGGATGGTGTGGCGAGGACCATGGTGACGAGACCGGTGAATGAGACAACCCAACCCGATGTGATACGGAGGAAAAGTGTCATGTTCAAGAGTGACTTGCTACCTCTAAACTTTGATGTTCTCCCAATTTTTCCCCAGTCATTTCTGACTAGTACCTCTTTATTTTTGTCAAGCTTGAGGAGGATAACATATGCTTGTTCTATAACCTGCCCTTCGGGCAAGCCCATCGCTAAGATTTAACGAGCCTAGCGATAGGGAAACTCGTTCTCGTCTAAAGACAAGTTTGTCGCTATTTAATGAATTTAACGAGTCTAACGACAAGGATAACTCGGTCCTTTTCATTTTTAAAGAGTCTGAAAAGGTACAGAAAGTTAACTCCATGATTCCTTTTTCGTCAGCTAATCCCTTAAGTCCGAAAAAGTATAAAACGATACAGAAGGGATGAATTTTTGATTGCTTTAACGAGCCGAACAAAACAAGCGCTCGATCTTTTTGTGCAATAATCCCTCAGGTGCAAAAAGATTAAAATCTAGAGGAGGGATAGCTTTTCCGGTCGTTTAACGAGCTGGAAGACCAAAACTCGGCAAACTTTTCATATTTTACGAGTCAGTGAAAAGAGCTCAAAGAAGACTCGTCTTTTGAGGAACGAGTGATAAACAGGGATAGCAACAGATTCCAGGTACAGGGTGGAATTTTCCAATCATGGCCGTGTCACAAGGATGGCTAAGTGAAATCACTCTTCGCAGTTGTTCCTCAAAATGGGTAAACAAACATATGGAGATGAACAATTGGCCAAATGAACGGATGGAGGTGACAGTGCACAAACACGACCAAGGCTTTAATATGGCTGTCAAAGGTTACATTTACCAAGGTTATTTACCGGGATGGGTTCATTTTTTAATGAGCTTGAACTCTGGCGGAAACTTTGCTCACACTTTTCTATTTTTTAACGAGCATAAATTCTGTGGTAAAACTGCTCGAATTTTGCGTTTATTTTTTAACGAGCATGAACTATGTGCTAAAACGGCTCAATGATTTGCATGCCCCCAGCATCATAATGACGCATGTCAAAGCATGCCCCCAGCATCATAATGACGCATGTCAAAGGAGGGTGCCCCCCAAGCTTCATTGCATTCAACTTGGTGATTGGAATGAATGTTTACCTTTGAATGCTGAAAAGGGGATTTGTTTCATCTTTTAATGAGGTTGACATAATAGAAGAACTATCCTCATAACTCCTTGTTTCATTTTTTAACGAGGTTGACACGAGATAAGAACCGTCCTCGGATCTTCATTTTTTAACGAGGTTGACCTGAGATAGGAACTATCCTCCGATCCGACAAAATATCTAGGAATCTTCCGAATCCAACCAGAAGATTGGATTAGATTTCATGTTGTAGGTTTCCACCGTAGCCTCTTCCGCCAGATTACTTGGAGGCGGCATGGCGAAAGTACCCATTAAGGCAGGGTCTTTTAGGAAACCTACTCCGATATTTTGGAAAAAATGATCCCTTGCATGGATCATTGGAATGCTTCCTGTAACTTGTGAACTGTTGGGGAGGAAAATTTGTTGATCGACGATTGTAATTCCTTCTTGGGAGGGAAATTCAATCCTCCTGAAATAGGTCGACACAACCGCGGCCATGGCATAGATCCAGGGCCTTCCTAGTAGGATGTTGTAATCGAGGTTTCCATCAATTACTTCAACATCAATTCCTACTGTTTTGCCCCCCAGTTCAACTTGCAAGTTACTTAAAATCCCGTATGGAGTGTATGATCGTCCATCAAATGCTTTTAACGTCGTTGACGATTTCGACAAGGGTGGTGATCCTAATTCTTTCCAGCAACTCATCGACATAAGACATGTAGATGCCCCCTCATCAATAATTGTTCGATGAACAGTTTTGTTGAGGGCTTTCACTTGAATAAGGAAAGCTAGTTGAGCTGGTAACTGAGGGTCATATCCTTTATGATCAAAGGCCACCAGATTGGAATCCATTGGGCCAATCCCACCTATTGCTGATAATAAAGCTTGCTCTTGGGAGGGGTAATTTTGTGGTACCTCAGGTGTCGACATAGCGGACGTTGATTGAGCCAGGTCCTCTATTATATTATAATCCTGTGTTACTTTGGCACGAGGATAAAATGTCGATTTGTGTACTACTCCCTTTGGCGACTTTATCGTTGGCTCAGGATCGATGGGTGGCACAACTTCGGGCAAAGTTGTTGTTGAACTACTAGGTCGTTCATTAACCTTGTTGTTCGACAGCTTTGGATTCCTGTAATATTTATTCCTTGTCAAAGCATTATTTTGTTGCTTCGAGGTAGACAACATAACCACTTGGGATCCGGAAGCATTTTGATTAGCAACCATATTTTGACTAGGATTAGGAAACGGATCAGTCAACACAGCTGAGGTTTTCGGACTCTTAAAGAATCTTTTAAGCTCAGCTTTGTATGGACAATCTATTGTCCAATGATCCTCATCGCATATATGACACCCCGAAGGGGGTTTCCCTTTTCTCCCTTTCGTTTTCTTCTTGCCCCCTGGTTGCTTCAGTTGTTTGCCCTTGTCGGTCGACATGGCATTTACTTCTGAGGCAAGAAGTCGCTCATTTGCATTTTGACTAGAATTTTTGCGTTTGCCAGTCACGCCATTACTGGTGTGAGAGTTAGTATTCGATCCAGGAGGGGGAGGAATTGAAAATTCAGGTCTAGGAGCATCAGGTATTTTGTCGTAGAGCGTGCTTGACTGAGTATATACTAAGTCTAAATATTGAGCACGAGCAATGACTTGCTCCTCTGTTACGACTCCTCCCTTGGCCACATCTTCCGTTATAGCTGGAAGTAACGACTTTATAAACCATTCAGCTAACAGCTGATCGGGAACGTAAGTTTTCACCATTCTACGACGACGTCCCCACTCATGTATATGATCAGATATGTGAGTGGCCGTTGTCTGTTTGAAGTTGGTAAGGAGTTCTGTCCCTATTTCATACCTTATCGGTAATTGAAAATGGGTTAAGAAAGTCGTGGCTAAGGAGCTGAAATTATCGAAAGAGGCTCTTGGAAATTCAATGTACCATTTAGCCGCCGGACCTGTCAATGTCCTCTGGAAGAGGCGAAGCCTTATCGAATCATCATTCAAGGTATTCGACGAACACCACAGATGGAATGTCATCACATGATTCGATGGGTCTTCACCCAGATTTCCATTAAATTTAGGAATATCTGACGGAAGTTTATGTGGAATCGCTGGCCACCAAGGGGCATAAGCAATTGGATCATTCGTCAGCCGGTTTAGATCTGGTAGTTCTAGAGTTGCTACAAAGGGCAACTGTTGGTTTAGGTTAGGCGAAGCATATCCAGGATAAGATGGTATCCCCTGAGCAATGGGTCTTTGCAGACCAGCATTATGCTGACAACTTTGACAAGGTTGATGGGCGTAACCATTATAGTATGGTTGCCCATGACTTACAAAGACATGTTGCTCAGGTCCTTGATATGATTGCTGGAAATGTGGTTGTTGAGATTGAAGCAGCTCTGGTTGTTGGACCATTTGATGTTGACCAATACTGGATGATTGACCAGGATGAGGAGTCACAGTACTTGTTTGAGCCTGAGTCGCTCCGGATAAGGAGGCATTACCCTGAGATTGTGATTGAGTCGCTGAGCCAAGAGGTTGTTGTATTACAACAGGTAACGCTTGTACTTGCGACACATTCACCATAGCTGGTGTAGTGGTAATATTCGACACAGGGTGGACTGGTTGCATAGAATATACAACTCCTGGTTGTTGAGGCAGTATTGGTACCCAACTGCTGGATGTAATTCCAGTTTGACCTGAACCTTGTTGTGAACTCACGGATGGACATCCTCCCGGAGGAGGTAATGAAAAGGCATACTTCCCTCCATATGGTATCAATCCGGAACTCAAGGGGATCGATTGCCCAGGTTGACCTCTAAATGGATCAATTTGGCGAGTTTCAACATAAGAAATACCAGATGATAATCCGGACGAAGAAATAGGAACTAACCATGTCATCGTCCCTGATGGGACACCGGCTTGTTGTTGATAACTTGCCAGAACAGATGGCATACCAGCGAACATCGTTGGAGTAGCAGTAGGAGTTTCTGCCGCTGCTGTGTCGGACGACACAGTCCTAGATGTCGATGGTTGTTCAGACATATCCAAAAGATTTTAGCGATTCTACATGAACTTCCACTTGCGGTGGACTAACTTCGAAGATCAACGAGGGAATGGTAATGATTATTCCGCTTAAAATAAGTTTTATTAACGATGCTTTTAGACACAAACTTTCTTTTTCATGTTTTAAGAGTCGAGAAAAAGCTAAAGATGACTCTAGTCGCCTTCGATGTATTAACGAGCCCGAAGTGACAAATGCTCGGTTGGACTTTTTCAGTTATAGAGTTTGAAAAAGGCCAAAAGAAACTGCTCTGGAGATCTAGGTAGAGGGTGTGCCAAACCTTTCGCGAAACCACAGAATACGTTTTACGGTACGGGTGGTCGATCTTCGTGAATGTTGTGTTCACTGCATCGCGATTAGTAGGGCGGTCGACACGGCTTCCTAAGGATAAAGGATAAAAGCCTATAAGGGTCTCCCAATATACTCGACAGTACGCGGGAGCTCAAGTCCGTGTTAGTGCCACCGACTCTCAGGAGGAATCACCCACCTTCGTAGAGATCGACGGTCACTATGTTTAACGACGCCGGAACACGTCTCTACCTAGACCTCTAGATGTTTGCGTTAAATTCCAAAGCGTTGTTATGTAAATTGAATTTATTTTAATGTTGATCTTTCTTAGTAGTTTGCCTTTCAGGTTGGCCACGAGATGTATAGGTACAAATTCCTAAATGCAGCTAAAATGATAAGCAAGCTTTCACTATCTTTTTAGCTTTGAAAATCCTAACTACTGAGGGGAGAGAAAACAATATCTTTCCACACAGAGCACAAAGCACAAACTAATGCACTTTCTCCTAGATCAGACACACAAACTTATCAAAATGCAAATGCAAGATGCATGTATTTCTTTTCTTTTCCCTTTAATGTTGATGCTAACAAAAGGAAATTTGTTGTGTAACTTTCGAATTCAATTTGAAGCATCAACAAACAAGTTTCGTCTATAATAAAAAGACACCTTACAGGTACTCGTTTCACACTTAAAATATGTGAATTCAAACCATAAAGTGAGAAGCAAACTAATCCAAAACTGCTATGAACAGCAATAACACTAACTCATAAGATCGCAATCTAAGAGGTCACAACTACTAGGTTCGCTTTTCACTATGGGAAATTGTAACTGAAACAAGAAATACTGAAAGAACGTTTACAATTTCATCACACAACTGAGGCGGAATAACGTCAAGGAGATGAGGTCTACAGCAAATACAATAACCAGCAATCAATCAGCCAAAAACAAGTGCAAACAGGGCCAAGACACAAAGGAAGAGCTGAGCTAGCCTAAGGCTAACTGGACCAGCGCAGGCACTGGTCTGCCAGTTTCACTCTCAGCGCAGTTCCCGAAGGGACTACCTGCGTTGTAATGCAGACTGCCTGTGGACAGCCTGCACTGACTTACGAGAGTTACGTCTGCTAACAATTCCGGGTCATAAAAAGCTCAAAAATGTACTGTTTTGACTGAAATAAAATGCTATGGGTTAAGTACAGACAAAGGGATGATCAAGAGGATAAAGATCTATCACAAAGAGTAAAGATCTATCTGTAGATTAGCTCTTTAAATCTTGAAGTTGCTCATCAAAGGAGCAAGAGTAGAAAACCCTCTACTTCGCTTTTGATATAGTCAAAAGCTTTTCGATTCGGTACTCGGTTCTTCAAGAGATAGATAGCAAAATACTACAAATAACAACAACAAGACACTAGGTTCTCCCCAGTGGAGTCGCCAGTTTGTTGTGGGGAAAAGTATCCGATGCGGATGACCCTAACCCTTTCTAGAAGTGATAGACTCTAGCAACAACTGAATGATAAAGTTTTCATGTTCTTCTTTATGAGCATACAGATAGAATGGAAAGAGGGTTAACCAACCTGGTGTCTTGCGCTTGATTGATCCTTATCCTTCTTCCTTTGTATCCTGCTCCCAGCTCTTTGCTCTCCAAGCCGATCCAGCTACACACAAGACCTGCACAACAAAAGAGAGCAAACTACCAGATACAAGCACTCATAATCAAAGCATGGATTAGATTGCATCAAATATACATGTAAACACAAAGAATCTATGTAAAACAAGTATATAGGAGAACATGCAAACTTTATTGATAGAAAGTAACAGGGTTCCAGAGGAAGTTACAACCAATGATGTTGGCTCCAATCCAGCAGCACCTCCTCGGCAGCAAGAACTCTCTTCTTCACCTCTAGTAAAACAATCACCCAATGATCCTGACAGTATACCAACAACACCTCCTTGCTTATACAAAATTCCAGCCTCCTTAGACCTCATAGAAGAGCTCTATATATAGGAGGGAAGAGGAAAGGATGAGTCAGCTGGAGGCTGGCATATAGCTGACTAGTGTCCTCTCCATCTTCAGTTAATCTTCAGTTCCTGTGTCCACTTGGAGATCCTTGCTTACACATGGTGATCAAGTACCTCTTACTCATCACAGGCCGAATCTCATGATCCAAGTGTCAGTTTGGAAGCTTCCTGGGCAATTGACACCTTGCAGGATGACTGTGCCACTTGGCCAATCTCGTCCAGCGCAGGTAGCCTTCATTGTTTTTGACTTCCAGCGCAGGTACAGAGTGGGACAGTTGCAATACAGCGCAGAAGCTCAGTTAAGCAGCTGACATGATCCAAAATAAGCCTGTTCTGAAGTGTTTTCAGGTGGAGAACTGATTGGAAGTGCTGTTGATTGATGACCTTGTTCTTTTAGGGGTAAGAACAACATGTTTAGGGATTGAGGATCCCTGTAATTATCGACATTCCCTGCTCCTTGACGCGAGGCACAATAATGTCTATAACATATGGCAACTATTTAAATAACCCTAACGCGGCATCATCAAGCGGATGTCTAAAGCAAGAAGAACACAGTCAGCATTGCCTAAATCAGGAACAACATGGGGAAGCGGCAAAGGAATGTGAAGATCCCGAGAAGACGGTCGAAGTCAGTTACCAGTTGTGTAACAGCCAGAACCCAAGAAAGAACATATTATCATATTGTTGTAATAGCGTTCTGTAATTCTTATTTTTGATAGAATGGGTTAACTGAATGAACTGTAATACTCTATTGTAATAGATGTCTCCTCTATAAAGAGGAGACATCTACATGAGAAAGGGGATCAGTCAGTGTTTATAGTCAGTCTGTAAAGTGAGATTTTGGAGAACTTCAGCAAGTCTGAACTTTATTGTACTTGGATCTTTTTGGCAGATGAATATAAAATTGTTTTGAGCACTTAATCCAGTCTTCGTGTTCCTGGGGAATCTTGTGAGAGGGACTGGGCCCACCTTCCTCACAAGATTCACCCATTTACTTTCTTGTAAAGTGTGTAAGTGTGTAATAGTTTCTTTCTGGTACTCTGTTTGGATTCTATAGCATTACCTCTGGTATTTCCGTTTTGCTAGTACTCTGTTTCATTAATTACTTGAGTTTGTTTCTCACCGGTGAATTAGAGTGCAGTGTGCATTAGCAATCTGATTACAGGGGCAGGTGCTGAACGTCCCCACCTGGAGGATAGGGTCCTGATCCTCTGCCAACAGAGCATCCATCACTTTGCTTTCCAGATTTGTAGTTTTAATTAATTGCTTTTATTTTAACAGTACTGTAATGACTTAGCGTAAGAATTACGTATACTACAGCTTTTCAATGCTTTTAGAATTTAAGTACATACAGTACGCAGTAGCCTTTGGAATAAAAAGACTTTCCCTGGTTGACAATTAATGTGGTACTTGAATGTTTAATTCATAAACAATTCAACTAGCCAACAATGTGTTCATGAACGGACAAATAGATGAGCATAAACCTTTCATGAATGGAAGATCCTATCAAGCACGCCAACATACAAGCAAGGAGCATCATGCGAATCCAATGAGCATTGAAGACTCCATGCACCTTGCCATGCGGAGGTGAAGTTGTGACACACCATGAGGGCATCCATCACCCAACAACACTGCAGCTGGACATGCACACTAGCAGTAGCATGAATGTAATAACACTATCATGTCAAGTCTTGTCATGAGTCGTGTCATCCACATCTATAGTGTGGGCCATATTGTAAATCAATGTAATGTAATGTGGATGTCCAAGAGACCCACTTCTCATATGAAGAGTCATGTAAAGTTAAAGGTCACGGAAGTCAAACAATCATGAGGGAAGTCGAACAACCACAAGGGCCCGTTTCAGCCTAGGTTATAAATACCCCTTCATTTGTATGTGCAAAGGACATTTCACCTCGACTCCTCCCACATAGCCTTGAGAGCTATAATACTTTCTTTGAGGAGTATGTAGTGGCTCTAGTACCCCGCCCACGGTGTTGTGGGGAAAAGTATCCGATGCGGATGACCCTAACCCTTTCTAGATGTGACAGTATCTAGCAACAACTGAATGATAAAGTTTTCATGTTCTTCTTTATGAGTATACAGATAGAATGGAAAGAGGGTCAACCAACCTGGTGTCTTGCGCTTGATTGATCCTTATCCTTCTTCCTTTGTATCCAGCTCCCAGCTCTTTTGCTCTCCAAGCCGATCCAGCTACACACAAGACCTGCACAACAAGAGAGAGCAAACTAACAGATACAAGCACTCATAATCAAAGCATGGATTAGATTGCATCAAATACACATGTAAACACAAAGCATCTATGTAAAACAAGTGAATAGGAGAACATGCAAACTTTATTGATAGAAAGTAACAGGGTTCCAGAGGAAGTTACAACCAATGATGTTGGCTCCAATCCAGCAGCACCTCCTCGGCAGCAAGAACTCTCTTCTTGACCTCTAGTAAAACAATCACCCAATAATCCTGGTGGTATACCAACAGCACCTCCTTGCTTATACAAAATTTCAGCCTCCCTAGCTCTCATAGAAGAGCTCTATATATAGGGTAGAAGAGGAACAGATGAGTCAGCTTGAGACTGACATGAAGCTGCCTTGTGTCCTCTCCATCTTCAGTTAATCTTCAGTTCCTGTGTCCACTTGGAGATCCTTGGTTACACATGGTGATCAAGTACCTCTTACTCATCACAGGGCGAATCTTATGACCCAAGTGTCAGTTTGGAAGCTTCCTGGGAAATTGACACCTTGCAGGATGACTGTGCCACTTGGCCAATCTCGCCCAGCGCAGGTAGCCTTCATAGTTTTTGACTTCCAGCGCAGGTACAGAGTGGGACAGTTGCAATACAGCGCAGAAGCTCAGTTTAGCAGCTGACATGATCCAAAATAAGCCTGTTCTGAAGTGTTTTCAGGTGGAGAACTGATTGGAAGTGCTGTTGATTGATGACCTTGTTCTTTTAGGGGTAAGAACAACATGTTTAGGGACTGAGGATCCCTGTAATTATCGACATTCCTTGCTCCTTGACGCGAGGCACAAAAATGTCTATAACACACGGGTTTAGTTATGTATGGTCTAACGATGTGTCTTGGAACTTTTTCTTAATTTAGAAGCCTACCAACAGGCTAGCATGTTTTCGCACATGTGTTGTAATGTTTGTAAAACTAATCTTGAACACTTGTAATGCATGTTTCTTTAACCTGTGTTTAACACTTGATGTCATTGAACTATTGTAATACATATATATTTATGAAAATATTCTGTACAATGTGTTAGCCATGTCCTACCCATGTTGGTCACTATTTCTAGGAAAACTAGTGTCTTTTTGATTAACTAGCCCTCTAGGATTGGCCACTATCCTAGAAACAAACAATCAAAGAAATTTGGGATTTCTTCTATGTATGATAGATAAGAGAGAGGCAAAGGAACCAACCTGGATCTTTTTCTTAACTCCTTGCTTGATCTCTCTCCCCCTTGACAGAGCTTGCAACTGCTCTCCTACTTATCCCACTTAGAGAATACCTGTAGAAACATAGTAACAAAACACCATCAAAGCATCTTGATATATTATATTATAAGCATTGCATGATTAGAAATACAATGAACATACAATGGCATTCAGAAATAATAACATTCACAATTGCACAATTGTATGCAAGAAAAATCAAAGAAATTTATTAAATATAAGGGAGAATTACAACCTAGTTTTTTGATCCAGCATCATCCTCCCACCGTCAAAGCCGTCTTCACCTCATGAAAAGCAAGATCACACCAACAATACAATTCTCTTTCTCAACCACAAAATATCAACACTTCCTTGCAAATTACAAAATTCCAGCCTCCAGATCTCCCAAATGAGGGATCCATTTATAGATGTGTGCAAGGGTTTGAGTCATCTTTTGGGTTTTGATTAGTGTCATTCCACTAGTTGTTTTTCGTTACACTTGAAGATTTCTTCGATCTCTTACTCATCCCTGGGCGAATTCAGAGAGGCAAGTGTCACAGGATAAGTTTTTAGAAGATTCCATGAGCATCCACTTAGCAAATTGTCTCAGACATTTTTCCATCCTCGCTCATCGCACCTGGCTAGTGTAGAAGCCAGTATGCATCACACCATGACAGTGGAGCAGTCAGTATGGTCCCATTTTGGCTATGTTTGGATGGTTTTTCAGGTGGAACTTTTGGGGAATGATGTAATCAATTGACCATGATCCTTTAGGGTATGAAACAACATTTTTAGGGGCTAAAGAGACCTTAGTTTATTGACATATAAGATTGGGGTTACAATGCCCAAATATGTCTATAACAGTTGCCCTATAAAGCGTGAAGTCGTAAATCTTTGATGTCGGGTGAAATGCTTTATCATGAGGATCCAAGGTTTTCGAAACTGGGAGGTTACTTGTATAAGATACAATATAATACATCATCATAATATAATTTTCATGATCTAGTTGAGGTAAGAATTCCCATGCTCAACTTTATAAATTCATTTCATGTACATATAACAGATAATGGTTTGTAGTTGCAGACTGGTGATTCTTCATATGTAGGGTCAACATCCCTGGCTTGGATGGCCATATGTGTAGCTTCTGTGTACATTTGATGTCTTTATATCCTTGAATATATCATAGCCCAGATGGATGAAGCTAGATCCGAGGTCTTCATTCTCGTTCAATCTTCAGCCGATGTACAAGTCAAGCCATGTGAAGATGTGTTCTAAAGTCAAACAAGGAAATGCATAGCTTGATTACCAGCCAATAATGTGAGCTATTAACAAGCATGAGAGAATCAGCAATAATGATGATGACCCTCAAGGTACTACAGTACAATTCACGTTGTGTGAATATATGATCCGATATCGAACACCACGCAAAATCTTTCGGTCGAAGGCAATTGACGTCAACCTATCGGCGGGAGCAAGAAACTTGCCATTGAGGCATGCAATATTCAAAGTACTGAAAGGGTTGCTTCTAAGTCAACTTCTTGGATAATGAGTTGATGTCGACAAGAAGTGACCTATCGTAGGAGGGCCTTAATGTATCCCACATCTACGACACAAAACGAAGCAAATTATTTTCTAGAGCTGAAAATGATCTAACGACACAAGGTTTAGGAATGGCGGCCATGAAAAATGGAGGGTGAAGGTGTTGCAGGGGATGAGGCATTAACTAGATGGTGATTTCTCAACTGAATGGCTTCTCTTGAACATATTAGTGACACTGAGATGGATTGGATTGTTAACCCCAACAGATGGATGGTGCAGAATACCAATGGTGAAATGACCACTGAATGGAATAAACCAACCCGACTCAATCAAAGTGACAGAGTGAAAGTGTCATGTTCAAGAGCAACTTTCTACCATAAAAGTCTTCAAGTTTTCTTCCCTCTTTCTCAGTCATTGCTAACCAATACCTCTTTATTTTTTTCAAGCTTGAGGAGGATAACATATGCTTGTTCTATAATTTTCCCTTCGAGAAAACCTATCGCTATATTTTAACGAGTCTAGTGATATTGAAAATCATTCTTGTCTAGGTGGACAAGTTTGTCGCTACTGTTTTAATGAGTTTAACGACAAAGACAACTCAGTCCTTTTCATCTTTAGAGAGTTTGAAAAGGAATGAAAAGGAAAATCCAGTAGTTATTTTCATAGCATAATCCCTTAAGTCTGAAAAGGGATAAAATAATACAAAAGGGATGACTTTTTGATTACTTTCGTGAGCACAAAAAACAAGCGCTCGAACTTTTTTGTGAGATAATCCCTCAGGTCCGAAAAAGATTAAAATGTATAGGAGGGATGGCACTTCCAATCACATTATCGAGATGCAGAGGCCAATAGCTCGACAATATTTTCATATTTAACGATTCTAAAAAGAGTTTAAAGGAGACTCATTTTTTAGGAACGAGTGGTGTTTAGGGTAGTAATTGGTTCCGCATAAGCTTGGAACCTCTCAAAACATGGTGATGTGAAGAGGTTGGCCAACAGGACCACTCGTCGCAGTGGTTCCTCAAAAGGGTAAACAATCAAGTGGAAGCATATGATCGGCTAAAAGTATGGAGGTGATGGTAGGAACATAACCAAGGGCTCAAAAGGTTAATAGCATGGCAATCATAAAAGTTATTTACCAAAGGCGGGTTCATTTTTTTTAACGAGCTTGAACTGTGGGGAACTATGATCAGTGGTAGGTTTATTTTTTAATGAGCTTGAACCATGCGACAACATACGCTCAGTGGTAGGTTTTTTTTTTAATGAGCTTTAACCATGAGAAAACATATGCTCAGGTGGGAGGTTTATTTTTTAACGAGCTTGAACCATGCGATAACATATGCTTAGGAGTAGGTTTATTTTTTAATGATCTTGAACCATGCAACAACATATGCTCAGGGGGTGGTCAAAATGTTTAATTCAGTGTTTAGCACATCATTTTCTTTTGTCGGTCGTTTAACCTGCTCGATCACTCCATCAAACTGATTAGAAATACATATACATGTATGAAGCTTCCTGGGCAATTGACACCTAGCAGGATGACTGTGCCACTTGGCCAATCTCGCCCAGCGCAGGTAGCCTTCATAGTTTTTGACTTCCAGCGCAGGTACAGAGTGGGACAGTTGCAATACAGCGCAGAAGCTCAGTTTAGCAGCTGACATGATCCAAAATAAGCCTGTTCTGAAGTGTTTTCAGGTGGAGAACTGATTGGAAGTGCTGTTGATTGATGACCTTGTTCTTTTAGGGGTAAGAAAAACATGTTTAGGGACTGAGGATCCCTGTAATTATCGACATTCCTTGCTCCTTGACGCGAGGCACAAAAATGTCTATAACAGTTGCCCCCTAAAGTATGAGGCCGTTAATCGGGTGAACTGCTTTAGCTAGAGGGTCCGAAGTTCGTTCCAGTACAGGAGGAGAGTGCCCTGTAATACAATACAATACAATACATTATCTTTCATTCAATTTCATGGTCTGGCTGAGGCGGGCATTCCCATGCTCAGCTTTTATAAATACATTTTGATACATATGACAGACGATCGTCTGTGGACAGACTGATAATCTTCTGCTGAAATTATCATCCTTTGATAGGATGATCATCTGCTGCAATGATGTACATGGCAAATGTTTTTATATTTCCTGAATATATATCGCAGCCCGGATGGATGAAACTAGATCCGGGGTCTTCAAACTCGTTCGATCTTCACTCTAAGTACAAGTCGATCCATGTGAGAATTGCGTCGAAGTCGAACATGGAAAGACATCGCTTGATTACCGGTCAATAATGAAAACCATTAACAAGCGCGAGAGGAATCACCAATAATGACAATGACCCTCAAGGTACTGCAGTACAATTCACGTGGCGTGAATAAAGGACTTGGCGTCGAACGCCACGCAAAATCTTCTGGTCGAAGGTCATTGAGGTATACCTGTCGCCGGAAGTGAGAAACTTGCCATTGAGGCATGCAAGCTTCAAAGTACTGATGGGGGTGTTCCTAGATCAACTTCTTGGATAATGAGCTGATGTCGACAAGAAGCGATCCGTCAAAGGAGGGCCTTAATGAATCCCACATCAATGACACGGAACGGAGCTAATGATTTAGTGGAGGTGGAAACAAACTGTGATATATGAATCAGGGTGGCGATCATGAAAATGGATGAAGGATGATGTATGGTAGTGGATGGGACACGATTGACACTTTCTGAATGACCCCTCTTGAACATATAACGACACTGATGCGATGGATCGGTAGCATTACCCCAAATGGATGGTGTGGCAAGGACCATGGTGACGAGACCGGTGAATGAGACAACCCAACCCGATGTGATACGGAGGAAAAGTGTCATGTTCAAGAGTGACTTGCTACCTCTAAACATTGATGTTCTCCCAATTTTTCCCCAGTCATTTCTGACCAGTACCTCTTTATTTTTGTCAAGCTTGAGGAGGATAACATATGCTTGTTCTATAACCTGCCCTTCGGGCAAGCCCATCGCTAAGATTTAACGAGCCTAGCGATAGGGAAACTCGTTCTCGTCTAAAGACAAGTTTGTCGCTATTTAATGAATTTAACGAGTCTAACGACAAGGATAACTCGGTCCTTTTCATTTTTAGAGAGTCTGAAAAGGTACAGAAAGTTAACTCCATGATTCCTTTTTCGTCAGCTAATCCCTTAAGTCTGAAAAAGTATAAAACAATACAGAAGGGACGAATTTTCGATTGCTTTAACGAGCCGAACAAAACAAGCGCTCGATGTTTTTGTGCAATAATCCCTCAGGTCCAAAAAGATTAAAATCTAGAGGAGGGATAGCGTTCCGGTCGTTTTAACGAGCTGGAAGGCCAAAACTCGGCAAACTTTTCATATTTTTACGAGTCAGTGAAAAGAGCTCAAAGAAGACTCGTCTTTTGAGGAACGAGTGATAAACAGGGGTAGCAGCTGATTCCAGGTACAAATTGGAATTTTCCAATCACCGTAGTGTCCCAAGGAAGGCTAGGTGAAATCACTCTTCGCAGATGTTCGTCAAAAATGGGTAAACACACATATGGGGGTGAACGATTGGCCAAATGAAAGGATGGAGGTGAGACTGCAAGAACACGACCAAGGGCTTTAATATGGCTGTCAAAGGTTACATTTACCAAGGTTATTTACCGGGATGGGTTCATTTTTTAATGAGCTTGAACTCTGGCGGAAACTTTTTCTCACACTTTTCTATTTTTTAACGAGCATAAATTCCGTGGTAAAACTGCTCGAATTTTGCGTTTATTTTTTAACGAGCATGAACTATGTGCTAAAACTGCTCAATGATTTGTATGCCCCGAGCATCATAATGACGCATGTCAAAGCATGCCCCCAGCATCCTAATGATGCATGTCAAAGGAGGGTGCCCCCCAAGCTTCATTGCATTCAACTTGGTGATTGGAATGAAGGTTTACCTTTGAATTTTGAAAAGGGGACTTGTTTCATTTTTTAATGAGGTTGACATAGTACAAGAACTATCCTCATCTCTTCATTTTTTAACGAGGTTGATACGAGATAAGAACCGTCCTCGGGTCTTCATTTTTTAACGAGGTTGACCTGAGATAGGAACTATCCTCGGAGACTTAGATCCATTAGAAACAGAAAGTTTCATATTCCATTGTAGCCTTTTCTACTAGATTACTTTGAGGCGGTAAGGCGAAAGTACCCATTGATGGAGGGTTTTTTAGGAAGATGAATCCGATATTTTGGAGAGAACAATTGTTCCCATGGATCATAGGAATGCTTCCCGTAGTAAATGGTGGCACAACTTCGGTTGAAGTTGCCATCGAACTGCTTGGTTGATCATTTCCTTTGCTGTTCGACGACTGCGGATCTCCGCAGTTTTTGCACTTTGTCGAAATTAAAGCCTCTTTTTGCTGTTCAGAGGTCGACACCATTAGTACTTGCGACGGGGAAGCATTTCTACTATCAACCAGATTTTGTCCTTGATTGGGAAATGGGTCAGTCAACACGGCTGAGGTTTTCGAGCTCTTAAAGAATCTTTTAAGCTCAGCTTTATATGGACAATCTTTTGTCTAGTGATCCTCTTCACATATGTGACACCCAGAAGGTGGTTTCCCTTTTCCAATAGAATTTTTTCGAGGAGATGAATCTCCTTGTTTTTTCTTCTCTTTGTTTTGATTCTTCTTGCTTCCTGGTTGATTGGAGTTTCTGCCTTTATCCGTAGATACAGCATTTATCTCCGAAGCAAGAATCTCTTGATTTGATTTTTGATTCGAAGTCTTACGGGCTCTTTTTGAATCCCTTGTCGACTTAGCGTTTGTAGTTCCAATCACGCCATCGCCGGCATGAAAGTCACTATTCGATCCAGGAGGAGGAGGGATTGAAAATTCTGGTCTGGGGGCGTCAGGTATCTTATCATAGAGCGTGCCCGACTGAGTATATACTAAGTCCAAATATTGAGCACGAGCAATAACTTGCTCCTCTGTTACGACACCTCCCTTGGCCACATCTTCTGTAATTGCCAGCAGAAGCGACTTTATAAACCACTCAGCTAATAGCTGATCTGGGACATAGGTCTTTACCATTCTGCGACGACGACGCCACTCATGTATATGATCAGATATATGTGTGGCCGTTGTCTGCTTGAAATTGGTTAAGATCTCCGTTCCAGTTTCGTACCTTATAGGTAACTGAAAGTGTGTTAAGAAAGTCATGGCTAGGGAGCTAAAATTGTCGAAAGAGGCTCTAGGTAATTCAATATACCATTTGGCCGCCGGACCAGTCAATGTCCTCTGGAAAAGGCGAAGCCTTATCGAATCATCATTCAAGGTATTCGACGAACACCACAGATGGAATGTCATCACATGATTCGACGGGTCTTCACCCGGATTTCCATTGAATTTAGGAATGTCCGAAGGAAGTTTGTGAGGAATCGCTGGCCACCAATGGGCATAGGTGATTGGATCGTTCGTTAACCGATGTAAATCTGGTAATTCTAACGTCGCCACGAATGGCAACTGCTGATTCAAGTTTGGCGAAGCGTATCCAGGATACGATGGAATCGCTTGAGCAATAGGACTTTGCACACCAGTATAATGCAACTGATGTTGATATGACTGATATGGTTGGTGGGCTTGGCCACTGTAAAGTGGTTGGTTTAACCCGTTCTAAATATAGGGTTGCCCACTATTTGCAAAAATCTGTTGCTCAGATCCCTGGTACACCTGCTGAAACTGAGGTTGTTGGTATTGCACCATCCATGGTTGTGAAGCCATGTTTTGTTGTGCGACACTAACCGACGGACCAAGATGCGGGGTTACGGTTCCCGTTTGTATCTGTGTCGTCCCGGAAATTGGCGATTGTTGTTGTGTTGCAGGGTCAATTGGCTGTTGCATTACAACTTGGGGTTGACATACAACAGGCATCGATTGAACTTGCGACACGGTTACAATTGCTGGCGTCGTCGGGATACTAGACATAGGTACACATTGTTGCATGGAATATACAACTCTTGGTTGTTGTGGTAACATAGGTACCCAACCACTCGTTGTTACTTCAGTCAAACCTGAATGTGGTTGAAAACTGCCATACGGGTATCCCCCCGGAAGGGGAAGTGAAAGGGCATATTGCCCCCCATACGGTAACAATCCGGAGCTCAAGGGTATAGCTTGCCTTTGAGGACTGGATGGCCCAAACTAATTCCCAAAGGGATCAATTTGTCTAGTTTCAACATAAGAATTACCGGGTATTATACCGGAAGAACAAACTGGAACAGACCAAGTTGTCATAATAGTCCCTGGGTGGACTCCTTCTAGTTGATGAGAACTAGTTGGGACAGATGGTATTCCGGCAAACATCGTTGGAATGGCAGCAGGAGCTTCTGCTGTCGCTGTGTCATTTGGCACAGTCCTAGATGTCGACGGTTGTTCAGACATTTTAAGTCTATCCAATAAACTTCCTAACGATTCTTCAGGAACTTCCGGTGGCGATAGACAAACTTCTGATGCAGAAGGAAAAAGAGGGGTACCAACTCCAAAATGAATTGGAGTATTTGCTTGCTGGTCCTCTACGATTTCTTCTATTGCAATCAGACCAGGAGGAAGAGGTAGACCGTCAGGTCCGTAAAAGATTTCTGGTGCCGAAGAAGGGGTTGTTTCGACAGCGACAGTTGTTTGAACAACAAGACTCTGTGGACCGGTTTCAGATGGAACTGGTTCAGTTAAACAAGTACTTGTTTTCAGACTAGGATCAATACAATTGTCCTTCTGTTGCCGTTGAACTTCTTCAATAGAGGCAGGGTTTCCAGAAATATCGGGAGTGACCAGAATCTCAGATGTTGTTGGAACTTCTGTTCTAACTCTAAAAGGAGATTTTGATCTGGTCCAGTGAGATCGCTTTGCTCGTACTACTTTCGGTTCCGGAGACAAAGATGGTCGACCCGCAAGTCTCCCTGAACGACGGGGTTTTAATTGACTTTCCTCCACGGTTGCGGATTACTTGATCAACTAAAATACAAAAAGGGGAATTATGTTTCCGTATTGAATGAATTTTATTAGACGCTTTTAGACACAACTTTGCTTTTTCATGTTTTAAGAGTCGAGAAAAAGCTAAAGATGACTCTAGTCGCCTTCGATGTATTAACGAGCCCGAAGTGACAAATGCTCGGTTGGACCTTTTCAATTATAGAGTTTGAAAAGAGCCAAAAGAAACTGCTCTGGAGATCTAGGCAGAGGGTGTGCCAAACCTTTCGCGAAACCACAGAATACGTTTTACGGTACGGGTGGTCGATCTTCGTGAATGCTGTGTTCACTGCATCGCGATCAGTAGGGCGGTCGACACAGCTTCCTAAGGATAAAGGATAATTGCCTATAGTGGTCTCCCAATATACGCGACGGTACGCGGGAGCTCAAATCCGTATTAGTGCTATCGTCCCTCAGGAGGAATCACCCACCTTCGTAGAGATCGACAGTCACTACGTTTAACGACCCCGGAACACGTCTCTACCTAGACCTCTATTGTGAGCGTTATGTTACAATGCGTTGTTAGATTCATTCAATATATTTTAAGTTGATCTTGTTTATCAGTTTGTCTTTCAGGATCACCACGAGATGTATTGGTACAAATTCCTAAATGCAGCTAAAATGATAAGCAAGCTTTCACTATCTTTTTAACTTTGAAAATCCTAGCTACTGAAGGGAGAGAAAAACAATATCTTTCCAAATAGAGCACAAAGCACAAACTAATGCACTTTCTCCTAGATCAGACACCCAAACTTATCAAAAATGAAAATGCAAGATGCATGTATTTCTTTTCGTTATCCTTAATGTTGATGCTTAACAAAAGGAAACTGTTGTACGACTTTCGAATTCAATCTAAAGCATAAACAAACAAGTATTATCTAAATGAGAAGACGCTTTACAGGTACTTGTTTTATACTTAAAAATATATGAATTCAAACCATAAAGTGAAAACAAACCAATCCAAAACAGCTATGAACAACAATAACACTAACTCATAAGATCGCAATCTAAGAGGCCAAGGCTGTAGGTTTGCTTTTCACTACGGGAAATTGTAACTGAAACAAGAAATACTGAAAGAACGTTTACAATTTCATCACACAACTGAGGCAGAATGAAGTCAAGGAGATGAGGTATACAGCAAATACATTAACCAGCAATCAATCAGCCAAAAACAAGTGCAAACAGGGCCAAAACACAGAGGAAGAGTTAAGCTAGCCTAAGGCCAACTGGACCAGCGCAGGTACTGGTCTGCCAGTTTCACTCTCAGCGTAGTTCCCGAAGGGGCTACCTGCGCTGTAATGCAGACTGCCTGTGGACAGCCTGCACTGACTTACGAGAGTTACGTCTGCTAACAATTCCGGGTCATAAAATGCTCAAAAATGTACTGTTTTGACTGAAACAAAATGCTATGGGTTAAGTACAGGTAGAGGGATGATCAAGAGGACTAAGATCTATCACAAAGAGTAAATATCTACCTGTAGATTAGCTCTTTAAATCTTGAATTTGCTCAGCAAAGGAGCAAGAGTAGCAAACCCTCTACTTCGCTTTTGATATAGTCAAAAGATTTTCGATTCGGTACTCGGTTCTTCAAGATAGAAATAGCAAAATACTACAAATGACAACAACAAGATACTAGGATCTCCCCAGTGGAGTCGCCAGTTTGTTGTGGGGAAAAGTATCCGATGCGGATGACCCTAACCCTTTCTAGATGTGACAGTATCTAGCAACAACTGAATGATAAAGTTTTCATGTTCTTCTTTATGAGTATACAGATAGAATGGAAAGAGGGTCAACCAACCTGGTGTCTTGCGCTTGATTGATCCTTATCCTTCTTCCTTTGTATCCAGCTCCCAGCTCTTTTGCTCTCCAAGCCGATCCAGCTACACACAAGACCTGCACAACAAGAGAGAGCAAACTAACAGATACAAGCACTCATAATCAAAGCATGGATTAGATTGCATCAAATACACATGTAAACACAAAGCATCTATGTAAAACAAGTGAATAGGAGAACATGCAAACTTTATTGATAGAAAGTAACAGGGTTCCAGAGGAAGTTACAACCAATGATGTTGGCTCCAATCCAGCAGCACCTCCTCGGCAGCAAGAACTCTCTTCTTGACCTCTAGTAAAACAATCACCCAATAATCCTGGCGGTATACCAACAGCACCTCTTTGCTTATACAAAATTTCAGCCTCCCTAGCTCTCATAGAAGAGCTCTATATATAGGGTAGAAGAGGAACAGATGAGTCAGCTTGAGACTGACATGAAGCTGCCTTGTGTCCTCTCCATCTTCAGTTAATCTTCAGTTCCTGTGTCCACTTGGAGATCCTTGGTTACACATGGTGATCAAGTACCTCTTACTCATCACAGGGCGAATCTTATGACCCAAGTGTCAGTTTGGAAGCTTCCTGGGAAATTGACACCTTGCAGGATGACTGTGCCACTTGGCCAATCTCGCCCAGCGCAGGTAGCCTTCATAGTTTTTGACTTCCAGCGCAGGTACAGAGTGGGACAGTTGCAATACAGCGCAGAAGCTCAGTTTAGCAGCTGACATGATCCAAAATAAGCCTGTTCTGAAGTGTTTTCAGGTGGAGAACTGATTGGAAGTGCTGTTGATTGATGACCTTGTTCTTTTAGGGGTAAGAACAACATGTTTAGGGACTGAGGATCCCTGTAATTATCGACATTCCTTGCTCCTTGACGCGAGGCACAAAAATGTCTATAACACACGGGTTTAGTTATGTATGGTCTAACGATGTGTCTTGGAACTTTTTCTTAATTTAGAAGCCTACCAACAGGCTAGCATGTTTTCGCACATGTGTTGTAATGTTTGTAAAACTAATCTTGAACACTTGTAATGCATGTTTCTTTAACCTGTGTTTAACACTTGATGTCATTGAACTATTGTAATACATATATATTTATGAAAATATTCTGTACAATGTGTTAGCCATGTCCTACCCATGTTGGTCACTATTTCTAGGAAAACTAGTGTCTTTTTGATTAACTAGCCCTCTAGGATTGGCCACTATCCTAGAAACAAACAATCAAAGAAATTTGGGATTTCTTCTATGTATGATAGATAAGAGAGAGGCAAAGGAACCAACCTGGATCTTTTTCTTAACTCCTTGCTTGATCTCTCTCCCCCTTGACAGAGCTTGCAACTGCTCTCCTACTTATCCCACTTAGAGAATACCTGTAGAAACATAGTAACAAAACACCATCAAAGCATCTTGATATATTATATTATAAGCATTGCATGATTAGAAATACAATGAACATACAATGGCATTCAGAAATAATAACATTCACAATTGCACAATTGTATGCAAGAAAAATCAAAGAAATTTATTAAATATAAGGGAGAATTACAACCTAGTTTTTTGATCCAGCATCATCCTCCCACCGTCAAAGCCGTCTTCACCTCATGAAAAGAAATATCACACCAACAATACAATTCTCTTTCTCAACCACAAAATATCAACACTTCCTTGCAAATTACAAAATTCCAGCCTCCAGATCTCCCAAATGAGGGATCCATTTATAGATGTGTGCAAGGGTTTGAGTCATCTTTTGGGTTTTGATTAGTGTCATTCCACTAGTTGTTTTTCGTTACACTTGAAGATTTCTTCGATCTCTTACTCATCCCTGGGCGAATTCAGAGAGGCAAGTGTCACAGGATAAGTTTTTAGAAGATTCCATGAGCATCCACTTAGCAAATTGTCTCAGACATTTTTCCATCCTCGCTCATCGCACCTGGCTAGTGTAGAAGCCAGTATGCATCACACCATGACAGTGGAGCAGTCAGTATGGTCCCATTTTGGCTATGTTTGGATGGTTTTTTAGGTGGAACTTTTGGGGAATGATGTAATCAATTGACCATGATCCTTTAGGGTATGAAACAACATTTTTAGGGGCTAAAGAGACCTTAGTTTATTGACATATAAGATTGGGGTTACAATGCCCAAATATGTCTATAACAGTTGCCCTATAAAGCATGAAGTCGTAAATCTTTGATGTCGGGTGAAATGCTTTATCATGAGGATCCAAGGTTTTCGAAACTGGGAGGTGACTTGTATAAGATACAATAAAATACATCATCATAATATAATTTTCATGATCTAGTTGAGGTAAGAATTCCCATGCTCAACTTTATAAATTCATTTCATGTACATATAACAGATAATGGTTTGTAGTTGCAGACTGGTGATTCTTCATATGTAGGGTCATCATCCCTGGCTTGGATGGCCATATGTGTAGCTTCTGTGTACATTTGATGTCTTTATATCCTTGAATATATCATAGCCCAGATGGATGAAGCTAGATCCGAGGTCTTCATTCTCGTTCAATCTTCAGCCGATGTACAAGTCAAGCCATGTGAAGATGTGTTCTAAAGTCAAACAAGGAAATGCATAGCTTGATTACCAGCCAATAATGTGAGCTATTAACAAGCATGAGAGAATCAGCAATAATGATGATGACCCTCAAGGTACTACAGTACAATTCACGTTGTGTGAATATATGATCCGATATCGAACACCACGCAAAATCTTTCGGTCGAAGGCAATTGACGTCAACCTATCGGCGGGAGCAAGAAACTTGCCATTGAGGCATGCAATATTCAAAGTACTGAAAGGGTTGCTTCTAAGTCAACTTCTTGGATAATGAGTTGATGTCGACAAGAAGTGACCTATCGTAGGAGGGCCTTAATGTATCCCACATCTACGACACAAAACGAAGCAAATTATTTTCTAGAGCTGAAAATGATCTAACGACACAAGGTTTAGGAATGGCGGCCATGAAAAATGGAGGGTGAAGGTGTTGCAGGGGATGAGGCATTAACTAGATGGTGATTTCTCAACTGAATGGCTTCTCTTGAACATATTAGTGACACTGAGATGGATTGGATTGTTAACCCCAACAGATGGATGGTGCAGAATACCAATGGTGAAATGACCACTGAATGGAATAAGCCAACCCGACTCAATCAAAGTGACAGAGTGAAAGTGTCATGTTCAAGAGCAACTTTCTACCATAAAAGTCTTCAAGTTTTCTTCCCTCTTTCTCAGTCATTGCTAACCAATACCTCTTTATTTTTTTCAAGCTTGAGGAGGATAACATATGCTTGTTCTATAATTTTCCCTTCGAGAAAACCTATCGCTATATTTTAACGAGTCTAGTGATATTGAAAATCATTCTTGTCTAGGTGGACAAGTTTGTCGCTACTGTTTTAATGAGTTTAACGACAAAGACAACTCAGTCCTTTTCATCTTTAGAGAGTTTGAAAAGGAATGAAAAGGAAAATCCAGTAGTTATTTTCATAGCATAATCCCTTAAGTCTGAAAAGGGATAAAATAATACAAAAGGGATGACTTTTCGATTACTTTCGTGAGCACAAAAAACAAGCGCTCGAACTTTTTTGTGAGATAATCCCTCAGGTCCGAAAAAGATTAAAATGTATAGGAGGGATGGCACTTCCAATCACATTATCGAGATGCAGAGGCCAATAGCTCGACAATATTTTCATATTTAACGATTCTAAAAAGAGTTTAAAGGAGACTCATTTTTTAGGAACGAGTGGTGTTTAGGGTAGTAATTGGTTCCGCATAAGCTTGGAACCTCTCAAAACATGGTGATGTGAAGAGGTTGGCCAACAGGACCACTCGTCGCAGTGGTTCCTCAAAAGGGTAAACAATCAAGTGGAAGCATATGATCGGCTAAAAGTATGGAGGTGATGGTAGGAACATAACCAAGGGCTCAAAAGGTTAATAGCATGGCAATTATAAAAGTTATTTACCAAAGGCGGGTTCATTTTTTTTAACGAGCTTGAACTGTGGGGAACTATGATCAGTGGTAGGTTTATTTTTTAATGAGCTTGAACCATGCGACAACATATGCTCAGTGGTAGGTTTTTTTTTTTAATGAGCTTGAACCATGAGAAAAAATATGCTCAGGTGGGAGGTTTATTTTTTAACGAGCTTGAACCATGCGATAACATATGCTTAGGAGTAGGTTTATTTTTTAATGATCTTGAACCATGCAACAACATATGCTCAGGGGGTGGTCAAAATGTTTAATTCAGTGTTTAGCACATCATTTTCTTTTGTCGGTCGTTTAACCTGCTCGATCACTCCATCAAACTGATTAGAAATACATATACATGTATGAACAATGAATTAAAACTAGCATTTTACTTGAAGTATGTGAATAGTAATCATAAAAAGTAGTTTTACCTTTAATTTTCATCATTCTATTTCAAATTTGGGATTTTGGAGCTCTGGAGTGGTTTTCCCCCTCAAAATACACTAGTTGATTTTGGGAGATCTGGTGGACTATTCTCTGCACTGTCAAGACCAGGTAGGAGCTAACCCTGAGCTCTTCATTTTCATTCCATCCTTCTTTGATTATGAGCATGTTATTTCACATTTCTGGGCCCTTAGGGTTTGAACATATCATTCGCCAATTATCGCACCTTGCTAGTATCAAAAGGTGTGATTCATATTGAGCTACCAAATGGCCAGTTAGTATGCATCCCACTTTTCTCAAAGGCATGATGTGAAGGGCATAGAAGGGCATCTTTGCACAATGATTTTTCATCAAAATATTTCCTTTTTTTTCTCAAAATTGGATCCTAACTCATCTTTTGTTTGCATTTCAGATTTTTGTTGGATCAAGAAGGTTGTCACATGGAATGAATGTGAACATGAAGAGGAGGACATGATTGCTTTACATGACCTGGGCATAGTTGTTGCATTAAGAAATTGTGGCTTGCTGAAGTTCTTCCGCATACCCAGCATGAGGCAACAAATCAGTTTTTTGCAATATTTTCTCGATGCTTGGGATCTGATTGACCATGTATTCTAGATTAAAGGTAAATACATTCCATTGGCAGTTGAGGACATTTACTTTCTAACGGTGTTGTCGAGGCATGGTGCCCCTCTTTCACTTTCAAGATTCACTCGTTGGGGTGAATTCATGAAAGATTACATTCATCAGTTCTGTAGAGATGGATCTCAGCCTAGCAGAGATGGAAAGATCAATATCTGGGATGTCTCTGATTGGCCCGTGAGGACCATTTTATTTAATTTTCTAGATTGGCTGGTAGTTTGGCTTTGCATTTGCCAAACAAATCTTACATGCAGTACGCCCTGGAATGCCTGGAACCAAAGGTATTCAACTGGTGCAAGGTGGTACATCCTGTCGTAAAATAACAACTCTCCAAAGTAAAGAATGGAAGAACTAAGAATTTTGGCTATGGTTCGATATTAACTGCTTTTTCCTTCGAGAGGATTCCACTTATGTAGCCTCAGTACATTTCACTAGGATTCCCAGCACCGAGGGAACCACAGATGCAGAGATGAGTTCATCCTATGGCCATACATGCTGGTCAGTCATAGATTTCCTTCTATGATGCCTTTTTCGAGTGGTTCGACTGTCAGGGGATGGTCTTTGTCGAGTATCCATATCTCGGGATGGATTTCCAAGGCGACCCAGATTTGGCGCTACTAGCTGGCGAGCAGTTGAGTGCTATAGGTAAAATGATTTGACCTTATCTCTTTTTATCAGTTTTATAATTTTTTGGTGTTTTTAAATGTTACCAAGACTAATCAAACTTATATGCATATGCAGATATTGGACCAGTACAACTAGTGGTGCACCAGCAGGAAATAGATGACGCTCCAGTATGAGAGGCTGTAGGGAGGGTTTTCCTCCGAGATCTGAAAATATCAGAGACCCTGGCAGTGCTACAGGATCAGATCGAGGGACTCACTCTCGCTATTCAGGATCTTAGGACCGATGAATTACCTTTGAGGTTACAGTGCCATACTACTGGCGTGCCAAGTCGATGGATTAGGCTTGCATGCGTGATCGCACAGGCGATGACTTGTTATCACCAGCATCATTAGTATAGGATGCTTCCGTGCATTCATTTTTTATTTTTTTGGTCATATGACCGATTTTGTCTTGGACACAAAACATTTTGTAAAAACTATAAACAATTATATATTTTTGATTTTCGAATTTTATTTTGGTTAAGTTATGCAATCCTGATGCAAGTGTTAATGTAAAATGCTTTCTCTACAAATGTTCCAAATGTCTATCTAGCACATAGTTTGCTAATGAATCAATCAATGTGTTTAAGTTCCTAGAAATGTGTTGATATTGAATGGAATCAAATTGTCTTTTCAAAATCCTGAATCTTAGGAACATGCGATACATGGCTGGGTTCCGAATGAAATAAACATTAGTAAGTTGTAGAATGACGAGCTATGAATCTAGCCTAACAACGAGTCAACATATGCCATGTGAAATGGCATCAAAGAGAAGTTCAATCAATGCGCTATACTCAGCGATGTTGTTCGTTGATCGACCAATACATATCCCCCTGAAACTCACTAACTCACCTCTTGGAGTGAAAATGGCCGAGGCCGCAGAGGACAAGTTTCATGTACTATTACTAGCTTTCTCGGCATACCCAAAAAATCGTTCCAAAAAGTCTGACATCTACAAAAAATCGAAGTAGATTACCTAACCAAAATGAAAACTCTAAAGGAAAACAAAAATGCAACAAAAGCATATATAAAATAAGCGCACTACACTTAATCAAGCATAGTAACGTTTAAGATACAACCTGTTTCGGAGCTGTGACAGTGGAATCCCATCATAATCAACCAGCTCATAGGCTCCTTTCATCAATACACATCTAACAATTTAGGGGCCCATCCATAATGGTTCAAACTTACCTTCTCCCAATTTGTTAGAGTCCTTATCATAAAGTAAGACCAAGTAACCTTCTGAGAAGATGCGAGGCTTGACATTCTTGTCATATTGGGCCTTGACGCATTTATTATGTGCTTTGTTAGCCAGTGCGGCATCACGACGGGTTTCAGCTAGGTGCATTAGATCCAAGAAAGGAGCCTCTTCTTCTGAATTTTTGGGAAGCAGATCAATTGCGAGTCTGAGGGATGAGATTTCGTACTGAATTGGTAAGACAACTTCCAGATCATACACCAATTGAAAGGGCATAAATCCAAGTCCTATATGCCCATAGAGCTGAGTATAGGATTAAATGCCAATTCCGTCTGTGGACTCCAATCATCCTCTACAGCATGTGCTTAAGGACTTCACGTGTCTCACCAAAGTCCTATATGCCCATAGAGCTGAGTACATGATTAAATGCCAATTCCGTCTATGGACTCCAATCATCCTCTACAACATGTGCTTAAGGACTTTGTCGATTTCCTCAACCTATTCAAATGGGTAAAAGCATGTATTATATGGCAAAAGCAAAAAAGTACTCAAATGAAAAAAGATAAAAAAAAAAATATAAAAATATCAATTAAATGAGTTTAGTTTCATACTTGTTAATTATAAAAAATAAATGTTAAATTTGTAACAAAGCTAACTGACAATAAATTTTGATAAAAGCTATAGTGAACCTATTTAATTGGTTCAAAAAATATAAATAATGTTATAAAAAGTAAATACTAAATTTGTAAATAAGTCAACTCATAGTAAATATTGGTAAAAATCATGGTTAATCACTCACAAACTATAAATAAATTATTTAAATATGCAGGGTTAAATATGTAAAGTTAAATGAAATGATAAAACTCTTAAAAATATATATATAAAAATAGAATTAGAATTTCTAAACAAATAACTTTAGATATTATATTTTGAATAATATAAAATATGTTATTATAATCATATTTAAAAAATTTATTATAATAAATTTAGAATATATTTTAAAAAATTTCAAAAAAATAATTTTAACATTTTGTTATATGTTATTTTCAAATTTATATTAAAAAAAATTGATTTTATAAACTTGAAAGGATAGTTTCTTGGGTCGCGGTTTTATATATACAAAAAGATTATCATTTTTACTAGTGTTTTAATAATAATTAAAAGATATTCTTACTAATTATTTTTAAATTTGTTTAGCAATCTTTAGAAGGTTTACAACACATCTCTTAAAGAAATTGGAATTAAAAAACATAAATCAATAGAGAAATGGGGGGTCACAGTTTTGTCAATACTTAAAAATTTATGTAAAATATTAATGAATATCTTTTAAACAAAATGAATAACTTAGATAAAATGTATATATTAAATTTTAGAAAAAATATGACATGAAATTGAATTTAAATTGACATGATTTGTCTTCTTTTACGACCACCTAATTCTTGATTATTTTGTAAATTAAGAGTGAACATCCCAACTCCATTTATTTTTATAAAAATTCTTTGCCACAAAAATGGAAAAATTGATACACATTAACATACTTTTACCCCATTAGTTTGTGGATAATATGGAGTAGAACTATTGTGGGACAGTCCTAATTTGGCAGTCAATTCAACCATCATGTGATTGTAGAAATGTGACCCATGATCTGTGACTATGGCCTGTGGAACACCAAATCTAGAGACTACATTTCGACGCTATTGTTTAATGTAGGCATCACCTCAGCCCATTTTGTAAAATAGTCGACGACGACTATAATATAGCCATGCCCCCCAGCCGAGGTGGGGTTATATGTTATGAAATCAATGCCCTATTTAGCGAATGGCCCAACAGTAACTACTAGATGCATTGGTGCAAGTGGTAATTTGGTTTTGCGATAAAAAAATTGACAAACATGGCAAATTCTGACTACAGTTATGCAATCTCTAAATATGGCGGGCTAGAGGCAACCTACTCGTAAAATCTTTTTTGTAGTAGTGTAGCCAGATAAATGCCCTCCACAAGCACCTGAATGACAATCATTCAAAAAAAATTCGGCCTCATCATGTGTGATGCATCTTCACAGAACTGTATCGAAACCATGACGGTAAAGCGTATCACCAATGATCAAGTAGTCTTTGGCTTGGTATCGAGGACATCGTTGTTTAGAGAGAGAGGTGTTAGGCCTAAAGGTTTGGGTTTGGATATAGAGAAGTATATCTTTGTACCACGGATCACTAGATGATATCAGAAATAGAGGCTCATCCATGATTAATGCTTTAGATTTTAAATCGTTGGATGACGATCAAAGGTCACAAAGTAACTCCGTGAAGACAAGACACCTCTTGGATTTTGATTTGGTAGATTCTAGATAAAACTCTTGCAAAATGGCTATCCATTTGGAATATTTTCCCCCTAGTAATTGACGTGACAAAATGTAGGTCATAGGGTTGCAATCTAACACAATGGTAGTCTTGCGGAAGAGAACAATCTCTATACTGCTTGAAAAAAGGCTAAAGCCATCTTTTCCACATAAGAGTACTTGTTTTCTGTATCATTAAGGTTGTGACTTAAATAATATATAGGATGTTCTATTCCATTATCTTCTTTCACTAAAACCATGGTGATGGTTGTATCTGCAATGACGAGATACATGTTAATGTCTTTTTGATAGTCAGGAGCATAAATTAATGATGCTTTCATCAGGGAACCTTTTAAAGCATCAAAGGAAGCTTGCGCGACCTGATACCAGTGGAAGGGTACTCCTTTTTTCAACAGACGTGTATAACCTTTAGCAAGTTCAGCATAATGTGTAATGAACCTCCTTAGAAAGTTAGCTTTCCCTTAGAGTTTCTGAATTTGAAGCAAATTTGAAGGTGGAGGCATGTTAAGGATCACCTGAACCTTAAATGGGTCTAGTCAAATTTCATCCTTAGAAACTACGAAAGCAAGTAATCGACCAGAACCAACAAAAAACACACACTTGTGTAGATTGAGTCGTATCTTGTAGTGTCGGCAACGTAGAAATATGGCTCTCAAATGCTGTGGATCGTTAGTTCGATTTTACAAATGAGCCTGTAGATCATTGAGATATGGTTGAATGATGGGTTTGATGTCAGGGAAGGTGTAGTTCATTGCCCTCTGACAAGTTGCCCCTGCGTTCTTCAAACCGAAAGGTAATTTATGATACACGAATGTGCCCCATGAACATATAAATGTACTCTTTGACTAGTCCTATGGGTGGGTATTGATTTCATTGTATCTAGAAAATCCATCCATAAATGAAAGGATTTCGCATTTGGCACATTCATCAATTATCTAGTCAATGAAGGGTGTAGGATAGTTTTCCTTTAGACAACTTGATTTAAATCCCCATAATCGACGCACACTCTAAATGTTCCTTTCTTTTTCATCACATGAACAATATTCGATACCCAATCAGTGAGAGGAACAGGGTAAATGAAACCAACATGAAAGCGTTTTTCAACTTCTACCTTAATGGCAGTGGCTTTCTTCAGATGGACCGGTCGAAGCCGTTGTCGCATTGGTTTGACATCTGGATACATCTTGATTTCATGTTAAAAAATTCTCGAGTCAATGCCTCGCATTTCTTCATGTGACCATGCAAAGACATCTATGAATTTGTGAAAGAGAGAGCAATAAATTTCCAGTTCTGATGGAGAACAAGATTTGCCAACATGAATATTCTCTATGACATAGGTTTCGTTAAGATATTAATGGTGATAGTTTCTTCAATATTGGACAAATTTCACTTGGAATCCACTGTATTTATAGTATTTAATAGAAAATCAAAAATTGAAGGATGATTAGGGTCGCTTGAATATTCTTCATTGTTATCTTGAAGGTGGGAACGATGGTGCTAATCTTCCCATGGCATCTCTCCTATCATCATTGACTGAATGATTCCTTCGTCTGTAGAATGTATACGAGACCAAGGCTCGGAAGAGGTACCATACTCTAGAGACATATCTGTCTAAAAACTTGTTCAGTGTTGATTCAAGTTTTCCACCCAGGCCCAAAACATTTATTGCTACAAAGATTCTATGGGGCTTCGGGGCAACACCTCGTGGTGATCCACACTATCAAAATGGCTAGATTTCTTCTTAATCTTAGACGATGTAGAATATATCATATGACAAGTTTCCACTGTGGCCACTTCTGCAAGACCAGTTGGAGGCGGGAGGGAAAAAGTACCCATTAAGGATGGGTCTTTTAGGAGACCTACTCCGACATTTTCAAGCGACTGAGAGCTTCCATGGATTAATTGAATGATTCCAGCAGCTTGTGAACTCTTTGGAAATAAGGCTAGTTGGTCATTTATTGTAATTACTCCTTGGAAGGAAAATGTAATCTTTCTAAAATATGTAGACACAACGGTGACCATTGCATAAATGCAGGGCCTTTCCAATAAGATATTGTAGTCAAGGTTTCCATCAATGACCTCGACTTCAATCTCTACTATCTTGCCCCCCAATTCGACTTGAAAGTTACTTAAAATCCCATACGACGCATATGTTCTTCCATTAAATGCCTTTAATGTTGTTGATGATCAGGACAACAATGGTGAACCTAGGGTTTTCCAGCAACTCGTCGACATAATACAAGTAGATGCCCCCTCATTAATGATGTTCGATGAACATTTTTATTGAGGGCTTTTACCTGTACAAGCAAAGTGAGTTGAGCCGGTAACTGAGGTGCCTATCCTTTATGGTTGAAGGCCACAGGATTGGAATCCTCTGGATCAATCCCACCTATTGCTGATAACAAAGCCTACTTTTGGGAGGGGCAACTTTGCATTACTTGAAGTGTCGACATAGGAGATGGAGATTGAGCCAGATCCTCCAATATATTATAATTTTGTGTAGCTCGAGCATGAGGATTAAATGTCGATTTATGTATTCTACATTTGGAGGCTTTATAGTTAATTCATGAATAATGGGTGGAACAACTTCTGGTGAAGTCATCATCGAACGACTAGGTTGATCTATTGCCTTGTTGTTTGGTGATGGTGGATTCCCATAATCTTGTTCCTTGTTGAGACCAAAGCATCGTTTTTCTGTTTTGAGATGGATAACATAAGCACTTAGGATGTGGAAGCATGATCAATAGCAACCAAATTAGTTTTCAGGTTTGGAAATGGATCAATCAACACCGCGGAGGTACTTGAAGTGTTTAAAATTTTTGTAACCTCAGCTTGATGTGGACAATCTCTCATCCAATGGTCCTTGTTACATTTGTAACATGGATCACAAGGTTTCTTTTGCCGAGTAGGGTTCTCATAAAGTTTTTTAGGAGTTGAATTTCTATTTCTTCTTATTATTTTTCCCTTTCTTCTTTCTCCCTGGCTTCTTTGGCTTCTTTCCCTTGTCAGATGACATGGAATTAATCTCTGAGGCAAGAGGTTTGTCATTTTCTTTTTGAATAGAAACTGCAAGGGCTTTACCAGATGGAGACTTTTCGGTTTGCGTGCTTGAGGTACCGATCACACCATCACTGATATGAGAGTCCTTATTTGATTAAGTCCTTATTGGGCATGAGCAATGACTTGCTCTTCAGTGACAACTCCTTTCGCCACATCTTCAGTAATTGAAGTCCAAATAAGAACTTAATAAACCACTTAGCGAAAAGATGATCAAGAACATTCATCTTTACCATTCGACGAAAATGTCGCCACTCATGAATATGATTAGATATGTGAGTAGCCTTGGTCTGTTTAAAGTTCGTAAGGAGTTTTGTTCCTATTTCTTGCCTTATGGGTAACTGAAAGTGCATTAGAAAGTAGTGGCAAGGGCGCTAGAGTTATCAAACAAATTTCTAGGCAATTCAATATACCATTTCGCTATCATACCAGTGAGCATTCTATGAAAAGGGCGAAGTCTAATCGAATCATCATTTAGGGTGTTAGATGAGCACCACAAATGAAAATTCATTACGTGTTTCGATGGATCTTCACCTAGATTTACATTAAACTTAGGAATATCAGAGGGAATCTTATGAGGAATCACTGGCCACCAAGGGGTGTATGCAATTGGATCATTCATCAACCGGTTCGAATCTGGTAGTTCTAGAGTTGCTACAAAAAGTAACTAATGATTTAGGTTAGGTGAAGCATACCGAGGATAGGATGGAATCGCCTGAGCAGTAGGTCTTTGCATACCAACATAATGTATTTGATATTGGTAACTTTGATAAAGTCGTTGGACTTAACCAATATAGTGTGGTTATTGGTAACCGTTTTGAAAATGTGGTTGCCCATTAACCACAAAGCCTTGTTTCTCAGGTCTATTAAACCACAATTCCATATGGTTGTTGGACCATTTCCTTGGAATGGCTATTGGACCATTTTCTATTGTCCAATAGTAGAATATTGACCAATATGTGGAGTGATAATACCTGTTAGAGCCTGAGTCGTTCTAGGTAAGGAAGTACTAACATGAGGTTGTGATTGAGCTATAGAGACAAGAGGTTGTTTATTGTAACTTGACAGACTTGAGGTTGACACACAACAGGTAGTGTTTGTACTTGCGACACAGTCACAATAATAGGTGTAGTTGGAATATTTGATATAGGTTGGGTCGGTTGCATTGAATATACAACCCTTGGTTGTTGAGGTAGTATTGGTACCCAACCACTGGATGTAATTCCAGTTTGACCTGAATTTTGTTGTAAACTCTCATATGGTTATTCCCCAAGAGGGAACAACGAGAAATCACACCACCCTCCATATGGCGACAGTCTAGTGTTCAAAGGATATATATGTATTTGAATACTGACTTGCCCAAATTGATACTGGCATGCAGGATCAATTTGCTTGAGTTTCAACATAAGAAATACCAGATGGGATTCCGGATGAATAAATAGAAACATACCATGTCATCGAAATAGCCCATGAGTGGACTCCAGCTAGTGACTAATAACTAGTTGGGACTGATGGTATACCATCAAACATTGTAGGAGTGGCATCACGAAGTTCTGTTGTGGTTGTATTTGATGACACAGTCGTAGATGTTGATGGCTGCTCATACATGTTTAGTCTATCCAAAATATTTCCTAGTGATTCGACAGGAACTTGTGATAAAGGATGATTAAAAGAACAAACTTCATGAGTATAAGGGTATAGATGAACCCGAGTCCCAAAATGTAATGGGGTACTGGATGGAGGATCCTCTACTATCTCCTCTATAGCAGTCAGTCCAAGTGGAAGAGGTAGAATGTCAGGTTCGTAAAATATTTCTAGAGCTGAAGAAGGTATAGCTTCTGTAGTGACAGACACGATAGGGGTGACAAATTCTGAATTCTGGAACTCAACTTCCAGATGTTTAGGTAAGTGAACTTCAGTCTCTGGATAAACTCTAGACGGAACTGTTTCAGGTATAGAAGTGTTTACCGTTACACTAGGATCAGTTCTAATGTCCTCTCGGAACTGCGGAACTTCTTCTCTAGAGGCAGATGTAGCAGAAATGATTGAAGTAATTGTAGTCCCTACTGATGTTGAAACAAAAGTTTCAAATAAACCAGATGAATTGGACTCAGTTAGACGTGACCATTTTGCTCGGAATGATTGCATTTCTAGAGTCGAAGATGGTTGACTTGTTAGTCTCCGCTGACAGTGGGGCTTTGATTGAATTTCTTCCATGATTTCGGATTACTTGATCAACTCAAAATTAAGGGGAAAATGATGTTATTTTGAATTCAATAAATTTTATTGACATTTTGACACAACTTTTCTTTTTCAATTTTTAAGAGTTGAGAAAAAGCTAACGATGACTCTAGTACCCTTCAATTTTTAATGAGCCTGAAGTGACAAGTGCTTAGATGGAACTTTTCTTTTAAAGAGTTGAAAAGGAACGAAAGTGACTACTATGGAAATCTAGACAGAGAGATTGCCAAACCAATCAAAAAACTGCAATACACACCTTGGTGATAAATTAAAGAGAAATTACCAAGGACTTATCTACGGCAGTGAATCTTCCTGAATGTTGTGTTCAGTGTGTTGTGATCGATAGGGCGGAAGACATAGCTTCCTGTGGATAAAGGATGTAAGCCTATTTTGGTCTCCCAATATATACTTTATGGTATGGGGAGCACAAGTCCGTGGTAGTACTTGTCATATGGAAGAGGAGGAATCACCCAACCTTCGATGAAAACAATAGTTACTAGATTTTATGATGCTGGAACACATCTCTAGCTTAGACCTCTAGATCTGTTGCGTTAGGTTCCAAAGCGTTGTTAGGTTCATTGAGATTTATTTTAGAGTTGATCTTATTTAAAATTTTTCCTTTCAATGGTTCACCACATGATGTTGATTTTAAATTCCTAAAAATGCAATATATGGTGATAAATAATCGTTGTTTATTTTGATCAATGAAAATTCTAGCTACTAAGTAAAGAAAAATACGATTCTTTCAAACAAAGAGCGAAGAGCACACTCTAAATGGACTTCCCTAAATCCTTTTCGCACACAAGTTAAATTAAAATTCAAATACATGTATTTGTTTTTCATTCCCCTTAATGTGAAAAATGACAAGAAGAAAAAAATAAGTATAGCGAAGATCCGAAATATTTCATTCAAAGCGACATTTCGACAATTTCGTTTCCAAAATAGAAAGGAAGAATAAACAACAATTTTCAATTCCGAATAGAAAATTCTTTTGAAACTTCGAATAAGAACAAATCAAATCAAATACATGACAAAAATTTCAATCGACTATTTAGAGAAGGAAGAATCAACGACACTTCTCTTTTCTGACACAAAATGACAGTTACAACACTTTTCGTACCAAAACGACATATCGATTTAAGCAACTTTTCGACAAATGATTGTAAATGATGGATAAATACATAAAAAACATTTACTAGTCCTAATCATGGAGGCTAATCTATGTAATGCAAGCAAGATTTAGTAATTAGCCTCTATTTATAAGCAGCAAATAAACTAAACAAAGCTGAAAACAAGGATAGAAAACCCAAATTTCAAGAAGGGAAATAGGTTCAGTCAGTCATTGCACCCGAGCTTTACAGAAACACGGATGAATCACACTTTTCAGGCATGGGAGGTGCGATGCATACTGGTTGACAGTGACAGACAGTGCGATGGGCCACGGAGCGCAACTGTGGTGGGTTTTGGCTCAAATTTGCAGCTGATTCAGTGATTTAAGCTAAGCTATGATGGATAGTAAAGAGAAAAGTACATAGGAATGATCTTCGGAGGTTAATGAGCTACCAAAAGGGCATCTAGAATGCTTGCAATTCAAATTTTCAATTCATAAACTAAACTGGAGATTGACTAAAGCAGCATTCAGCTACTATGAAATTGCAAAGTAGGAGCAGTTTGAAGGCTATCTAGCTAACTTCAGGCTTCGTCTATAGTTTATAAAGCAAACAACAATAATAAACAAACATCTATTCACTCCCTGGTGGAGTCACCATTTTGTTTTTAGGAAAAACAGTGTCTTTTCGATCAACTAGCCCTCTAGGATTGGCAACTATCCTAGAAACAAACAATCAAAGAAATTTGGGATTTCTTCTATGTATGATAGATAAGAGAGAGGCAAAGGAACTAACCTGGATCTTCTGCTTAACTCCTTACTTGATCTCTCTCCCCCTTGATAGGGCTTGCAACTCCTCTCCTACTTATCTCCCTTAGAGAATACCTGTAGAAACACAGTAACAAAACAACATCAAAGCATCTTGATCTATTATATCATAAGCATTGCAGAATCAAAAATACAATGAACATACAATGGCACTCAAAAATAATAACATTCACAATTGCACAGTTGTATGGAATAAAACTCAAAGAACTTTATCAAATATAAGGGAGAATTACAACCCAACTATCTGATCCAGCATCATCCTCCCAGCGTCAAAGCCCTCTTCGCCTCATGAAAACCAAGATTACACCAACAATACAATGCTCCTTCTCAACCACAAACTATTAGCACTTCCTTGCAAATTACAAAATTCTAGCGTCTAGATCTCTCAAATGAGGGATCCATTTATAGATGTGTGCAAGGGTGCGAGTCATCTCTGAGGATTTGATTAGTGTCATTCCACATGTTTTTTTGGTTCCACTTGAGATTTCATGGATCTCTTACTCATCCCTGTGTGAATTCAGAGAGGCAAGTGTCATAGAAGAAGTTTCTAGAAGATTCCATGATCATCCACTTAGAAAACTGTCTTGGCATTTGTGCATCCTCGCTCATCGCACCCTACAAAAGGCCTCATCATTATCCATTGCACCTTGCTAGTGTAGAAGTCAGTATGCATCACACCCTAACAGTGGAGCAGTCAGTATGGTCCAGTTTTGGCCATTTCTGGATGGTTTTTCGGGTGGAACTTTTGGGGAATGATGTAATCAGTTGACCATGATCCTTTAGGGTATGAAACAACACTTTAAGGGGTTAAAGAGCCCTTACTTTATCGACATATAAGATTCCGGTTGCAGTGTCCAAATATGTCTATAACAGTTACCTACCCAGACATGAGACAAACCTTTCACTTAAAATTCCTATAATGACCGTCACACTCACGTGGTCTCCTCCATTGTGTGTTGTATGTGTTATCTTTTCTTATGTGTTTTGACTGTCGAATCATTGTGGACCACTCGTCCAGAATTTGTGCACATCCTGTTGTGTTGTGTGTTCCTAATAGAGTTGGGACATCCTCACATGTGACATGGGACTCACTCTCACCCTCTCCCTCTACAGTGAAAAAATAATTCACACAAGTAACACTAGAAATCACCAGGCACGTGAACCCTACTACTCAAAGAAAAGAAAGCCACTCTCTTATGCTAACAAGAAAGAGTTGAGCTAAACATTTAAGATAATGGAAACCTAACCATCGTATTAGATGAGACTTCTACACCAAACATTGGGAGGTCTAGTTGGGACTTCATACAAGGGAAATCCCCTGATGTTGGTAGGTCCAACACCATCAACATTAGGCTAATTTGGGTTAGAGAGAATGGAAGAAAAGCTAAAGAAGAATATTGACTTAATTATGTAAATGGTTATTTTTTAATAAATAAATAGAGGAGTGTTGGCTTGTGAGGGCCTTACCCACGTTCAGCGTTAGTTAGCCAAAGAAATCCCTACAATACTGGCCCTTTCGGCATCAACCCATGGAGCACGAACTGAAGTCTCACCCAAAGCAGTATGGGGGGATGCTGGAACCAAGTTTTTAAACCCTTGAGATGGATGTGATGTCAGTTTATTCCAACTATAGGTACTTTCGTGCAGGTTTCTCATTCCTCTGTTCTACCCGTTAGTACTTTCATGAAATGTTACAATCGGCCTTCGCGCAGCTCTAACCAGCGGCCGATATGCTTTCGCAATGCTAGGGCAACGAACCACGATATCTCCCAAACTAAGCTAGGTATCTTACTTATCTTATTAATAGATCTTAGTTAGCTTCGCATAAACAAATGTTCTTACTTGTGTTCACTTAACCAATACAGCTATACACATTTGTGCATCATATAAGCATTAGAAGTGAAATTCGTACCCAATATAATAGATGCATAAATAGGAAATAAAGACACAGAAATTATAGAATACTTCTCTTTATTGATAATGTTGGGTTGTGTTATATTCTTTCCACGACTAACCCATGTAATTAATCAGGGGGTTAGAGGGGGGGGTGGATCCCCCCCTTCATTATGGAAATTACACAGCAGGAGGGTCACAGGGGGGTTAGTGGGGGGCGGGTACTCCCCCTCTACGGGGTTCGGGGCAGCACCCAGAGAATTGTTTTTCGGACCCTATATTAGGTTTGGTGGACCTACCTATGGTTTTTCGTCCATGGTTTTGGATGCGATGGTTTTTGGTCTGTGGTTTTGGACGTGACGGTTTTCGGTCTGTGGTTTTGGATGCGATGGTTTTCGTTCCATGGTATTGGATGCTTCGGCATGTATAAATATATATTGTAACATTGAAATGAATATAATGAAAAATCAATCTAGTAGTCCTGGTTTTTGGATCCAGGGGAAAATCTCTGTGTATATGTTTTTTATGTGTCATGCTCTTGCTTTGTTTATTTTCTGTGTTTTAGAATTCGTATGAAGGTAATTTTTCTACGTGGTTAAAACCTACAAATAATTCTAGATCATTACAGATTTGACTCACCATGCACACTTAGCTACAGACTTCTAGGCCTTAGCGCAGTTAGCTGCAGAGCCTCTACCTACGCTATGGCCCAAAACTTATACCTCTACTTAGAGCTATCTCTCATACATCATTCCATAATTGATTTCTTCCTTTCATTGATTGATCTATTTATCTACATAGAGGTTAGCTCTATTTGTACAATCTCACGGTCCGTGTACCATAGGGAGATCTTTTACAACTAAAATTACATTCTCAAAATAAGGGCAGACAACCCTATGACTTTTTAACATCTACGCACTTTGCGACCACAAAATGCAAAGTCTTTATGTTTGGATTACAAAAATTAAACCAGAATATGGACTTTAAGCCCCAAAACTGCCCTGGGGGATCCCATGCTCAACAATGAGATGTATGTGGTTAGGAATTATGAACCTACAAATGATATACTTGACAAAATAAAATGAAGATAAAGTCTCATTGAGAGATTGGATTTGATAATTGTTTGAGATATGTATTATGGAATAAAATTCTAGATAATCTTAATGGATGGAAGATAAAGGTCCTTTAATTTTCTTATCTAGAGGAGGATGCTAAGCCTAGAAAAGTCTAAAAGCACCATGGGAGAGAAGTAAGTGCTCTTATGGAAACTCCTAGGCAAGTGGATAAAAAAATCAGAAACTCTTAGGCAAGTGGATAAAAAAATCAACAAAAGTGGGATGTAGCTAAAATAAACATTACCATGAAAGAAGGGGATTAAATGCCCATTAAAGGGACCAACAAGTGGTTGTTAATACCCAATAAAGAACTTCTCAACCCTCGGTGAACTAGGGGGATAACATTTCAAGTTTGAGTGGCAATGATGTTCAAATTTCCAACTGGCATCAAGTGTATCCACATGGTTTACATTACCTATGTTATGTGTAATGTTTTTGGTTGTTTTCATCTACTGTTATTGTTGTAATATGTGTTTCTTATAGTATGTTATTCACTATTATCACATTTATAAATCTTAATGTCATCTTCTTAGTTATAAACTGAATAGACATCTGAATATGTGGTAATCTGGAATGGAAATTTAAGAGAAGATGTTAATCAATTATTATTAATTCCTCATTTCTTCTAGAATGACTATATGTTAGTGATTCATTTTCGAGATTTAACTGAATGATATTTTTAGTTCTATTATCAATTGGTTACGATAGTGATTATGGTTATCTTAACCACGTTATTCTAGCCAATCAAGTTCAATAATTTTCATGCGAGTATGCATGTAATTGTGTCACATATTGTGATAATTACAACCTGTGAATACTAGGAATTATCGGGCTTCAATTCCTTAATTTTACATGAGCCACGATTTGAGGTATATAATGGAGGATGAAATGACTAGAAAATTTGTTTAAGGAATTAGGGATATATTGTTCCAAGAAGGTTAGAGTGCTTGATAGGGTAATGACACTTATTACCTTAAGATTTAGGTTATCGTCACTATGCTTATTCTCGAATTGACATTTGGTGGGTTTCAAGTGAGGATACTCCAATTGTAATCCCTCTCTTTAAGAAAGAATGGTGTTCTTAATATATGGATAATATTATTAAGAGATTAAAAGGAATAAAATAACAAATTAAAGTCACGATAATGAATGAGAATAGTAGTGTTATATATCGATTTGTTTGAGAATGCTCAAGTTATAAAACTTGACAGAAGGGGATCATCCATGTTATATTTGTTAAGGTTAGATGATGTACCTTGAATAATAGTTATGTTCTTAATAGGTATGTATTTATTGACATATGGGATAGTGTAGTGTAGTTATAGTAGGACTTGGGGGCTATAACGAAAGGAGAAAATCATATTAAAAATTGACAAGAAACATGGAATGCTTGGAAGCGAACTCTATTGAGATTACTATCCCTGAAATAGTCTAGATACCTTAATCATTTGTTAGATAAGAAAGAAGCAACTCGAGTAGGAACTGTTATAAATAATTGGGTTATTGTGACTAGTACGAAGTGGTCTAGTAGTAATTTTAGTTGTTAGTAGCAAACAAAAAGCAAATGTATTAAGTCTGAATTTGATTCAAACCATTTCTAAGGATAGGAGGGGTTGAAAGGCAACTAATCTCCAACATAATAGGTTAATGGGTAATATTTCTATGAATGTAAATTTTTCACACTCAGCTATGGATGTGATCCCACTGCCATGCATTATTTGTTAAGTAAAAACGATTAAAACTGGAATTGAACAACTTTAAACAAAAGAGCTTAGTCTGGTTTATATATTGTGACTATAGATATATGTATACTTATATGTATATATATACTTTTATATATATATATATATATATATATATATATATATTTTTGTTAGCGAAGAAGTTCATTAATCCATATCTTGGCTCATTGCATGAAGTAAGTGGTATTACACCGTGGGAACGGATTTGTCTAGGTATTCTTTCACAAGATGTCATGAGAATTATATGTGAAAAGAGGTCAACCAAATAATGTTGTGAAAGTTTCTGTCATTGAAATGATAAGTGAGATCTCTGAACTATACCTATCATGTCCATTTACTTGAGTTACATAGACTAGATTACGATACATCAATCTTTCAGGAAAGAAAAAGCATATATTTCTCTTAAATACATACATTCAAGATATAAACAGCGGAAAAAACAATTAATTTAATTTAAAATTTAAGTAGTGGCGTGGAGAGTAAGGAAACTCTCCAGCAGTTCCCAGAAAAATAATGAAAGAAATTAATCCTTGTTGTATCACCAATCGAACTAGTAATTCTAGCCATGATTCACTGTGAACAAGTACAAAATTATATGGATATGGAAACCATAAACTTTTGGAATAAAAAACAATCGATGTGACAATTGTGTGAACAAATTTTAATTTTATAAAGGAAAAAATTAATACCAATTTCTAGTTATTTAATATACTTAAGAAACAGTCTATCGCGATTCTACGTAAAAGTCGTTAACGGCCTCTTATAGAAAATGACACAAATTTTATTCAAGGAAGAAAATAACGTAATAGTTGAGCAACAAGTACATAACTAAAGATTGCACGGAGGGTAAACCCAGAGAATGGTTTTGTGGCTACATATTCATGGACACGTTTAATGAAAATAGGCATGAAACTAGGCTGAAGTAGCACAATGCCCTGTCAGTTGTGGAACATTTAGAAAAGATGAAAGGATGGGGTTGGTCAAAGAGATCTAGGCATACTTTACCTAAAAAAGACGGAGAAAAATAAGAAGAAAGAAAATATAAGTGAAATTGATTCGAGTATTGGTTTTCAAATCCAAGGTCAAGTCCTATAAGTAAAATATTTACGTACTATAGGTACACAAGCTGGGCTATATTCCATTCGCATCTGGAAAATGGGTTACAATGAGATTAATCATTATTTAAAATCGATTATAGGCTTATTTTTACAGTGTACAAAAATAAATAGGAAGGCCCTAAATAATATTACCTCACAAAGGATTTGATGAAAGATGTATCGATAAGTTTTTTCGAGATAGAGTGCTTGGTGGACCGGACAACCCCAAAACATTGAAACACCCTCTTCCTGTGTTAGAATCCATGCCAAAACATGATAAAATTAAGGAAAAATATACAGTGAGAAAAGAGGGAATCCACTCTAAGGGTATAGGATAATTATAAATGAAAACATCAAGGAAAATAAACTTACCTCACCACAGTTGTCGAGTATATCAATGGTTGAACGTGACAATATGGATTTCCTTCTTAACCCATCATTCATTCTGGAGCGTAAGCTTCTTACTAGACATTGGAGGATCACGCTCTTCATTATGATAGAACAAAAAGAAGAAAATAGGGCAAGTATAGGTTGCAAACCATGTGACGAATAAAATCAAAGGCTCAATGGAGCATCAAATGAATCGGAAATTCGCACTTGAAGGATGAAGAGATGGGAAATTCCCACTTGAAGGATAAAGAGATGGGAGAAAAGGGATTAGACAACCAAGACCAAAAAATCAGCATGGGATTTCCGCCCATGGAAACTAATAATGTTTAAAACTAAAATTGAATGAGAAAATTAATTATGTAGAGGAAGAGAAGCCTGTTATTGCATACATAGTTTTGGAGCGTAGACATTTGGAACCGATATTACCTATAAGACTTTGGTCACCGTTGTTTCTCCAAACCAATTTGATATGCATCTGGGCTGGGTGGACTAAATTCAGTGCGCAAACCTCACGACCAAGGGTGGAATACAGGTTATCAATGCACTGAATGCAAAGTAGAGATGCTACCATTCATAGGAATGAAAACTAGAGATTATATGAATCTCAGCATTAATGGATGTGTATCTGTGCTACAAGCGAGAGACGATCCAGCAACGAGAGATGAGCCAAACAATTGGTGAAAAGGTAGCAGAAAGGGTGAGTTAGGGGAGGATAGGGTTGAAACGACTAATCACCACCATCCATAGTTTCTCCTCATCCACATCGTTCATTACGTAGTTCTCCCCAGACATGTGATTATTACGTGCGTTGTGGGTTGGTGGCAATAGATAAGTCGCTCACCCATCTTGAGATGAAAAATAATGAGGTGGTGTACCATGGAAATGGGGGGCTAAATTAATTTATGTCACCTCAGTGTAATTAACGGTTGACATAAAATACCCACATAAATATATGTTATATGCGCAGATGCTAATACTAAAAGGTTAGGTTTTAGGTCAAAACCTTGACTTAGTTAATAATAACTCCAAAAAGGATTGTTATTCAGAAAGCATAGACATTAGGTTGTTTACCTTCTAAGAATATGAATACTAACAAAAATATAATAACGGTTTCATTAAATTAAATCTAGTCTATTAAGGATACAGAACCGTTAGGCTTGTGGGTACATATACTTTGTAGATCATTAACTATTGATGCGGGTTACAAACAAAGAAAAAATCTTGCTTTCATGGATTTAGGAAAAAATAGGTACATGACATATACAATGGTCTGCTTTTTGTTCCTGCGATATTCTCTACTTCCTCTGACAAATTAGCCAACTATTGTTGTTTTTCTATCACTTGTACATGTATTTCATATCCTCCTCTAACCCATAGAATGCTGTTGGAATTTTGTTGAAAAAATTTAAGAGCTTCCACCCCACTAGTCTAATTTCTCAAATAAGATACATAAGCTCTGAATTGGACATCCCCTACATAAGGGTTGGGATTCCATCTTCTTCCTAAACACAACATAAAATTATGCTCGTATAATTCAGAGAGAGTCATTTTTTAGATTCGCACAACCCTTGCATTCTTCTATCAAAGCATTTTTGTTTTCAACATGGAATGCCTTATTGTTGATGAAAGCTTTGTTTTTAAACATCAACAATATTTATGCCACGTACACATTGTAATTGGTTCAAGGATCCTTGCAACTAAGAACACCATCCATGATCAATCTGCATTGTTCCTTATCATTCTCCATCTTGGTCACCTTCCTTTGTAGCACAACCATTATGTTTTTCTCTTTTCCTCCAAATTTTCTTATATTGTAACAACCCTAGTGAGAATTCCATGTACTAAAAGCTAAAAAAAAAATAGCCACGGTTGATGGGACACTTATTTTGAGCTAAATGTTTGATAAGGCATCCTAGTGTGTGTTCATTTGATGGGACACTTATTTTGAGCTAAATGTTTGATAAGGCATTCTAGTGTGTGTTCATTTGATTTTTTATGGCTAAGGAAATTGGAAAAGTCAATGGATAGGGCTTTAGAAAGGCAAAATGGCATTTTTTACACAATTATTTATGAAAATAATGGAAATTAGGAGAAAAATGAGGTGAAAGGTCAGAGGTTGCATGTGAGGAGAAAAATGAAGGAAAGTAATGGAAAATGAAGAAAATAGAGGCATCATCCATAAAAAGGCTTCTGAGGATTAGTTGGTAATCTTTTCTCACATTAACCTTTTGTTAGTTCAGTGTTGAAGCACTCTCATTATTCTCTCTTTCTCTCTCTATGTCATACTCTAGGACACCTAGAGTTTCTTGCAGCACTTTGGCATTGGAGCAAGAAAGGAAAGGAAGGCAAGAGGAAGCAGAGATCAAGCAGGGAAAGGAAGGATCAAGCAACTAAAACAAGCTTGATTGTAGGTATTGACATGCATGTGTATTTTCCTTGCTATATTTTGCATGCATGGGATTGCATGTGTTTATTTTCCACAATGGCATAGGTTTTTCCAGGTGTGATAGAACTTTCAACATACCCTTGTCATTTCCTAATAGCTTTGATGAGATCAGTTATCTCATTAGGTTTATGTGGGATGGACAGATTGGATTCAAGGCTGAGTGGGGGGGAATATCTGAATTGACAAACATATGGTTTAGTGGTCCTTGACCGGGATTGAGGATTGACGAAGCCACTCGAATAGTAACCCCCGAAGTAGATTGTGGGTTATTGTAAATCCATATTGTGTGCCTTAGTGGGCCTAGCAATCCTTGCCGGTGCATGGCGAGATATACGGTAAATCCAAGAGGTGGATTTCCTCTCTGTTGGGCATAGTGATTCTGGGATGGAAAGCACGGTAGGTATTGGAGACTATGTCTCGGTGTAGGGCCTAGTGATCCCTAGATTAGAGTGTGGATCCACGGTAAAGCTTGAGAGACTAGGAGGCAATCAAATTCCTGACGGTGTAGGCAGAGAACTCAAGTGGCATCCAAATTAATTGGTGTTTCTAATGTGTTCTATGAGTACCACATACATGCTTGCAATATGGCACTAGGGAGATACGCTGAAGAGAGACTTGGCTCAGCCAATCTATGGTCAGGTGGAACATGGAATTCCATTCTTCGGTTGGTCCATGACATTCACTAATGAGAAATTCATTCCCTTGATTTTCATGTTTAAATGTACTAGTGTATATATGGATTTTGATGGCTTATATGTCTATTTTATTTTTGTTCCAATTATGTTGGTTATATGTAAATTTAATGAGACCAATTATGTATGGCTCTTAGCATGTTTTTTTTTTTACGTCAATGGTTAATGTGTCTATGACCTAATGGATGAATATGTAGCAAATGGCATGAGGAAATAATGGTTCATAACGATTCTCAGATAAGTATGAGATACCTACACTTAAATCTATCTTTTACGCTTGTAGGTTACATGTTGACGATATGTTTGATGAAATGCATGCCATCGCTAGTAGAGGTCTGTTTAAGGTCTTGTTGAGCTTATTTCTTTTTCTCAATTGTTTCCATGTAATTTTAGTGATTTCAAGCTATCATTCCATTGTAGGTAGTGGCCTAGGTTTTGGGCCCAAAAAAGTGGCTTACATCCCGGGGTCGCTGCCACAAAACTAGAAATTTTAGTCCAGAGTTGCTGCCACGCAGGCCTATGAGTACGACTTTAAGTGGCAAGTCACTCCCTTACCTATAGCATGAGAGCGACTATCGCGTAAGAGGTCTAGAACAATAGTGGGACCTAGGGATAGGTTGTGTGAGTGGTTGAATTGTCTCCTAAAAATTTTGTTGATGATTTTGGATGATTGTGTGTGATGTTCCATTGGTTCCACTTCATTAACGTCACACATGTAGTTGGATATGATCATAGTATCCTATCGTCTCATGTTTGCATCAGTTGGCATGGCCACGTGTGTGGATGTGGTAGGAGGGTGCTACATAGTGGTATCAGAGCATGGTTGAACCCTCAGAATGGATGCGTTGAATGTGTTGGTCATGCATGCAAGTTCGTTGCATGTGTGTCTCCTATACTTTCATTTCACGTGCTTGTTGCATTTGTTCGATGACTGATTATGGTTGTATTATGGTTATCATGGAGAATTTGGTGCTGAATTTGCGGAATGTACTTGTCATGATTACGTGACTTACTGTATATGGATTATATGTCGCTTACATGTTGATTTTATATTTCCTACTTACATCCTTGTATTTTAGGTTACATTCATGAATATTTTGGATTTCATATATTAGTCTTGAAGGTTGATTATAAGAATTGATCTCTTATGTTCGACTACATGCATTTATGCATATGCGTAGTTGATCAGGAATTGATTATGCATATTGTCGGTCGCACGTGGAAATGGGTACAATTGGGTAATGGTTGTTTTCATGTATGAGGTCATAACATGCACTATTGATATGGCCTTTCATTGATGACTAGATCCTAGTTAGAGTGATTTTTATGTGTTGATACATTTTGGTGTGTATGTCAATATGTTGTTATGATTATGTTATACATGTGTCACGTTGATTTGGTGATCTTACAGACATGGTATCCTCCCCACTATGTTGAGGTACATTTATTTATTTTGATTTGGTTTATCTGACATATTATGCATTGCAAGAAAACATCAAATGGCTAGCAATGTGGTAGACTACATCGAATCTCCCTATGCATAAGATGAGCAACGTTGTGTGGGGCATACTTCTGATTTGGCTGATACAGTCAGAATTTTAAGGGAAGAGATAATGAGTTGTAAGCCAGATAATGACCAAATCATACATGAACAAGAGAAGAAAGCAAAGGTTAATACTATACTTCATCACAGTTTGTCATAACTACAGCGACAAGGGTCACTTTGTATTAGCCATGGACATGAGTATGGAACTAATGGGGCATATGGAAGTAGATCTCCTCATAGATACATGTCAGATAGATCTGATATAGTGAGAGATGATAGGTTGATGGACACTTTGGATAAGAGGGGTGATGAGTACATGTACTATTATAGTTTTGGTTCTAATATAAATCACGGTATTCATCGCTATCATCCTTATAGGATGAATGATAGGGGATACTTGTTGAATGAATTTAGGAAAGCCAAGCCACCCATTTTTGATGGAGATGTGAAGAAGCTGGAAGAGGAAAAGGCTTCGATACTTGGAATAAACAAATTATTTGAGTTGCATGAATACACAGATAACATGAAGGCGAGAATGACTATCTTCAACTTTAAAGGTAAATAAGACATCTAGTTGGATGATGTTAAGTGGGTCAGAGAACTCAGGACAAATGATTTGAGTTGGTAAGATTTCAAGAGAATTTTTAGGAATAAGTAATTGTCAGAGAGGTACCATGATAGTAAGGATAAATAATTCTATGAACTAAATATGGGATCAATGAGAGATGAAGAGTACATGACCAATTTTATGAGCTATTGAGGTATGTAACATATCTTACTAATAAGAAGGCTAAATTTAAAATATTTTCCAGTGGTTTTCCATTATCATTCAGAGATCAAATCCATTATGATGTGCCTAGGTCACTTGAGGAAGTCATTGGGAAATTGAAGAATTGTTATGAGCAATTAAAGCATAAGAATGAATTTTATCATGGATGGAAGGGAAAAGAGAAAGTAGAGGTAAGTGGAAAACTAAGTGGACAAGCCCTCAACATATATATGGGAAAGAAAATGTGGTACCGCAGAAGATATTCAATGCACCTAGATAGAGACATGGGTCACAAAAATAGTCGGAGCAACAACTTAGAGGTGAGGGCACTAGTCGGTTCGATTGTTGGACATGTGGTCAGGAGCACCTTAGGTGATATTGTACACAGAATTAGGGTGGAAGGCCTAAGATGTATAGTGCGAAGGAGGCATAGACTACTGGGGATGTTGGTGAGAGTATTCCATGTATCTATGTAGTAGTGGACAACAGGCAGGCAAAACACTAGGCATCTATCATTGAGATGGACACTAAGTTGTTGATCAAGTTATTTTTATTTTGATTAAACTTGCATCTAATTATAGCTATGTTAGTCCTAACGCGATGGATAAGTGTGTTTTGTATAAGGAATTTCATGATGACTCTTGGTTAGTGCATTGGTCACAGGTACAAATAACCAAGTTCATCATTGTGTAGGAGCTTGAACATTTGATTTTAATGGTATTCCTACCGCAACACATTTAAATGTACTATTGTTGGGTTCATACAATATTTTCTTAGGTATGGATTGGTTGTATCTTCATAAAACCAAGGTAGAATGCTAATAAATCCATTGAGTATGTTGATGAAAATGGGGAACCAACAGTATTTTAGTGTAAGAAGAAATCTACATTAGTTAGGATGGTGACAACTATGTAAGAAAAGTGTAGTCATAGGAAACAGTACAAGATTTTTGTAGTACACATTTCTATTGATAAGTGTCAGGAGGCTGAGGATGTAGATGTGTTGAACAAGTACCCAATTTTGTAGTAGTTTCAGGATATATTTCCCTAGGACATCACAAAGTTGCCACATCACATGGAGGTATAATATCTATTTAGTTAATGTCAAGGGGAACTCCAGCATCATAATAACCTTACACAATAAGCACACATGAGTTGGTTGGGTTAAATATATAATTGAAGTAAATAGTGGACAAGGGATAAATTAGGCCAAGTGTATAACCTTGGGGTGAACCGGTCTTGTTTGTGAGGAAGAAAGATGGTACTCTCAGATTACGCATTAACTACTGTGAGTTGAACAAAGTGACTGTCAAGAACATGTATCCTTTTTCGAGGATTGGTTACTTGTTCAATCATCTGAAGGGAGGAATAGTGTTCTCTAAGATTGTCTTGAGATCCAAATACCATCAAGTACGCATTAAATAGGATATTTACAAGACCACGTTTAGAACCAGGTATGGACATTATGAGTTTCCTATAGCTCCATTTCGCTTAACCAATTCTCCACTCACATTCATGTGTTTGATGAATAGTCTGTTTTGTGCATTCATGGATAAGTTTTTTTTTGTGTCCATTAATGATATACTGGTATATTTTAAAAATGAGGAAGAACATGTTGAGCATTTAGCAACAATGTTAAGGTTGTTGAGAGGGCATCCGTTTTGAGTCAAGGTCAGCAAGTGTAGTTTCTTTGAGAGTGAGGTATAATCCTTGGGACATGTTGTCTCTGAGGAGGGAATTGCAGTAGATCCAAAGAAGATAATGGCCATCATAGAGTGGGTAGCTCCTAAGAGTGTGGATGAGGTAATATCTTTCATGGGTATGGCATGCTATTATCAAAGGTTCATCAAGAAATTATCACATATTGCTTATCCTATTACATCATTGCAAAGGAAAGGTAAGAAGTTCAAATGGACAGAGGAGTCTAAGCTAGCTTTGAGCATCTTAAGTAGTTATTGAGACATCCACCACTGCAACAAATTGCAAGTCCAAACAAAGAACTTGTGGTATGCACAAATGCTTGCAAGAGAGGGCTTGGTGGATTCCTTATATAGGATGGATAAGTGGTATGCTATGAGTCCTGGAAACTAAACGAGCATGAGCAGAAGTATCCAACACATGATCTTGAGTTGGAAGAAATTATACATTAATTGAAGATATGGAGGAATTATCTTATTGGTAGGAGGTTTTTACTTATGAGTGATCAGATTGGTTTGAGGTATTTGTTTGACCACCTAAATCTAAATGCCATGCAGGCTAGATTGTTGGCATGATCAATGAACTTGATTTCGAGATAAGATACATCATAGGTAAAGAGAACAGGATGTTAGATTCTCTTAATAGATGGATACAATTAGATCACTTTTTAGCTACGAGCTCTTATGGGAGAGAATTATAGGATAGGATTTTGGAGGCAGGTCAACAAGATGTCAAGTATATGGAGATTGTGTGCAGCTTATAGTAGGATGTCGGTATAGGTACAGGTGATAGTATAAGTGACAGTACAGGTACATGCTTAGGTATAGGTGCAGGTATAGGTATAGGTGCACAAGTCAAGGACTATTGTCTTACAATAGATTGATTGGTCAGGTTCCGAGACAAGATATATGTACTGAACAACAATGAGCTCAAGAAGGTGATCTTGAGGGAGTTTCATGTGAAACCTTATTTAGGTCACCCAGGTTATAAAAAGACACTAACAATGGTGAAGAAATATTATTATTGGCCAAAATTAAAGAGGGATTTAGGACAATTTTTGGTGAGGTGTTTCATTTGTAAGCAAGTGAGAGTAGAGTCTAAACATTCAAGTGGACTGCTACAACCAATCATGATTCCAAAATGGAAATGCAAGGTCATTTCCATGTATTTGATTTTAGGGTTGCCTTAGACACTGAGACAACATGATTCTGTCATGGCCATTGGGGACGAATTGACAATTGTTTCACACTTCATTCTAGAGAAGTCTACATTGTGAGCTAGCAATGTGGCATAGCTATTCATGAGAGATGTGTGTTGTTGGGAAAAGTATCCAATACGGAATGACCCTATCCCACTCTAAGGGTGATAGTACCTCAGCAACAACTGAATGCAAAGCTATTCAAGATTACTTCTTTATAAGATGAGAGAGAGAAGAGAAGGAGGATCCACTAACCGTTATCTTGCGCTAATGGTTGATCCAATCTTCCCTCTTTACTGCTTGCTCCTAGCTCCTTGCTCTTTCACTGGCCCAGCTACACAAAGATCCTGTAAAAGCACAAGAAAAGGAAACTACAAGAAGAATACATCCATAATCGATTCAGGGATTAGAATAAATCAAATATACAAGCATCAATTCACCATAGAGACACATGCATATAGAAGAACCTCAAATGCTTTATTAATGGAAGAAGCAAATTTCTGAGAGTGTTACAACCATAATAGGCGCAATCCAGCAACACCTCCCAGCAGAAAGAAATCTCCTCTTCACCTCCTTCAAGAAAATCACCCAATAGCTCTATACTCAAACCAACAGCACTTCCTTACTTGCACAAAATTCCAGCCTCCCTAGACCTCATGAGAGAGCTCTATATATAGGAGATTTGGAGAAAGGATGAGTCAACTTGAGGTTGGCATGAAGTTGACTAGTGTCCTGTCCCACTTTAGTTAATATTTAGTTCTTGAGTCCACTTGGATATTCTTTCTTCCACTTGGAGATCAAGACCCTCTTACTCATCACAAGGCGAATTCCTTGAACCAAGTGTCAGTTTGGAAGCTTCCTAGGCAATTGACACCTTGCAGAATGACTGTGCCACTTGGCCAATCTCGCCCAGCGCAGGTAGCCTTCATTAGATTTGACATTCAGCGCAGGTACAGAGTGGAGCAGTTGACATTCAGCGCATATGCTCAGTGGAGCAGCTGACATGATCCAGAAATAGCTTGTTTTTGAGTGTTTTCAGGTGGAGAACTGATTTTCAGTGCTGTGGTTTGCTGACCTTGTTCCTCTAAGGGTAAGAACAACATGTTTAGGGACTTTGGATCCCTCAGATTATTGACATTTCATGCTTCATGTTGTTAGGCACAAAAATGTCTATAATAGTTGCCCCCTAAAGTATGAGGTCGTTTATCGGGTGAAATGCTTTATCAGGAGGATCCGAAATTCATTCAATCGCTGAGAGGTGCCTTGCAATAAAATACAATAAAATACATTATTTTTCATTCTTCTTTCATGATCTAGCTGAGGTAGGCATTCCCATGCTCAGCTTTATAAATTCATTTTGGTACATATAACAGACGACCGTCTGATGATAGACTGATAATTCTCTGCTGAAATTATCATCCTTTGAGTAGGATGATCATCTGCTGCAATGATGTACATATCAAATGTCTTTATATTTCCTGAATATATATCGCAGCCCGGATGGATGAAACTAGATCCGGGGTCTTCAAACTCGTTCGATCTTCACTCTAAGTACAATTCGATCCATGTGAGAATTGCGCTGAAGTCGAACATGGAAAGACATCGCTTGATTACCGGTCAATAATGTAAACCGTTAACAAGCGCGAGAGGAATCACCGATAATGATAATGACCCTCAAGGTACTACAGTACAATTCACGTGGTGTGAATAAAGGACTTGACATCGAACACCACGCAAAATCTTCTGGTCGAAGGTCATTGATGTATACCCGTCGCCGGAAGTGAGAAACTTGCCATTGAGGCATGCAAGCTTCAAAGTACTGGGGGGGGGTGTTCCTAGATCAACTTCTTGGATAATGAGCTGAAGTCGACAAGAAGCGATCCGTCAAAGGAGGGCCTTAATGAATCCCACATCAGTGACACGGAACGGAGCTAATGATTTTAATGGAGGCGAAAACAATATGTGAAATATGATTCAGGGTGGCGATCATGGGTGGATGAAGGATAATGTATGGCAGTGGATGGGACACGGTTGACTCTTTCTGAACACATCTCTTGAACATATAACGACACTGATGTGATGGATCGGTAGCATTACCCCAAATACGGATGGTTTGGCGAAGACCATGGTGATGAGACCGGTGAATGAAACAACCCAACCCGATGTGATACGGAGGACAAAGTGTCATGTTCAGGAGCGACTTGCTACCATTAAAGCTTTGAGGTTCTCCCAATTTTTTCCCAGTCATTTCTGACCAGTACCTCTTTATTTTTTTCAAGCTTGAGGAGGATAACATATGCTTGTTCTATAACCTGCCCTTCGGGCAAGCCCATCGCTATGTTTTAACGAGCCTAGTGATAGGGAAACTCGTTCTTGTCTAAAGACAAGTTTGTCGCTATTTAATCATTTTAACGAGTCTAGCGACAAAGACAACTCGGTCCTTTTCATTTTTAGAGAGTCTGAAAAGGTACAGAAAGTTAACTCCAAAATTCCTTTTTCGTCATCTAATCCCCTAAGTCCAAAAAAGTATAAAACAATATAGAAGGGATGAATTTTCAATAATTTTAACGAGCCAAATAAAACAAGCGCTCGACCTTTTTGTGCAATAATCCCTCAGGTCCAAAAATATTAAAATCTAGAGGAGGGATAGCTCTTCCGGTCCTTTTAACGAGCTGGAAGGCCAAAACTCGGCAAACTTTTCATATTTTACGAGTCAATTGAAAAGAGCTCAAAGAAGACTCGTCTTTTGAGGAACGAGTGATAAACAAGGATAGCAGCAGATTCCAGGTACAGGTTGGAATTTTCCAATCACGGCAGTGTCACAAGGATGGCTAGGTGAAATCACTCTTCGCAGTTGTTCCTCAAAAAGGGTAAACAATCATATGGGGGTGAACGATCGGCCAAATGAAATGGAGGTGGCAAGTGCAAACACGACCAAGGCTTTTATGGCTAATAAATTTACGATCACAATGGTTATTTACCGGGATAGGTTCATTTTTTAATGAGCTTGAACTCTGGTGGGAACCCTTGCTCATGCTTTTCTATTTTTTAACGAGCATAAATTCCACAGTAAAACTGCTCGAACTTGCATTTATTTTTTAACGAGCATGAACTTTATGCTAAAACTGCCCGATATACCAATCATAAGATAAGAATGTCTCCTGAAAGATCCCATTTTTTATAGAGCTTGCGCCTTACCAAAGCTATGCTCCCTCTCATCCTTTCTTTATGCAAGTTCGGAAACGGCTAATCCCAAAAACAGATAAATAACCGCCCCTAGCTTGCACTCCAAAAGGTTTGCATGCCCCCAGGTATAAAGTACAATTTCAAGGCTGCCCCTACTTATCCGATAAAACATTTGCTTTAAAGGGTGAGGCTTGCCTCTTTCTGGTTACCCAAAGATGGTTCTATTTGCTGCCGCAAATCAATCTCTTTCTTCGGCACTGTCTCCCATAGTAGACAATGGTGAATGACTAAAACTCGTCAAACACATAACCTTGACAAAAGAACCTTATTCCAGAACAACCCCTCTTCCAAATACGGACGGGGTACGGACTAGTCATATTCTTTCGCGGAAATTATACCCTATACCCAAGGTTTCCTCTGCCCGAAGCAGACCAGGATGCATGCCCCCTGGGTTCCAGTCCCCTCTTTCCGAATCACTCGCATTCATCGGGAAGGAGAACTGGGGGTGGAGACATTTCTTGGGTAAATAGAACATTGAGGGTTGGTATTTGACTATTTGTGATGCGTGATCCCGGAAATGAAAGCTGGTCTACGAGCTTGACCACCCTTCCTTCATGTGGAAAACACATTACTCTAAAGAGTGAGGAGACTATAGCTCCCATGCAATATATATAGTCACGTCCAAGGAGTAGGTTATAATCCAAGGGTCCTTGAACGACCATCACGTTCATTTGAATGGTCTTCCCTTTCAATGTAACAGGCACATTGGGGAGGATCCCTAACGGTCGACTGGTTCCTTTATCAAAGCCCGAGAGATTTCTTATCTCAGGCAAAAGCGCCGGGGAACCCAGTGCTTTCCAAGCAAAAGAGGAAAGGATACTCACACATGCCCCTTCATCAATGATAGTTCCAGCCATCACCATTCTATAAATTTGGACTATGATTCTGAAAGGTATACTGGTTGGTAATCGGGGTCTGCCTAGTTGGTTCCAATCAAAGGACACAACCAGGTTGCTTGGTGGTGGGACCGAATACACGGTCGGATACGATCCTGATGATGTTCCTTCCTGCGATAAAGGAATGGGCGCATTGCCCTGATGCTCATCAGAATCTGTGTTGATGAAAAGAATTTGGATGGTGTCATCCTTATTCTCTTTAGTGGGGGTGTCATTTGAAGATGAATCTTCAGTGACGGTGTCATTTGAGGATGAAACATCTGAAGGAAGAACCGGGTCAACTGCCGTATCGACCTTTAGACTTTCGTCTAGTCTGGATTCAGTAGGTTCATATTCAATGACTGACGCCTCAGCTGACCACTTGAGCGGGCCAGCTGTGTTTTCAACCAACGAAGGACTTGGCACGAGTTTTCTGTATCCAGGAGGAAGTCTCAACGGTGAAACCGGACAATCTTCCAAAACTCTCTTCGCTTCGTCTAAGAAGGGACAACGGTGGATGGCGTGATCGCCTTCACACAGTCTACAGGGGGATCTTGCTCCTTCACTTTCGCTGGTTGACGGTAAGCACTCAACCTGGCTATTAGAGGTTGAGGCTCCCGAATTGTGCAACCGAGGGGACCAGTCCCTTAGTATCCGGGGAATACAAGGACAATCTCTATGGAAGTGGTCTCCTCTACATATGACACATGGCGATTTAGGCCCGGTCTGTGCTGTGTGTGGGTTTTTGTTAGATGTCTTTTGCTTGCCCCCAGTCGCCCTAGGGTCCTTCTTCTTCTTCTCTTTCTTCTTTTTTTCCTTCTTCTCCATGGGAGCTTGGCTTTTGCTGGCTCTACCTTTTGAAGATGAAGGATTGGAGGAAGGGTTAGAGGAAGTAGAAGGATAGTGGGAGGCTCTAGACTCATCTAACTGTTGACTCGACTGCTCAGGAACCATGGTGTTCTGAACTACATTATTTGAGAATAGCCAAATAGGCAGGCCAATTGTCAATCCTGGAAGCGACAATGTGGCCATGTGGGGCGCACCAACTTCTCCCCAAGAGGAGAAAGGACTAGGATTTCCATCATGTGGAATTCCTTGGTTGGGGCGTTCCATGTTCTCAACCTACAGATCAACGCGGGAATAGAAGGTGATTATGTTCTGTTTAATATAAATTTTATAAGGACGCTTAGACACAACTTGCTTTTTCACTTTTTAAGAGTCGAGAAAAAGCTTAAGATGACTCTAGTCTCCTTCGATGTTTTAACGAGCCTGAAGTGACAAATGCTCGGTTGGACTTTTTCAGTTATAGAGTTTGAAAAAGGCTAAAAGAAACTGCTATGGAGTTCTAGGCATAGGGTGTGCCAAACCTTTCGCAAAACCACATAATACGTTTTACGGTACGAGTGGTCGATCTTCGTGAATGCTGTGTTCACTGCATTGCGATCAGTAGGGCGGCCAACACGGTTTCCTATGGATAAAGGCTTTGATCCTATAGGGGTCTCCCAATATATACGTGACGGTACGTGGGAGCACAAGTCCATATTGATACTTATCGCTTCACCGTGGAGGAATCACCCAACCACTCAACGCTAAGATATCACGTTTAACGACGCCGGAACACGTCTCTAGCTTAGACCTCTATGTGTTTGCCTTATGTTTCAATGCGTTGTTATGTAAATTCAATTTATTTTAAGGTTGATCTTGTTTAGCAGTTTGCCTTTGTGGGTCACCATGAGAGGTATAGTAACACTCCTGAATGCAGTCTAAGATGATAAGCAAGCTTTTCAATCTTTCAACTTTGAAAACATTAACTACTGAGGGAAAAGAAAGGTAACACCTTTTCACACAGATCATAGAGCACACACTAATGCATTTTCCCTAAATCATCATGCAAACTGTCATAATGCACATGCACAATGCAAGTATTTCTTTTCTCTTTCTTAATGTTTGTGAAATGCAAAAAGAAAGTTGTTGTATAACTTTGAATTCAATTTCAAGTGAAAGAAAACAAGTTTGTCCAAAATCAAAAGACACCTTAAGATTTACTTGTTTCGACACTAGAAATATATAAATTCAAACCATATGACGAAAGCGACAAGCTCAATCAGCTATGAACAGCAAGCAAACTAACTCTTAAGATCAATACGACACTTAATCACAGGTCTAGATCTAAGAGGCCACAGCAAGACTAGTTCACTTTCGTTATGGGAAACTGTAAATGACACAAGAAATACAAAAGAACAAACACAGTTTCTTTATACAACCGAGGCGGAATAGTGACAAGGAAAGTTGGTTTCAGATAGGCACATTGACTGGTAACAAACAACAAAACAAGAGTGAAAACAGGGCAAGACACAGCAGGAAACCCCAGTAGCACAAGGCAAGACTGGTCCAGCACAGGTGGGACACTGTCTATTTGACCTTCAATGCAGGTAGCCCCTTCGGGAACTGCGCTGAAATGCAGATAGCCTTTGTACAACCTGCACTGAAGAACGAAACTTTCGTTTCTCTTGGTTTCCGGGTCACAGATTGCTCAAAAATTCAAAGTTTTTGCTCAAATCAGAAGCTATGAGTCAAGGACACACTAAGGGATGGAAATGAGGATGAAAAGCTATCACTCAGAGCTTATTAGAGTCCTTGCGGATCAGCTCTTCAAATCAAAAACTTGCCCAGGAACTGAGCTAGAGTAGCTGCCCTCTACTTTGTATTTGAAAGATCCAAATACAGTTCGATTCGGTACTCCCTTTGTTTATGAAATGAATAGCAAAAACACAAATAACCAACAAGATACGATCCCCAGCAGAGTCACCAATTTGTTGTTGGGAAAAGTATCCAATACGGAATGACCCTATCCCACTCTAAGAGTGATAGTACCTTAGCAACAACTGAATGCAAAGCTATTCAAGGTTACTTCTTTATAAGATGAGAGAGAGAAGAGAAGGAGGATCCACTAACCGTTATCTTGCGCTAATGGTTGATTCAATCTTCCCTCTTTGCTGCTTTCTCCTAGCTCCTTGCTCTTTCACTGGCCCAGCTACACAAAGATCCTGTAAAAGCACAAGAAAAGGTAACTACAAGAAGCATACATCCATAATCGATTCAGGGATTAGAATAAATCAAATATACAAGCAGCAATTCACCATAGAGACACATGCATATAGAAGAACCTCAAATGCTTTATTAATGGAAGAAGCAAAGTTCTAAGAGTGTTACAACCATAATAGGCCCAATCCAGCAACACCTCCCAGCAGAAAGAAATCTCCTCTTCACCTGCTTCAAGAAAATCACCCAATAGCTCTATACTCAAACCAACAACACTTCCTTACTTGCACAAAATTCCAACCTCCCTAGACCTCATGAGAGAGCTCTATATATAGGAGATTTGGAGAAAGGATGAGTCAGCTTGAGGTTGGCATGAAGCTGACTAGTGTCCTTTCCCACTTTAGTTAATCTTCAGTTCTTGAGTCCACTTGGAGATTCTTGGTTCCACTTGGATATCAAAACCCTCTTACTCATCACAAGGCGAATTCCTTGACCCAAGTGTCAGTTTGGAAGCTTCCTGGGCAATTGACACCTTGCAGAATGACTGTGCAACTTGGCCAATCTCGCCCAGCGCAAGTAGCCTTCATTATATTTGACATTCAGCGCAGGTACAGAGTGGAGTAGTTGACATTCAGTGCAGATGCTCAGTGGAGTAGCTGACATGATCCAGAAATAGCTTGTTTTTGAGTGTTTTCAGGTGGAGAACTGATTTTCAATGCTGTGGTTTGCTGACCTTGTTCCTCTAAGGGTAAGAACAACATGTTTAGGGACTTTGGATCCCTCATATTATTGACATTTCATGCTTCATGCTGTTAGGCACAAAAATGTCTATAACAATGTGGTTAGAGTACATGGTTTTCCAATGAATATTGTGTTAGATAGAAATGAAAATTTTAATTTTAAGTTTCAAAAGGATTGATTTGCAAGTTTGGTAATAGAGTTTGCCTTCAACACATCTTATCATCCCCGGGCAGATGGAAATACAGAGAGGGGCAATGGGATATTGAAAGACATGTTGAGGATGTATGTGATGCATCAACAATGGAAATGAGAAGAGTATATTCCTTTGGTAGAGTTCACATACAAAATTTTTTATCAAGAGTCACTAAGGATGAGTAAATTTTAGGCATTTGTATGGGAAAAATTGTAACACTCACATCAGTTTGAGTGATCCGGTTAGTAGGGTATTGATTGGACAAAATATGTTGACAAACATGGAACAAGAAATGCAGGTAAGCAAGAAGAATCTAGAGGGAGAAGAGGATAAGAAAAAGATTAATGTAGATAGGAATAGGTTGTTCAAGGCATTCCAAGTTGGATAACAAGTGTACTTGCATATAAAACTGAAAAAGGCTACTTGCATATTTGATCAAGTGCCAAGATGGCACCACAATTTCATGGACCCTTCAGCATCATTGAGAGGATATCGCCAATAGCATATCGACCTCCATTTCCTCCGATAGAGAAATTCCATGATGTTTCCTATGTATCTTTGCTTAAGAAGTACGTTAAGGATGTCTATCATGTTATTGATTGAACTTTATTTTAGGTTGAACCGAATGGAGAATTCTAGTCGGAGTCTCGGTGTATATTCCAGAAAAATGTGCTCATGCTCCAGAACTGAGCAATCAAGCATGTTAAAGTGTAGTGGAAACACTTTCATCCCTCTAAACTACATGGGAGATGGTTGATCAGATGCAGGCTATGTATCCTTGTTTGTAGGTTGAGGAAAAGCAGCATCATTATGGGGGTGTGGTATATTCTCTATGATGATATGGTATTTTCTTTATGGTAGTTTGGTATTTGATTTATGATGATTTGGTATAGGCTTTATGGTATTCTGGTATTTCCTTTATCAAGGTTTGACATATGTTTTATGATTCTTTGTGATGGTTTGATATATGCTATATGATGTTTTGATATATGCTTTAGTAGATAATTTGGCATATGTTTTGGTATATATATATTTTGATGATGTTGATATATGTACACATGTGTTTGAATGAAAATACCGTAACAAGCTACGTTATAACACTCCACTGTATGGCATGGGTGTCATGTTATTATGCTATGATGTGGTTGTGTTATCACAACTTTATGATGTCATTTGAGTTGGAAATCAACAGGATGATCACTATAAATACCCTAATGAGTTGTGTTATAAAGCTCCATTAGAAGTGTTGTAGCATCCCCATTGTTATTTATGTTTGTTTTCAGTTTTATTACAAAATGAAAGAAAAATCAAATATATGAAAGAAAAATTAAATATTATGCTATAGCAGAAATAAGAGGAAAAGTGGAAATTAGAAAGAAATGGCCTATTTTATGATATTAACGTCCTTTAAATGTGATAAACCCGCTAGAAGATCTGGGCCATCCAATCAACAGGGCACAGAATCGATGGTATTCATGCAGTTAACAAGCTTCAGGGCTAATCCAAAATCGGATGCGATAAAATATAAAATGGAGTTAACACCTCACTTGATCAAAACCGTTTGCTGGAAGGCAGCAGATCCACTGGATATCACATTGATAAGTAATAAGGTTTTATTTTTAAAATTAGACCTAATAAATCTTTGACTGATAGTTTTATTTCTTATTAGGTCCATATGGAAGTCAAAGGGTTGTTGAAGAAATGGACATGATAAGGTTTTTTTCAACAAGTTTAATGTCTCGTTAAGTTCTGAAGGATCAGACCATCAATTGAATGGGTGATCAGACAGTGATTGCACTCAAATGCACACGTGGGTTAATGGCTCAGGTGGAACTACTATGTAATGAATTGGGGCTTTTTTCCTTTTTTTTCAGCAATGGTGATTGGTCGGATTTCCTTATGATTTAACCAATCACAAAACCTTTGATATGTATGTGTCTCAAAAGTCCACGCACAAGGTTTTGTCAAAATGCATTGTGCTGTGTTAAAACAATTTAACCATTATCAAGGAAGTTGTAGATAAACTTCATCACTAGTCAAGCCACATATCTGAATGACAAACAACCATCATGACTTTTCTGAATTTTGTTATTTCCTGTTAGTTTATTTTCTTGAGTATGAGGTGTCTTTTACCATATACTGTAATAGTCTACAATGATTTTTACATTTGACTGTTAGTAGGTAGTTAAGAAGTTTGAAAGTTTTGGTGATTACCAACTATCTCATAATGTATAAAAAGAGGAAAATTTATAGATAAAGGGTTAAAATTTTGGAGAGCCTAGAGACTAGGCCACTGTATTCTTGATAAAAAAATTATTAATGAAAGAATCAAAAGTTTTCCACACATTGCTTGGTATGATTTTGTGACGTCTACGTTATGTGTCAGCATACGTTTTCCTCCTTTAAGTATGGTAATGAAGCTGTAGGTCTTTATTTTCTTGTTTAAATGAAGTTAAAATCCCTTAAAATAGCGCTCCTATAGTTGAAGTTCTTACTTCTACAATTCTTCTAAGTTACAGGTAGTAGTTTTTGTGTAAGACAACATATTATCTTTAACTTCTCCAAGTGTCACAGATGGTAGATTATGTGTAAAACAACATATTGTCTCTAGCTTTTCATACCATTCTTCATTCAGTATTCATATTCATCAATCGAATGGCATTTTGAGGTTTTCATGTCACATACATATTGAGGGTCAAAAACCATGTCTTTCAGGTCCTTCATTTGAGAATACAACATACAATTAAGTGACAACTAAGTGACATAAGTAATAATTATTAATGTTTTAAACAAAATTTCTACATAGCCATGAAATTGGTTTCCTAAGTTCAACATTAATTGACGTCGTTGCCGGGGAGAGAAGACAAGAACACTTTCCCTGGGTTTCCAATATTTCCCTCTGGTTGTTCAGTGAAGAAGAAATACTTGGTTTTATTTAAAAAAAGCATAACTCTGGCTCCAAAGAGGCCCCATATAAGGTCAGGCACCTCAGAATAGAAATTTCAAGCCCTTTCAGACGCTGAGAGGCTAGTTTCTAAGAGGGTTGGAAGTCCAAAAAATCTAGTTACCCCAAGTCCTACAGAGTCTGCACCTGGTAGGAGTTCATCACATCTTTCATCGAAATAATCATCTGACCAACAATCACCATTTACATCCATTTCCTGTCAAGAAAAATCTCTAGAGTTTATTTCCTTTTTAGTATCTGCTATAGTTATTCAACTTGAACCTATAACTACATTGTCACCTTCTCATACTCCATATACTCAATCAGATTCCACTTCTATTGGTAACCATGGTTCAATAAGATCAGGAGAGAACATGGCAGCGCCTACATTCTTGATGAATAGGTATGCACCTACTCAATTGCCACAACGATTGAATCAAATGCCACAAGAATACTTGAAGATTCTTCCTTCTTTCAGAAGGGAGGATGAACAAATAGCAGAGAATCATATATCAATATTTTTTAATTTCACATAAAACCTAAACATTGAGCACTTGGATGTTTTTTTAAGATTTTTTGTCCAATTCTTGGATGGAGAAGCAAGGAAATGGCTTAAAGGGATATCTAATAATTCTATTCCTACATGGGAAGAGATGGAATTCTTATTCACCCAGAAATGGGGAGAGAAATGATATCATGGGTATTCACTCATAATTTTTAATGTTGTAAAGAAGAAATCTATTGAAAGTGTTCATAAATTCATCAAAATATTTAATAAATTGTGCAATAGTCTTCCAGTGGAGATTAAGCCCCTCTTGTTGGTGAAAAATAACTTTTGAAAGAGATTTTGAGTGAGATTTTGGATTTACATTAAGGGAGAAGAGATCCCCAACCCTTGATCAGATACAAACTAATGCATTAGAGTGACTACAAGAAGGTCAACAAGAAAATCACCTTTTGAGTTGGTCTATGGAACTCAAGCTCTGTTCCCAAGTCAGCTTGTGAAGCCAGTGATTGCAATGATTCAGGAGGCAAAAGAATAGCCCAATTCTTTGATAAGAAGAATGAATAAGGTGGTGGAGTTGAGTGAAAACATGGATAAGGTAATAGACAACTTGATTATGTTTGTTTAGAAAAAAATTTGGTGAAATCACATAATTGATCATTTGTCGACGCGTTTCGAACCAACTAGTGTGGTTCATCGTCAGGACAAGTTGAAGATACAGATCCAGTATAGCGAGTTAAATAGTCCAAGCAGAGACTCCAACGGCTAACTGGATCTGTATCTTCAACTTGTACTGACGATGAACCACACTAGTTGGTTCGAAACGCGTCGACAAATGATCAATTATGTGATTTCGCCAAAACAATTTCTAAACAAACATTATGGATCACAGAAGTCTAAATTCCTTGAGAACTTGATTATGTACCAATCAAATATGAAGAGTATCTTTGACAGAAAATCTAGAGATAATTATTTTAGAGTTGGAGACCTAGTATGAAGGTGGGATACTAGAAGAAAAGATAAGGGAAAGCATGGGAAGTTTTATCCTCTCTAGTATGGCCCTTTTAGAATTATAGAAGCAAGGGACAATAACATATTCTTTTTGGAAAATCTTGATGGTGAATCTTTTCAACTGCTTGTCAATGGGCAGTACCTCAAACATTACTTCTAGTTCTAAAGCACAAGTGTCCTATCATTGTAGATACCAGAGTGAATTCATTGGACAAATTCAATAGAAGTTTAATTGGATAAGAAATATGTGACTCCATGCCCAAGGTGAAAGCACTGATCTATGGTTCTTAGTGCTTCTATGGCAAAAGCACTATCCCCAGGTGGAGCGAGATGGTGTAGCATCCCCATTGTTATTTAAGTTTGTTTTCAGCTTTATTACAATATAGAATAAAAATCAAATATATGAAAGAAAAATTAAATAATATGCGATACTGGAAATAAGAGGAAAAGACGAAATTAGGAAGAAATGGCTTATTTTATGTTATTAATAGCCTTTGAATGTGGTAAACCCACTAGAAGATTTGGGCCATCCGATCAACAGGTCACGGATCTCATGGTATTCATGTGGTTAACAAGCTTCAGGGCTAATCCAAAATCGGACGTGATAAAATATAAAATGGAGTTAACACCTCAGTTGATCAGAGTTGTCCATTGGAAGGTAGCAAATATGATAGATATCACATCGAAAAGTAATCGGGTTTTATTTTTAAAATAAAACGTGAGAAATATTTAACTGGAAGTTTTATTTCTTATCAGTTCTGTATGGAAGTAAAAGGGTTGTTGAAAAAATGGACGCGAAAAGGTTTTGTTCAATAGGTTTAACGTCTCGTTGAGTTTCGAAGGATCAGACCATCCATTGAACGCTTGATCAGACAATGATCGCGCTAACATGTATGCATCTGTTAATGGTTTAGGTGGACTTGTTGTGTTATGAATTGGGGATTTATTCCTTTGCTTTTGGAAATGGTCACTGGTCAGATTTCCTTGTGATTTAATGAATCACAACACCTCTAATATGTATGCAGATCACAAGTCCATGCACGGGGTTTTGTTAAAATGCATTGCGTTGTGTTAAAACAGTTTAACCATTATCAGAGCACTTGCAGAGAAACCTCAGTAGAAGTCAAGCCATAGATCTAAATGGCCAAGAACCATCATCAATTTTCTAAATTCTTTTATTTCCTATTAGTTTGTTTTCTTGAGAATGAGGTGTCTTTTACCCTCTAATTTAATAGTCTATAATGATTTTTACTTTTGACCATTAGTAGATAGTTAAGAAGTTTGACAATTTTGGTGATTACCAACTGTCTCATAATGTATAAAAAGAGAAAAATTTACTAAGAAAGGGTTCAAATTTTGGAGAACTTTGAGGCTAGGCCACTATATTATTGATAAAAATGTTGATTAATGAAAGCCTCAGAAGTTTTCCACACATTGTTTGGTATGCTTTTGTGACTTCTCACTTATGTGTCATCATATGTTTTTTTCCTTTAAGTATGGTAATGAAGCTACAGGCCTTTATTTTCTTATATAAAGGAGGTTAAAATCGCTTAAAAGAGGACTCCTATACTTGAGGTTCTTCCTTATGCAATTCTTCTAAGTTACAGATAGTAGTTTCTATGTAAAACAACATATTATATTTAACTTCTCCAAGTGTCACGGATGGGAGATTCTGTGTAAAACAACATATTGTCTCTGAATTTTTTGAGCATTCTTCATTTAATATTGATATTCAACAATCAATTTTAGGTCCCTCTAATACTAGTGATTACCCCATTACTATTGTAGTTGTATCCCTTACTAATATTGTTGTTCCCCTATTGTCCCCATATTGTTATTATTATGCCCCATAGAATCCCTCTATTGTTATGTTTGTGGCTTTATATTATTATTGTTAGGTCAGCTGGATTATATTGTGACTCCTTAGACTCCTATATATAGAAAGGAGGTTTTGTCATTTGAATCATCAAGGAATCATTAATTTTTGTAATGTGAAGGAGGTTTCCCCGTCGAAGAGGCTGAATTCTAAGGCATCGATGTATCTTTTCTATCTTTTTGTGAGCTGGTTTCATAACATTTGGTATCAGAGATTTTCGATTCTATGGTTTTGCTGCTCCAAATAGGTCATCGTGGACTTTTCACCGTAGCATTGTTTCTGCGATGCTTGAGAAGCAAAAAAAAAACGCATTTGAGATGAAATCACATTGAACCTTGGATTTGAATTTCAGAGCTTTTCACAATACATTTGCGGAGATATGATCTGAGGAAGTTGGTCTTTTTGCAAACTCCTGAATTAAATTCCAAACAAGTGACCTGGGAAAAATCATCATAACTTTCTCTCTGAGAATTGGATTGAAATTTTTTAAGAAGGTACAGAAATAGGATGGACTGTAGTTTCTTGTAATTATTTTTCAGAGCCAAAGGTTAAAACAAGGACACATGGCGGGTCGTACCAGTTTGCTCTGCTGAACTAGTCTATAATCAGGTCACTGTGGGAGATTTGGCATAACTATTTCTTGGAGAATCCAATTTGGATCAAATTGGTGGCATTGGAAATAGAGCATAGAGGGCTACTGCAGATCACAATTTCAAAACTAGATGATCCGAAATTGCAGAGATACATCAGAGGCAATATCGAGCTCTTACAAAGTGAAAGAAGGTGTGTAGATTTTTTTAAATTCTTGCTTAAGCTTGGTTTGAAAAATTATTTTGAAGGAATTAAAAGGGAATAGTAGAGCATTATTATCGGTAACTGATGCCCTAAGGAAAGAAAATGCAAACACCTAGTAAGTAACCTGAAAGCTCTAGCATGACTCATGAAGAAGAGGAAGAAATGCTACATGATATATCAAAATTACAAAACCAAGTGCAACAAATGTCACTCTCACAAAAGCTAACAAAAGCTATGGTAAATGGCGTGGAAGCTAAGATGAATAGCATGGAAGCTAAGATGGAGAATTTGAAGATAGATTTGAACACAAATGTGAAGACAAGCATGGCAGATTTGAAGATAGATTTGACAACTTTTCTACAAGAAATACTTACTAATGGTGAAAGGGTAGTAAAGGAAACTCATGATGCGAACAAAAGAAATACTAATCATGATTCCATACGCTCTAATTTTGTATTGAAGACCCACCATATTTCAAAAATCGATATCAGGAATTTTGATGGCAAGGATCCCGCAACATGGATATTACAGATGGAGCAATTTTTCGATCTCAATAATGTGTAAAGCACACAAAAGGTATGTATTGCAACTTTATATTTGGAACCAAATCAGTTTGTATGGTATCAATGGCTTTTCTCTTGTAAACAAATTATCACTTGGGCAATTTTTTTGGAAGAATTGATAGCACATTATGAGGATACAAAAAGCAAGACTTTTTTTAGCCAATTGATAAGTCTCAAACAAAAGGGTTCAATAATGGAGAACATTGAGGAGTTCCAAATATTGAATATAAGGGTAAAAAATATTCCAAAAGAGCATAGGATTGATGTGTTCATAGGGAATTTAAAGGATAATATTGAACATGATGTTCACCTTTGGGAACCTGATTCATTAGAGAAGGCATTCTGATTAGCAAGAAAAATGGAAAGCAAAATTATGGCAACCAGGAAGCATACCACTCACAACTATAAAGATGGAAGTGTTTTTTCCCCTAGTCTTCCACAACCTATAGGGTTGACACCACAAAAATTGGAAGAAAAGAGAGAAAAAGGTCTTTGTTACAGTTGTGATAGCAAATACACTAAAGGTCATAAGTGTGTTGAGAAGAAATTATTCTACATAGATTGTGAAGAGGAAGAAGAAAAGGAGTAAGAAAGGTAAAAAGAAGAGGATATACTCCAGGAACAAAGTCTAGATAAATAAGAAATGAATCTGACCATATTTTGTAATGCATTGGCTGGAATTACCACTCCTCAAACCGTCAATATAGAAGGACAAATCAAGAAGAAAAGGGTAATAGTGTTGATTGATTCAGGAAGTACCCACAGTTTTATTCATTGTAAGGTAGCAAAAGAATTGAATTGCTTCCTACATCCAGCACCAGAGTGCCAAGTGATGGTTTCAAATGGAGGAACAATAAATTGCTCTAGAAAGTGCCATAATATCAAGCTATCCATGGGAGAATATGTATTAACTAGCCCAATCCTTTCCATTCCAATGGGAGGTGTTGATGTTGTCCTTGGGTACAATAGCTTTTAATTTTCAAGAACTTTTCATGAAATTTTCTACGGGAGGAAAGGAAGTTGAATTAAGGGGTATTGTAGGGAAACTCAGAAAGATAATTATCTCTAACAGTATGATAAAGCTTCCAAAAAAGGAACAAAGAGGTGTAATTTCACAATTATGTTCGCTAGATGTTTCCACATCGAAATCATATATTTCTCCAGATCTCCAAAAAGTCTTGGACAATCATTCCAAGGTATTTGAGGCTCCCAAAGGTCTCCCACCTATTTGTGATCACGATCATGCTATTCATCTAATTCCGGGAAGTGTTCCTTCAAACATCAGGCCGTACAGATATCTGTATGCCCAAAAGAGTTAAAATGAATGTATGGTTGCAGATATGCTAGAGGTTGGTATAATTCAGTGTAGTCAAAGTTCTTTCTCTGCTCGCGTAGTAGTGGTGCACAAGAAGGATGGATCATGGTGCATGTGTTCAATTATAGGGAGCTCAACAAGCTCACTATTAAAGATAAGTTTCCCATTCCTATCATTGATGAATTACTGGATGAATTGCATGGATCAATTTACTTCACCAAGTTGGACCTTTGTTCAGGATATCATCAAATAAGAATGAAGACTGAAGACATTCTGAAAACAACATTTAGAACTCATGAGGGTCATTATGAATTTTTGGTCATGCCTTTTGGCCTTACCAATGCACCTTCTACATTTCAAGGTTTGATGAATTCCATTTTTGAACCCTTTCTTAGAAAATTTGTGTTAGTATTTTTTGATGATATACTAATCTACAACAAGTCTTGGAAGGATCATGTTGAACATGTTGATAGGGTGGTACAAGAGGTGGAATATCTAGGTCACATTGTATCTCATGGAGGAGTTGAGGTAGACCCTAGCAAAATTAAAGCCATTAAGGAATGGAAAATCCCACATCCATAAAGCATCTGCGAGGATTTCTCGCCTTGACAAGGGTATTATCAGAAGTTTGTTAAGAATTATGGAAGAATAGCAACACCTCTAACAACATTATGGAAGAAAGATGCATTTTCGTGGATTCCAGAAGCAACATAGGCCTTCAAACATCTTAAAGAGGCAATGTGCCAAGCACGAGTCTCAGCTACACGAGACTTCACAATAGCCTTTATTGTGGAATGTGATGCTTCAAGAAATGGAATTGATACTGTTTTAATGCAAGATGAAAGAACCATTGCTTTTGAAAGTCATCCAATCAAGGGAAAGTTTTTACACAAAGCTATTTATGAGAAGGAAATGCTGGCAATACTACATGCACTTAAGAGATGACGACCCTACCTAATGGGAAGACACTTCAAGGTAAAAACAGATCATGATAGCCTTGAATACTTTTTAGGACAAAGATTATCCTCTGAAGAGCAACAAAAGTGGGTCATAAAGATGTTGAGTTATGACTTTGAAATCATCTACAAAAAAGGGAAGAAAAATGTGGCTGCAGATGCACTCTCAAGAAAGGATGAGGATGTGGAAGCATTGTTGTGCATCATTTCTATTATCCAACCAGATTGGATAAACGAAGCAAGGGAGGAATAGAAGAATTATGAAGAAGTGTGGGCACTTATTCAAAAGTTACAACAAGATTCCACTACATCTAATACATTTAGCTAGAAAAATGATTCGTTATGGTACAAAGATCACCTACACCTCTGTAAGAATTTCCAAATCAAGTAAATGATTCTTATGGAATTGCACTCTTCTCCCTTAGGAGGGCACTCAGGATTTTTAAAAACTTACAATAAGGTTAATAAGGAATTTTTTGGGATGGCCTTAAATTAGATATTTAAAAGTTTGTGGTGGAATCTTTGGTTTGCCAAAAACATAAAGTTGAAACAATTAAGACCCCGGGTATATTACAACCTTTATCCATTCCAAGCCAACGTTGGGAGGAGGTTTCAATGGATTTTATCACAGGTTTACCCAATTCTGAGGGAAAGAGTGTCATCATGATGGTAGTCAATAGACTTACCAAGTATGCACACTTTTGTGGATTATCACATCCATTTAAAGCCAGTACAGTATCTACTGCATTTATGGAAACAATTCAAAAGCTACATGGAAACCCAAAGATTATTGTAAGTGACAGAGATCCCATTTTCACTGAAAATTTTTGGACATAATTATTTTCTTGTCTCAGTACTCAGTTAGCTCATAGCTCATCTTATCATCCTCAATATAATGGGAAAACTGAGAGAGTAAACAAATGTTTGGAAGGATATCTTCGTTGTTTCTTATTTGATAAACAGACACAATGGGTCAAATGGTTTCCTTTGGATGAATGGTGGTATAACACTTCCTTCCATACAGCAACAAAAATGACCCCATTTATGGAACTTTATGGATATCAGCCACCATCCATCGCATCATATTTAAAAGAAGATTCTAAGGTTCAAGCAGTGGAACATCACATCGAGCATCAACAACAAGTCCTCCAACTCTTAAAGGATAACCTCGTGTTGGAGCAGAATAGAAAGAAACAACATGCAGATCAACATCGCAGCGAAAGAAGTTTTGATGTAGGTGATTGGGTATTCCTATGGCTCCAACCATATAAACAAATGTCCCTCAAGCAAGCTAAGAAGGATAGTAAATTATCACCAAATATTATGTTCCATAGAATGTGTTGCAAAAGATTGGTACTACGACATACAAATTGGAGCTTCCTGCAGCTTCTCGTGTGCACCCAATTTTCCATGTTTAATGTTTAAAGAAGGTTATAGGTGAGAAACTCCCAGTTCAAACAATATCGCTAGAAATTGACGAGGGAGGAAAAATTATATTGGAACAGGAAGTAGTCACAGAAACAAGAACTCAACAGCTATGAAATTGATCAATTTTGGAGTATCTCATCAAGTGGAAGAACTTATCCACTGAAGATTCCACATGGGAGGATGAGAATTTTATACAGAAACATCAAGAAATACTCAAGCATTGATGACAACACTTTTTTGAAGGAGAGGAGCATGTTAGGTCCCTATAATACTAGTGATTACCCCATTGCTATTGAAGTTGTATCCCTTATTAATATTGTTGTGCCCCTATTGTCCCCATATTGTTATTACTGTGCCCCATAGAATCCCTCTATTGTTATTTTTGTGGCTTTATATCATTATTGTTAGGTCGGATGTGTTATATTGTGACTCATTAGACTCCTATATATAGAAAGGAGGTTTTCTCATTTGAATCATCAAGGAATCATTCATTTGTGTAATGTAAAGGAGGTGGCCCCCTCGAAGAGGCTGAATTCTAAGGCATTGATCTATCTTTTCTATCTTTTTGTGAGCTGGTTTCATAACAATCAAATGGCATTTTGAGCTTTTCATGTCACATAAATATTGAGGGTTAAAAACCAGGCATTTCAACTGCTTCATTTGAGAATACAACATACAATTAAGTGACAACTAAGTGACATAAGTAATGATTATTAATGTCTTAAGCACAATTTCTACAAAACTAGGAAATTGGTTTCTTAAGGTTCAACAAGAAGCATGTCTTATTTGAGTAGGTTGCTAAGGTATATGTGTGATTGAACACTGAGGATGTTGTCCCCCAAGGGGGACAGTTTTGTAACAACCCTCTGGAAAATTCCATGTAATAAAAGTTAAAACCAAATAATCAAGGTCTATGGGACACTTATTCCAAGTTGAATGTTGGAAAGACATCCTAGTGTGTGTTCATTTGATTGTTTATGTCTAGGGAAATTGGCAAAGGAAAGGACTTAGGCTTTGGAAAGGAAAAACGTTATTTTTGGCACAATTATTTATGAAAATAATGGAAATTAGGAGAAAAAGGAGGGGAATAGTCACAAGTTGCATGTGAAAAGGTAAATTAAGGAATATAATGGAAAATGAAGAAAATAGAGGCCTAATACATAAAAACGCTTATGAGGATCAGTTTGCAAGCTTTTTCCAGATTGACCTTTTTCTAGTTCAGTGTTGGAGAACTCTCATTATTCTTACTTTATCTCTCTCTCATACTCTTGGACACATAGAGTTTCTGTGAGAAGTTTGGAATTAGAGAAAGAAAGGAAGAGAAGGCAAGAGGAAACAAAGATCAAGTAGGGAAAGGCAAGATCAAATAACTACAAAAGACTTCATTAAAGTTATCGACTTGCATGTGTATTTTCCTTTATCAATTTGGCATGAATGGGATTGCATGTGTTTATTTTCTACCATGGCATGGATTTTTCAAGGTGTGAGAGTAGTTTCAGCCTAGCCTTACCATTTCCTGATAGTTTTGATGAGATGGGTTCTCTCATTTCGTTTATGTCGGATGGTCGGATTGGATTTGAAACTGAGTGGGGTGGATCTCCGTATTGACAAACACATGGTGTAGTGGTACCTAAACTGGACTCAAGATTCACGAAGCCACTTGCCTAGTAACCCGTAAACCATACTATGTAGGTGTTACCCCGTATAGAAATTACCTGCATACAAATTCTAAGAACAAAAAATTAACAAATGAGAGAGCATAACACATAAAACACATATACAAAGAGATCCCCTGGATTCGGAAACTAGGACTACCAACTTGATTTTTCATTATGTTCCTTTCAATGTTACAATACATATGTATACATGCCAAAGCATCCAATACCATGGACCAAAAACCATCGGACCTAAAACCATGTGCGAAAACCATGCACAAAAACATAAGTAGGTTCGCCTGCCCTAATATAGGTTCCAAAAAAATTTCCCTGTGATGTGGCAATAGACCCTGTAGAGGGGACCTACCAACCTCCCTCAAACCCCCTATAACCCCCCCACTATGCAATCGTCACAACGAAGAGGGGTGCTCCGACCCCGACCCCCCTCTAACTCTCCAGTGAACTATGTAGGCTAGTCATGAAAAGAATATAACAAAACCCAACATTCTCAGACTTATTGTTTTCTTTGCAGAGGGCCCACCGGAGAACTTAGTCATTTATCCAACCCTACAATGCCCATTGTTTCTCTAGACCAAGAGAAATTCTCAGAGCTCACAAATTTTCTCAGTGCATCTATAGTATTCTTCAAAGTGTCCGCATTTACCAGCAACAACTTTTTTTCTTCTATCATATCCCTCACAAAGTTATACTGAACATCAATGTGCTTTGTATTTGAATGATTAGTAGGTTTCTTTACCAAGAAAACTGCACTTTGGCTATCATAGTCTAACCTTATAACTCCCTATACTAACCCCATACTTGAACATAATCTATGCAACCAAACTACTTCCTTTCTTTCATGAGTGGCTGCAATGTATTTTGCCTCTATAGTTGATAGTGCCACTACAAATCGTTTCTTACTCATCCAGTTGATTACACCTCCAAAAATGTTAAATACATACCCACTTGTATATCTTCTCTAACCTAGATCTCCATCCCAACCTGCATCAAAATATCCATGAATGTCCAACACTCTGTCCAATCCTAGTCTTGCTTGGTTGCATAAGCCATAATCACTAGTGCCATGCAAATACCTGATAACCCGCATCATTATTGTCTAGTGCTCCTTCCCTGGTTTTAACATAAACCTGCTCAATACTCCCACTGCATGTGCCATGTCTCGTCTAGTACAGACCATCACATACATTAGGCTATCGATTGCACTTGCATATGGAACATGGGACATGTCCTCTTCCTCTTCTTGTGTCCTTGGACACTATTTAACAGATAACTTTACACCTACAGGAATAGGAACCTTCACCGGTTTACTATACTGCATATTAAACCTCTACAATATTGTCTCGATATACTTCCTCTGGTTTAACTAGAGATTCCTCTTTTCCCGATCTATTTTAATTTCCATGCCCAAGATATTTCTTTGCGGCACCAAGATATTTCATGTCGAATATGGAGCACAATTGGGTCTTCAAATCCTAGATAATTCTTTGTCATTTCCAACTAGCAACATATCATCCACATACAAGACAAAATACATAACACAGTAACCAATTAATTTAAAATACACACAATGATCTTGTTTTTTTCTCATGATGCCAAGTTCATGTATAAACGTATCAAATTTATGATACCACATCCTTGGTGACTTTTTTAACCCATACAGAGACTTATTTAACTTTCATACTAGTTCTTTCTTACCCTTCACCGCAAATCCTTCAAGTTGCTTCATGTGGATCTCCTCTTCTAGATCCTCGTGAAGAAACATTGTCTTCACATCGATCTATTCTACCTAAAAATCAAAAGCAGCAGTAACAAATAAAAGTAATCTAATAGAAGCTACTTTGCAAACAGGAGAAAAAACATCACCAAAATCAATTCCCAACAATTGGGAATAACCTTTTGCTACCAACTGAGATTTGTATTTCTCCACCTTTCCTTCTGCATTTGTTTTCTTCTTGAACACTCATTTTCTGCCAATGGGTTTCGTTCTAGCTCACAACTCAACGATATCCCAAGCCTCATTTTTGTGCAAAGATGCCATTTCATCAACCATGGCCTCTTTCCAAAATTTTCATCCTCTCAATCTACTGCTTCCTTCACAGTTCTGGGATCATCATCAGTAAGCGATAAAACAAAATTTGAATAGAAAGAAGATGGGCTATACCTTTCTAGTTGTCTTCTTTCTTGAACTGATTCCCCCTCTACTATAGAGTTTGATTCTTCCTCGATCTCAAAGGCTATCTTCTTAGGTTCCTTTAGTTGGAATTCATGTTTAATGGCATATTTCACCTCTCTAAACACCACATCTCAGTTGTACATAACCTTCCATATTATTGGGTTCCAAAGCTTATAACCCTTTAAACCATCCTTATACCCAATAAAGATGCACTTTTCAGATTTACTATCCAACTTGGTTCTTTTCTCCTTTGGAACATGTACATATGCGTCACATCCAAATACCCTCAGATGTGAAAGAGAGGGTTTCTTACCAGTCCATACCTCTTATGGAGTCTTATTCTCCAACGTTGATGAAGGAGATCTATTGACTAGGTAACATGTTGTCTCCACTCCCTCTACCCAAAATTCCTGTACTAAACCAGCACCATTAAGCATGCTTCCTGCCCTTTCCATCAACATCTTGTTCATTATTTCTGCAACTCCATTTTTCTCAGGTGTGTGTGAAGTAGTCTTCTATCGTTATATACCACTTATTATAAAATTCTTCAAGTTCCTTGCTGCAAAACTCTCCACCGTTATCTGACCTCAACACCTTTATCTTCTTCTCTGTCTGGTTTTGCACCAGAGCCTTAAATTCTTTAAACTTGTCAAAGACTTCATATATTTCCTTAAGGAAATATATCCATGTATTCCTTGAGAATTCATCTATAAATGATACATAGTACATAGACTTACCTAGTGATGGAACCTTCATAGGTTCAAGCACGTCACTGTGCACAAGCTCTAATATTTATTTCGTCCTATTACAACTAGAGGGGAAACTCACCCGATTATTCTTCTCATCTACACAGTTTTCACAAAAATCAATTTCCATAGAGCTATTACTCATACCTTATCCCATACCTTTACCATCAAGTATTCGAAGGCCCTTCTCACCAATATGTCCAAGCCTTTGATGCCACAACATGGTCTTCTCTCTAGAGACCACTAGATTTTTTGCTCCATTTTCAGGAACCAAAGAACTGTTACCCATCAACAACAGTGCTACCTTGCAGCTTGTATAGAGTTCCAATCCAAACTCCCTACATCAATACCGATACTCCCTGAACCATCTTGCAGGTATCCTTCTCGAACACTGTTTTTACACCTGCATCATCTAGCTTGCTTACAAAAATCAGATTTTTGGCCAATGTAGGAATATGCAGAATACCCAGAAGTGTTCTATCCATTCCTCCTTGCAACTTCAACTTTACTTTTCCACAACCAATGCTTCTAGCCTTCCTATCATCCCCTAAGAAGGCATTTCCACCATCATATTTCTCATACTCACAAAACCACTCTCTATGGGGAGTGTAGTTAAAGGATGCACCTAAGTCAATCAACCATGCCTCATGATCTGCATGTGTATTTCAAGAAGCCAAGTACACATTCCCACCTTCATCTGAGGTGGTTTCCGCCTCTGTAGAAGGAGCATCATAAAATCCCTTTCCTTTTTCAGGAGCTTTAGATTTAAAGTCCCTTTTGTAGTTCCCTTCCTTTCCGCATTTCTACCAAACTACCTTTACAAGTTTTCCCAGAGATTTATATCTCCCTCTAGATTTAGATCTCCCACTCGATGAATTATTTTTGTTTATGTTCTGGGATAGTCCTTGTACAAAAAAGGCTTCACAATTGTATATCTCCATATCTTTTCATCTCATCTCCTCCATTAGCAAGGATGAGACTATTTCATCAAACTACAAGGCAGTTGCATTGCTACCTATTATAATAACCAGACTATGCCAAGAATCTAGTAGAGAACACAAAAAACTGATGCACTTATCCTCATCTGAAATTTTAATATCAACAAATAATAACTGACTTAACACGGTATTAAATTCATTCAGACGCTCTATCACTGAGTCCCCATCGTTCATCCTCAGGTTATACATATTTTTCTGTAGGACGAGTTTATTCACCAAAGACTTAGATTGGTGCAAACTCCCTAACTTGACCCACAAAGCCTTAGTTGTAGCTTCCCTTGATACATTAAGAAATACTGAATCTGAGACACACAATCATATTTTTCTCTTTACCTTCCGATCCAACTTCTTATATTCCTCGTTGGACACTCCCGTTGGTTTAGTACCTGGATCTACCACAATCTGTTGATCTTTATCCACCAATCGATCCTCCATCTTGAGTTTCCACAACTCAAAACTCTGACCATTAAATTTCTCAATCTCTATCTTATCACTACTTTCCATCTTCTTTCACCCCCAGAATTGATCCCGTAGATCACGCACTCAACAAGGTCTACCACAGCCTTGAGCAAAACCCCTCAGCAACAAAGGCATCCCCTTGAAGCCAAAACAACTCAGATACCAAATGTAGGTTTTACCCCATACTAAAATTACTTGCATACAAATTCTAAGAACAGAAAATAAACAAATATGAGAGCATAACAGATAAAACACATATAGAAAGATATTATCCCCTGGATCCCAATGTCAAGACTACCAACTTGATTTTTCATTATGTTCCTTTAAATGTTACAATACATATATATACATGATGAAGCATCCAATACCTTGGACCAAAAACCATCGCGGCGAAAACCATGTGCGAAAACCATGCACAAAACCATAGGTAGGTTTGCCACACCTGTGTAGCTAGTCATGGAAAGAATATAACACAACCCAACAGACTGTGGGTTATGGTAAAGCCAATTTGTGCGCCTTGATCGGCCTAGGAATCCTTTCTAGTTAATGGCAGGATATATGGTAAAGACAAGAGGTGGATTTTCTCTCTGTATGGCCTAGTGATTCTAGGATGGAATGCATGGTAAATCCTGGAGGGTATCTCTTGGTGTACAGCCTAGTGATCCCTGGATCAGACTATGGATGCACGGTAAAGCCTGAGAGAATAGGGGGCACTCAAATTTCTCTTGGTGGAGGCAAAGAACTCAAGTGGAATCCACATTGATTGGTGTTTCTAATGTGATCTATGAGTCTCACATTCATGCTTGGAATAAGGAATGGGGGTGATTGAATGAAGAGAGAATTGACTCGTCACAATCTATGGTCAGGTGGAATGTGGTAGTCCCATCTCCGGTTGGTTCATTCCATTCATTAATGAGAAATTCATTCCCTTAATTTTCATGTGTAAATGTATTGGTGCATATATGGATTTTGATGGCTAATATGGCTATTCTATTTATGTTCCTACTATGTTGGTTATATGTAAATTTCATGACAACAACTATGTATGGCTCTCAAAATGTTTTTGCTTGTATGTCAATGGATAATTTGTTTATGATCTAATAGATTAGTATGGACAAAATGACATGAGGAAACAATGGTTCATAGCGATTCTCAGATAAGTATGAGATCTCTACACTTAATTTTGTTTTTTACACTTGTAGGTTACATGTTGACGACGTGTTTAATGAAATGCATGTAATGGCTAGTACGGTTGCGCTTAAGTTCTTGTTGAAATTATTGCCTTCACATCATTATTTCCTTTTACTTTTAGCGATCTCAAGCTATCATTCCATTGCGGGAAGTGGCCTAGGATTCGGGCCTGAAAAAGTGGCTTAAAGCTAGGGGTTGTTGGCGCAAAACTAGAAATTTTGGTCCATGGTTGCTAGAAAGTAGGCATATGAGAGTGAATTTAGGTTCTTGGTCACTTCCTTTCGCATAACATGAGAGAAATTTTGGCCTAAGAGGTCTAGAGCAACAGTGGAACCCAAGGACATGTTGTCTGAGTAGATGATTCTTCTCCTGAGGGTGATGTTGATGATGTTGGATTGTTGCGTGTGATGTTCCATCAATTCCATTCCTTAAGGTCACATAGGAGTTCAAATCTGATCGTAGTAGCCTCTCGTCTCATGCTTACACCAATTGGCATGATTACTTGGCTAGATGTGGGAGGAGAGTGTTAGATATATATTCTTGTCATGTCTTACAAAAGCCACGAATAAAGTTTTTGTTGAAATAGAAAGGTATTAGTTTTCCCTTATAAGAGGGTATATAGAACGCTAATTTATCTTTTGTTTCCTTATCATTTGTTTGCAAAATAATTTATTTGGTCCTTTTGACCTCTAGTTCATGACCCTTTGTTTGGAAAATAATGTACATGATCAATTTCATCCTTGGTTCACGACCCTTTGTTTGTATATTTTTTTCTTTTATCATTTTCATCTCTGGTTATTGTTCTTATTTCTTCATGGTTGTGCCTTTGGTTAATTTCATCTCTCATTTCTCACCTTCTATTTTTAGAATAGTGCCATCAGTCTATTTTTTGAAAATGTTATATTTCCTTTGAATGTTGTGTAGGTAAATTATGTTGTGTATGAAATCCTTTTTGCAGACAGAAATGATCACTCTAGTCGTATGGAAGGATCTAGAAGCAAACTAGACAAATATGTGCAAACTTTCCTAGTTTATATCAGAAAATACAAAGGAGGATAGATGACCTACCTCACTCTAATGCTAATGACTGTTGATGTCATGCTCAATCTTCTCGCATCTAAGTTCAATCCTCTATATGCCACTATAGATGAATACCTTCAAAGAAAATCAAACAGAGATGGCAAAGGGATACATTGCATAATTCATTCAAACATAAAATCTGTCACAGATCAAGGAGTATCACACTAAATGAGTAATGATTTACACACTTATGGAGGGCGAACACATAATGTATTATTAATAAAAATTAAGGGACGCATACAACTGTTTAAGCCTTGATGTTAGAAGCCTCCTCTCGATTAGTTTGCAAGTGCTAGACAAGAACTTCAACCACTCCTTTCTCCTTAGCAAAATGGAGAACATTTAGGCATAGTTTCCTCATAGGAAGGAAACCACGTACTATCCAACCAAAAATTAACCAAAAGTAGATGGTAGGGGTTTGATTTATAGGGAACGAGAGGGAGTTGAGGATCCATAAAAGGAGGGAGAGGTTCCATATTTAAATGGGAAGATTAATGAATGCAGGATCAAGAACTAGGAATGGAGGGTCTCTCTCTAATCCTCATTCAATTAAAACCAACTTTCCATTCTAGAGACTTCTAGTAGGAGAAGCTTCTCCTCCATTTTAAGATAAATTTCCTTAAGAGGGCCAATGTAGATTTTCCTATCAAAAGGTGTAGTGCTAGCGCTAGTTAGTGGATAGACAAAATGTTGCCAGCATGGGTTTGTCTTCTAAAACTAGTGTTGGGCTTGCAAAGCAAGGTTTTGGACATGTTCTTAAGAATTTCTTGAGGTCAAGTCTTCTTCTTTTTTCAAGGGTGCTTTTCAACATGTTTCATGGTGAATACATTAATTTTTCTAGCTTTTCTTCACCTGTGACACTTGCAATATTGACGACACAAAGTGTGACACTTAGGATATGAGATTGGGAGTGTGACAAAGTATTGTATAATAGATGACCCCTAAAGCATGAAGTTAGAATGGGAAGTGATTACTAAAATTATTTACAAACCAAGGCAAGGACCTTAGAGAGACACCATAAGGAGACGTACAAATAAAAAATAATACACTATATCTTCCATATATGATGTAAGTATGCTCAAAGTGCAACCATCTAACATACATAGATCCATGGCATGGATGCAACCATCCAAAAAAAAGGAATCATGTTCATGGATCCACAACATGGACACAACCATCCAAATAGAAGGGATCATGTGTATGAATCCATGGCATGGGCGTAGCCATCCAAATAGAAGGGATCATCTGTACAATCATGATCACTTAATAACTCGACACAACCTCCATTTATCAGATGGAGCCCAGGGTGTTAATCTCTATCTCGATCAAATCAAAATTATGAATCTAACCATGTGAATCAACATGCCAGAGTCGAACATTGTAGAAACCACCTGACTGTAGAAACCACCTGACTACCAGTAAATGATGTAAGTAATTAATGTGTACAAGAGAAACCAACAATGGTGACAATGGTTCTCAAGCTACAACAACAAAATCTATGAGTGTGAACAATGAATATGAAGTTTAACACTCAAAATAATTCGATCGAAGGCCAATGGTGTGAACCTATCTTTGAATGTGAAGAACCATCCATTGAGGCATGCATGCTACAAGGTACTGAAAGGGTGTTTCTAGATATTTTTCATGGATAATGAGCTAGAGTTGATAAGAAGTGACCTGTCGAAGGAGGGCCATAATGGTTCCCACATCCTCGACATGAAACCTAGGATTTTGTAGAGTTGGAAAGAGTGATTCATGATTTTTCCAAAAAATTCAATGGGGATATAAGTGATTTGAATTACAGAGGGGAATTCTGTTGAACATATCGACAAGGAAACTCTAGAATTTGGTAGCATTTTACTCAACAAACTACAATAGATATGTCTACTTCCATCTTTCCGCACTATTTCTAATAACTACCTCTTGAGTTTTAATCCCAATATTGAATTGGATACAGGGAAAATTTTAAGAACCATCCCTAAATTTATAAATATAATAAATGGGCGAATCTCCATGGTATATAGGAAAGATGGAAGGCGATTTTATCAATAATATAATATTTATATATAATTTTTTGGCGAATATCTCACCAGGCATGGCGAATATTTTACTCAATTATAAAATCTTGTAAGATCTTGGTGAGTCTTTCACTAAATAATAAAACTTTGTAAAGTCCTAGTGAATCTTAGCATAGGCCACATGCTGGTTTAATTCCCCCATTTAAATAGGCTACATTCCAGGTGAATACCATGGGTCAATACCATGTGCCATTTTGGTGAATACCATGGGTCAATACCATGTGCCATTTTTATTTTTATTAATTCTAATATTAGGGTTAATAATGGTTTTTTGCATGGTATTAATAACAATCTAGTCCTTGGTATTTGTCCCATAGTATTTTGGCCATATGTTTCACCTAAATATAACCCATTTTTTGAGTGTTCGTAAATATAAGGTGACTTATGGAGTAAATATAAAAAAATGTTTTATTTTTTTACCATACCTATCATTTATTTATATTTTTATTAATTTACCATACCTCTTTTACGAATATGGTATTTGTCCCATAGGATTCACTTAAATAAAACCTCTTTCTTGAGCCTTCATAAATAGAACGAGGGTTATGGACTAAATATAAAAAGAGGTTTTATTTATTTACAATAAGTCTAGTTTATTTATATTTTTATTCATTTACCATACCTTTTGAGTAAGTATAAAAAGACGTTTTATTTATTTACCATACCTCCACTTTACTTATATTTTTATTTGTTTACACCCTTACATGTATATAAGGTGACTTATGGAGTGAATATAAAAAATGTTTTATTTATTTACCATACCTCTCATTTATTTATATTTTTATTAATTTACCATACCTCTTTTATCAATATGGTATTTGGCCCATCGGATTCACTTAAATAAAACCTATTCTTGAAAATGGGCGAATGGAAGGTTGTAAGTCCTAATTTCAAGGGCTAAATTTACCTTTTATACCCTCTCCCTTAAAATAAGGTGGGCTATTTGAGGTGATTTGTAAAAATGTACTATGATACAAAATATTTGCCCACTAAAAATTTAAAACCCCTTAATTTCGCCAAAGGGCGAACATTCGCCCCTAAAATTATCCTTGGAGGTGCTAATGTTGTACTAGGAGTCCAATGGCTACAATCCTTGGGTACAATAGCTTTTAATTTTCAAGAACTTTTCATCAAATTTTCTACGGAAGGAAAGGAAGTTGAATTAAGGGGTATTGCGGGGAAACCAGGAAAGATAATCAGCTCTAATGGCATGACTAAGCTTCTTAAAAAGGAGCAAAGAGGTGTAATTGCACAATTATGTTCGCTAGATGTTTCCACATTGGAATCGTCTATTTCTCCAGATCTCCAAAATGTCCTGGACAAGCATTCCAAGGTTTTTGAGACTCCCAAAGGTCTCGCACCTATGCGTGATCATGATCATGCTATTCATCTGATTCCAGGAAGTGTTCCTCCAAACATAAGGCCGTACAGATATCCCTATGCCCAAAAAAGTGAAATTGAACATATCTTAGATTCTTATTATTATACATGTGTATTGTCATTCAAATCTATTTCTTAAGGTCTTTAAGCAAACATTTAACAGTAATAACTAGTGCACGCAATCCGACATATGCATAAATTCAGAACATAAGAAAATATATAGATTCGTCATAAAGCACACAATGATTCAAAAATTATTATATTTCTTTATCTTTTGTTTAGTATAACCATATCTTCCCTGTGCACTCACTTGTAGGGGTCCACGCACATAGCTACGGACTCTACTAGGCCTCTGCACACACAGCTGCAGAGCCTCTATCTATCTACCAACACCCTTGACTCGGACTAACAGACACAGAGAGAATATTGCCTTCATAAACCCATAACATTCAAGATATAAAAACCAAAAAATACTTCTAACCATAGAGCCTTGCTCTAGTTATACATTCCCATTGTCCACAGACCATGGGCAGGCCGACTGAATTTCTATTTCCTTACATTATTTTCAGGCGGACAACCCTTTGACTTGACTCATTACAATTTGAACTTCGTGCACTTCGCGAAACCTTTTCCATACTTTTACCCAATATTGTTGACTTTAAGTCCCAAAACCATTATGCGAGGGATCTGCTACCCGACACTTCTCCAATGTGAAACCTTCCTCCATTGCATATCTTTGTATTGCTTCCATTTTTCCAGCTAGTTGTTTTTTGGCCTCAAAGATATTGCCAAACTCATTGTTGTTCCATAGTTTGAGATATTCTTTAACTTGTTTCAGTTTTTGTTGTAACCTAAACATCTTGGAGACTTTCATTACTTTCCCTCCTTCCACCATTGATTATCTTTGTCTACAAAATTTTGGTGGTCTAGCAAAAAGCCCTCAAACCTGAAGGTTATATGATTTGGAGTTCCCGTAATCTTGGAAACCATAGTTATCAGCCAATGACCTGAGCCAAAAATATAAAGGATATTGGTTCCTAAGGAAAGTCCTTGCAAGATTGACTCCTCTAAAACTGAGAATCTACCTAGCATTGATTTGACCATGTGTTTTCCCAAACATTTGTTTGTCGAGGTATGCATACCATGTATGGGTTCTAAATCCACTATCTTCTTGGAATAAATCATGTTCTGGAATCTTTGAGAGTCTCTTTGCAATTTCCAAGATCCTCTCTTCTTTCCTTCAAGTAAAAGAATCATATTGAAATCCCTATCGAGGATCCATTTTTTGATTTAATACCTCTTGTGGAGGGCTTCTAAGGACTACATGAAAATAATCTTACCATCAATTCATTGAGGGCCATACACACCAGTGCATAGGATTGTATTTGGTGAACCTACATAATGTAAAACCAAAGATAGGGAATATTTGGTGCCTTGAAAGGAAACTGCATAGACCGTTTGAGGGTTCGATAAGGTTAGGATTCCTCCTGCCGCATTTCTAGATTCTATATCTACAAATTCAAATTTATTCCAAAATTAACCACTACATACTTTCATATGATTTGTAGAGTATTTAGTCTCTTGAATAAATAAAATGTCACAATTCTCTTTCTTCATTTCTTTCTTTAAGGATTATTTACATTTTTGGGCTACTAAGGCTCTTATATTCCATGTTAATAATTTATTTGGAACAAGTGGGGGGGGGTGCGTGTTAGAGTACTAGGATTTCATCGTACCTGAGTTTATTAGAAGGGCTCCCAATTCCTTGAGGGACATACTATTAGATTTCCTTTGTCTTTTCCACTGGATTTTATTAGGGGTTTGGGTGCCTTGGGCCTCTAATTTGACTTCCATGCCTTTCACATCTCCATGCACTCATTTGGTACCCCTCATTTCAGTGTCCTTTTTGGTAAGAAATAGTTATTTCACCTCATAAATTTTGTCTTTGGGTGTTCCATTCATCCCTTTTGATTTTCATTTTTCTAATAGTTGGGGTAGATCTACTCCTACGTGCTCCACTATTTCATTTAGATATGGGTCTTATTTCTTTGCTTCACTTGGTGTCATGTCCAGGTCTTCACTGTGATGTTGAGATGGGATTACATATCATTCCTTTGCAAGGGGTTGAGTAGGGACCTTTAGGATTTCTTCATTTCTGGGGATACCCATCTTTGTTGGTTTCATTTCTTGAGCTTCTTACTCAAGATGAATATTTTTTTTTCTCTTCATGTGATTCCTTGGCCAAAAATTCATAGTGATTATTAGATTCCTTATTTCCTCCTAAGCTTCATTTTGTTTTCTTCTTCCCTACTTTCTGCCTAGTACTAATGTTCATGAAACTATCCAAGTCTCTTTCTAGATCAAAATTCCGTTCACTCTATCCTGATATTGAGAGTGCGTTATGTAAATAGTTTCATGTGTTCATGTCATCATGAACATCTAAGCATGATATCCTGATAGTTGATACTCTGAGTCAAGATCTCATCTTGAAATTCAAGTGCGACTTCCCCTAGGAGGGCTCATGAAATATCCATTTCCACACATATATGGCATATGTTGTGTAATTTCCCTGCTCGCTTGCCTTTGATATTTTAAGAAAATGTCGTAGTCATTTATCTATGGCTTCAAGAGTTTTTAGAGGCCAATAATCTATGGGTAGCGAATATAGTCTGATCCACAGTGGAAAAAGGAACAAATTTCTTTTTCTGGGGTGAAATTCTTGTTCCAGCATCACATATATAGGCATGTTGACCATAGAGAATAAGATCCTTCTTCAAAGATCCTATCCCTATATTTGAGGTTATAAAATACAACCATAAATAATAATTTAGACCCTAACTGAAAGTCAACCTCCCCATTGGTCTTCTAGACATAATTAATCCATGTTTGTAGAACTTTCTCATTTGGCTAGATCCCCATAAATTTTCGTATAAATGCATATGTCTTCATCTAGTCCCCTTGAGATTTTGTTTGGAGATCCATTAATACTACCTTTGGAATATTTTTTGAGCTGGGTCTACATCCCCCATTTTGGCCTGACTTTGCAGGCCTCAATTCTTCCTCTGCAGCTTGTCCATTTCCCACATTGGGATTTGTGTTGTTTGACTCCATGTTTTTCATTGTTTTCTGCTCGGTACTTATACCAATCCCTCCTATATTGTTATAATATTTTACAATCCCCCCTTGGTCACCTTTGTCGATGTCAATCAGAATGTTATGTTAGGAAGGGACAAATCTACCCCCTCCCAGAGTTGCCATGCAACTTTAAATCGTTACGATTGTTAGTTTTCCTGCCTTTTCCCTACAACTATAACATCTCTCAAATATGAGCACACTTGGCCCATGTTAAGTTTGCCTACAATTAGTCACGACCCTTGCCTCGATTTCAACTCTCAAATATGAGCATACTTGGCCATGTTAAGTTTTCCTATAACTAGTCACTGTTGGGCCGCCAAATTAGCATACATTTTCACTCCATTTTCACCTTTATCCTCATTTTGTCACCACATTTCATCACATTATCATTACATAACCCTATATTTCCATTACAATATGGGTTTATATTTTCATTTTCCAAAGTTATTAATTTCAAGTATTTAAAGTGAATTTATGATTAAAAGTTAGAAAAACAACATATATTTACTTATACCTAAAGGTGGAATGAGTTTGGTGACATTTTTAGGTGATTTGGAAGGTTCCCAGATACTCCTATGTGGCCTCGAAGACTCAAATTCGAATTCTCTTGAAGATTTGAAGGATATTTGTGTTACACTAAAAAATGTCACCATGGCTATTTACAGTCGGTATGGCTCAATCAACAGTCATACTACCCTTTTGAGCAAGTCTTATGCCTCTGCTATTCATGTCAAAATCCAAGAAAGAGAGAAAGTCCTTATAAAATATGTTTATCTCTAGGTACGCAGGTTCTCTCAAGCCTTGCCTGCGGATACGCACCTTTTGTTCACAAGGTCTGCGTCCAAGGACGCTCTGTATCTAAAGGGGCAGGTGCGTCCCTCTGAAAAGGTTAAAATGCGGGAGTTTCATCTTCAAAAACTTACTTGTGGTCACTTCTAGAGCTTTCTAGAAGGTTCTTGGATGAGTATTGAGCGCCTCCAGATGGTTCATGCACTCCTATCAAAGAGGAACTTATCCCATCAATAAGGGAGTGATCCCATACAAAGAGGGGACTATCCCATTGATGGTGGACCTGATTAACTTCCTCTTGAGAACTATAAAAAGAGGCATTGAGCCAGAAGGAAGAAGGTTGAAAGCTATAGATTTCTAAGGGTAAATGCTGCAGGAATTAGGACTCCCATTTAGAAGCTTGTAAGGAGAGATTGTCACCCTTACTTGTTCTATTTGGAAGTGGGTGAGCTTTGTCAAAGGAGAGGAAGACTCTTGTGGACCCTGGAAGGAGCTTGCACAACACCAAGGCTTAGGTTGTAATGGTTCCTTTTGATTACCTTTAATGCAAATTGGTCCATTCTTGTCAATAGCTTGTTGTTAATGGGTTATTTCATGTACTCCTTGGTCTATGTGTTGAATATGCTTTGTTTTATGTTATAATCAGGTGCTATTTAATTGTTTGACTGTTGGTGATTGCAGGTTTTGGAGAAAGGGAGGAGCTCATCCGGATCAACAAAGCTTGGACTTCTACAACAGCGTTTGGACAGAGGTAAGAATGAAACACTTGATTTCTCATATCATAATGTATGTTTAGAGAAGGATAGCTCCAGTTTGTTTTGTTTGTCATTAGAATGTCTTAGACTTCTAGGAAGGTCAGCTGTGTCCGCACCCTTGTATGAGTGTTAATCGCCTTTGAGTGTCTTTATTTTTGATCTTTGGAACTCTCACCCAATTTTCTCGACTTGCACTTGATTGATTCTTAGATCACATTAGAATCATCTTGTGTTTGAGAATTCTCTTGCATAGATCACATTTGCATAATTAGAATTCTCATTTTCAGAATATGAATGAAAAATGTGCATAGATTACATTTGCATACTTTTCAAGTGAATTGTGCTTAGATTACCATTGCATAGTTTACATTCTGAAAAATCAATCGTAGATTTAGATCAGCTTTCTTTGATTTGAATTTACACAAAAATAAAGATAAAAAAAAAATGGTTTGGAATTGATTTGCATTAGTTTTTCTTGATGAAATTAGTGCATTAGAGAATTTGTTATATTTTCTCTTAGTGATCACTTTTTTGCATTGTTCGAAGTGAATGGAAACTCTCTCCTTACTCTAGTTAGGATTCATCAAATTGAAAGGATTGCATTATCATATTTGATTGCATTCAGTTGAGTCGGGTCATAACACCATTGGTTTCATATCCATTTACCCATTTGAGTAATAACAGCCTTAATAACACAATGCTTAATTAAAATTCATCTAGTAATTTTTACATTTCTAGGGCTCTAAAGCACCAACATAGCTTAGGATAGTGTCTTGGAGTAGGTGAGTACTTAACTCTCCAAGACAGTAAAACCAAACAAGTAGCTGATCTTGTGATAGAATCAAATCCAATTGTTACATTTACACTCTGGGAAAGCTCCTCTTAAAGGAGAAGCACGAGCTCGTGTCCGAACCAGTAAGGGGATCCATCCTCCCTCATTGGGAAAGACGCGAGACACGCACGTATTACAAACGGTAAACATCGGATTAACCATTGTCGAGGAGCCAGGGGTCACTTATCGGTAAACCTTGGATTACTGTCAAGGAGCCGGTAAGGGGATTGAGCTTGCTACTCTGCCCTTGCGTGCTGTCGGAGTTTAGATTGTTCCCCCAGGTGTACTTGTGGCCGTTGGTAACCTTAGTGACCATAATCTTTAGGATTCTACCCAAGGTGATGGTGGAGGGAAGATCCCACTATACCTGGAGCAGACGTCGGTTATACTCACTTGGATTTTCCAGGGGGTTCGCTTCACTTCGAGACGGTTAAAGTGGTGGAACTTGTGCCAGTCTATTCATTAAGCAGGTTGCCGGGGTAACTGTTCCACCCTCCACTTCTGTACTGAATTCGGCGATGTTGGATTTCATCACCAACTAGTGTTTTCGGTCTGGAAGGCTACTGTTTGTGTGTGGTTTGACTCCTAGATTTGATAGTGCGTGTTAATTTGTTTGTTTTTACTTTTAGAGACCATAGGTGTGAATTGTGAATTTTAATTGTTAAGTGTGAATTGTGAATTGTTAATTTTAGTTTTAGTTATAAATTGTTAATAAAATTCACTGAAGTTGAATATAATGGCAAATGTTCCGGAATTTATCAACCTAGGAACCCCTCCTAATGAGAATCCTAGTACTTTTCCTTACTTTGGAAATGTTGGTCCTCCTTATATGGCTACTTTGTCATTACCTGGATTTACAATAGGATTACCGATATGGTTATTTTCAACTTCGTTGGCCCAAAGTACTCCAATTGTTCCACCTCAACCAGATGCTTCACCTCAACAGAGTTCACCATCTCAACATCACCAACCTTCAGTTGACCCTTTACCTTCTTCGCCTAATTTTTCTTCCTCCATTTCTTCCTCTTCGCCTGGTAAAAGCCTTGATGCTAGTAACCAGGAGGCTAAGAAGAAGAAGAAAGGGAAGAAGAAGAAGAAGAAGCAAGATAAGAAAGAAGTCAACCAACCAACCATGGTTGTAAGTGTTAGTTGTGCTGAGGAAAATTCCGACATGCACCGTAAACCCAAATACCCTTGCAGGCTTTGTAAGGGTGACCACTTCCTTGTCAACTGTCCTGGTATTCCAAAGGTCCTGGAAGTATGGTCAGAAAAAATTCATCAACTTTCCATTGATCCATCAACCAGTGATAGTCAGGTTCCTGGGAAAAAGGGTAAAGTTAGGTTTCCTTGTAAGTTATGCAAAGGGAGTCATCAAACTCACATTTGCCCCCACATAGATGAAGCCTCAACATTGTTGGAAAACCTTACTGTTCCACAACAAGAATTTCCAACTGGTTACCGTAAACTTTCTCCCAACCTACCGTCAACTGACGGAGTGATTGATTTAAATTCAAGTACGGTCGATCACACTCTTCCATTTGAGAGTGAAACTCATGTCACTCAGGTTGATGATCCATTAGTTGATCAAGTGGTTGATTCAATTTCACATTCGGTCGATCCCACTTTCCATTTAGAGAGTGAACTTCATACAGCTCAGGTTCTTCTTGTTACATCATATTCTTCTATGCCGGGGGGCATTTCACCTGTTTCTACAGAACCCCCTCCAAGCACTGAGGTCTTTTCCTTTGATTGGAATCGACTGACAGAACCTCGTCTTCCTTCCTCCATCCCTTTCCAAATCGTTGTCAAGGCTGGTGGTAGGGACATACATCGTACTCAGGTAGATGAAGGTGCTTCTGTTAGTATTTTATCCTCAACTGTTTGGAAAGCTTTGGGTTCCCCTCAGCTTGCGCCTATTACGCAGAATCTGAAAGCTTTTAACAGAACCATTAGTGAACCTTTAGGGATCCTTCCTAAGTTTTCCATTACCTTGGAAGGTAAAACTGTCTGTATTGATCTTATGGTAGTTCGAGGTCCCTTGGATTTCAATTTACTCCTTGGGCGAGACTATGTTTATGCAATGAAAGCTGTCGTATCGACACTCTTTCGCGTGATGTCTTTCCCTCACAATGGCAGTATTGTGACTGTAGACCAGCTTTCGTTCCCTAGTCTTGTTTCAACTACCAATAATATGACACCCCTAAATGTTCCTGATTCTCAAGTGGTATATACCCTGCCACGGGTTAATTATGTGGCAACTGGTCCCATGTTTTCAGTTACCGATGTAAGTGAGCCTCTCACTGTTGATTTAGATCCGGTAATTGACATGGAAAACTCTATGGGATTACTTGAACACGATGTTCTTATCCCTTTCGAGTCCCTTGACATGGATTCCTTCCAGAGAACTATTCTTCCTTCTGATGAAGACCTCTTGGAAGCCATGATCAAGGTGTGTCCATTGGCATGTCTTTCTTCCAGTTGGAAGTCATGATCAATGAGTGCGAGGATAGTTCTTTTCCTGTGCCAACCTCGTTAAAAAATGAAACAGGTGTCAACAAGGAAAGTTCCTTTTACTGTGTCGACCTCGTTAAAAAATGAATCAGTGAGTGCGAGGATAGTTCTTTTCCTGTGCCAACCTCGCTAAAAAATGAAACAGGTGTCAACGAGGAAAGTTCCTTTTACTGTGTCGACCTTGTTAAAAAATGAATCAGTGAGTGTGAGGATAGTTCCTGTTACTGAGTCAACCTCGTTAAAAAATGAATCAGGTACGAGGATAGTTTTTTCCTGTATCAACCTCGTTAAAAAATGAAACAGGCTAGCATGAGGATAGTTCTTTTACTGAGTCAACCTCATTAAAAAATGAATCAGGTAGATTTTAGGATATGTAGGTAGATTGTAGAACGTAGGATTATGAGGATAGTTCCTGTTACTGAGTCAACCTCGTTAAAAAATGAATCAGGTATGAGGATAGTTCTTTTCTTGTGTCAACCTCCTTAAAAATGAAACAACTCCCTTTTCATGTTAAATATTGAAAGTAAACCTTCATTCCATCGATCTGGTTGAATGTAATGAAGCCTGGGGGGCATGTACCTTGGTTTGCATCATTATACTGAGGGCATGCGAACTTTTTGAGCATAGTTCCTTGTCTTGTGTCAAGCTCATTAAAAAATGAAACAAGGGTAGGTTAAGTAGATAGATTGTAGAGAGTAGTCATGAGCATAGTTCCTTGTCTTGTGTCAAGCTCATTAAAAAATGAATCAAGGATTTTAGAGCATAGTTCCTTGTCTTGTGTCAAGCTCATTAAAAAATGAATCAAGGTATTTAGAGTAAAGTTTTTGTTAGGTAGATTGTAGAGAGTAGTTATGAGCATAGTTCCTTGTCTTGTGTCAAGCTCATTAAAAAATGAAACAACTCCCACAAGTCTTTCCAAGATCTTGAAAGTAAAGCTTCATTCCATCCACCTTATTGAATGCAATGAAGCTTGGGGGGCATGTACCTCGTTTTGCGTCATTATGCTGGGGGCATGTGAACTTATAACAATCATAGTTTTTCGTTTCAAGCTTGCGTAAACATGAAACCGAATCCGAGCATAGTTCTTTTCCTGTGTCAAGCTCGTTAAAAAATGAAACAAATCCTTCTCTTCTTGAGTCGAGAGATTGACTAGACCTCATAGATGTTAGGTTGTATGTTTAGGTTAGTTATTTCAGTTTTTATAGTTTTAGGTCAAGTCTTTCAAATGATTTCGTAACTCAACCTTCATTTCATCCAACTGGTTGAATGAAATGAGGCTGGGGGGGACATGCGCTCTAGCAGTTATGCTTAGGGGGCATCAAGCACAGTTTTCTCTCTGTTTCAAGCTTGTGAAAAAATGAAACTACTTTGAAGCATAGTTTTTCTCTGTTTCAAGCTTTTGTAAAAATGAAACCTATCTCGAGTCAATTTTAGTTATTTTCAAGACTCGTTAAACTCATGAAAATCTCGAGATTATTTTGCTATCTTTCATTCTCGTAAAACAAATGAAAATGCCGAGTTCTTTCCGTCTTTTCCTGCTCGTAAATTAAATTGAAAGTCGGCCATACGAGTATATTTTTATCATTTTTTCGAACTCATTAAAACTTACGAAAAAGTGAAACCTCAGAGTCATCTTTTAAGCCCTTTTCTGACTCCTAAAAAATGAAAAGATTGCCGAGCGTTTCTTTTACACTCGTTAAAACGAAATTAAAAGACGGTCCCCTTATAGCTCTTTTCTGACCGTAAAATCAGGAAAAGATTGCCGGGTTTTTGTCGTTTCAAACTCGATACTGGAAATAAAACGACGTGTCCTTGATCGCTTTTTACTTTTCAGGTCAACGGCACTAATTATGAAAGTACTCCTTGGTCGCAAGATCAAGCGGTTCCCCTAGGTATTATTTTATACTTTTTCGGGCTTGAGGGACACAAATCTACGAAAAAGTTCAACTTGGAGTCTTCTTAAGTTTTTCAGACTCTCTAAAATTGAAAAACGCCGAGTTTCTCCTATACTGGGTTCGTTAAACATTTCACAGTAAAGGACCTGTTCAATTACAAACAGGAACGAACCACTCCTTCCTAGGGTTCGAATCAAAACTAGGTTGGACTCATCCAAAGGATGAGCTTATAATCAAGCATATGTTATCCTCCTCAAGCTTGTTAAAAATAAAGAGGTACTTGCCAGAAATGGTGGGGGAAAAGAGAGAAGAATGAGCCTATTTGTTACCTTTTGTCTCAGAAGAAACTTTATTACCACTCTTGGACACGACACTTTTCATTCACCTGGGTTGGGAAATTCTTTACCTCACAGTTGATCAAACCACTTTTGAAAGTCTTCAACCAGGTTCCGGGGATTAACTTTGAGTTATTTAGCACCAAACCATCTGTCGTGTCGTTATGTGTTCAAGAGGTCTGCAAACAAAACTTTCATCTGCAAAATACTTGTCATCCATTTGACCATCCCTGAGTCAGTCCTTACAGCAACATTTCTCCAACTTGAACAATGATTTCGTGTTGTGGGCTTGCCTACAACGAGTCACTTTCTATCGACATCAGCAAATTATCTAGAGAGATGACTTAGAAATCGGCAGTGCCTTGAAGTCTGCATGCATCAATGGCAGGTTTCTCACCTTTGACGTTAGTTTACATCATTGACTTTCGATCGAAGGATTCCGTGAAATGTTCGACATCAACTCATTCATTCACATCTCATGGATTGTACTGGGTACTTTGAGAATCATTGACATTACTGGTGGTCTCTCTCACGCTTGTTAACAGTTTACATCATCGACTGGTAATCAAGTGGTTTCTACCATGTTCGACATTGACTCATTTATTCGCATGGTTAGAATCGTACCAATTCGAGAAGTAGGAATGAAGACCCTGGATCGAATATTTACTATCCAGGCTGCAAGGAGTTTTGTATTCATTATCTAAGTAGACTAACCATAAACAGATGGCTACGCCCATACTGTGTCTACAAAGGTCTATCATTATGATGTACTGCAAAATCATTTCTGTATCAGAGTAGTTAGTCTGTTAGTTAAAATTTTAATCTGAGTATGGGAATGCCTACCTCAGTGATGACATAATCTTATACATGTATTTTGTGTTGAAAATTGCAGGTTCTGACCAGGTTCTCCACGAGATAATCCTCGAAATGATAAAGCGCTTCACCCTTCCTAGATAATACAAAACCCTAATCTATTCTAGGCTTCGCACTTTAGGGGGCAATCTGTTACACTAAAAAATGTCACCATGGCTATTTACAGTCGGTATGGCTCAATCAACAGTCATACTACCCTTTTGAGCAAGTCTTATGCCTCTGCTATTCATGTCAAAATCCAAGAAAGAGAGAAAGTCCTTATAAAATATGTTTATCTCTGGGTACGCAGGTTCTCTCAAGCCTTGCCTGCGGGTACGCACCTTTGGTTCACAAGGTTTGCGTCCAAGGACGCTCTGTATCTAAAGGGGCAGGTGCGTCCCTCTGAAAAGGTTAAAATGCGCGAGTTTCATCTTCAAAAACTTACTTGTGGTCACTTCTAGAGCTTTCTAGAAGGTTCTTGGATGAGTATTGAGCGCCTCCAGATGGTTCATGCACTCCTATCAAAGAGGAACTTATCCCATCAATAAGGGAGTGATCCCATCCAAAGAGGGGACTATCCCATTGATGGTGGACCTGATTAACTTCCTCTTGAGCACTATAAAAAGAGGCATTGAGCCAGAAGGAAGAAGGTTGAAAGCTATAGATTTCTAAGGGTAAATGCTGCAGGAATTAGGACTCCCATTTAGAAGCTTGTAAGGAGAGATTGTCACCCTTACTTGTTCTATTTGGAAGTGGGTGAGCTTTGTCAAAGTAGAGGAAGACTCTTGTGGACCCTGGAAGGAGCTTGCACAACACTAAGGCTCAGGTTGTAATGGTTCCTTTTGATTACCTTTAATGCAAATTGGTCCATTCTTGTCAATAGCTTGTTGTTAATGGGTTATTTCATGTACTCCTTGGTCTATGTGTTGAATATGCTTTGTTTTATGTTATAATCAGGTGCTATTTAATTGTTTGACTGTTGGTGATTGCAGGTTTTGGAGAAAGGGAGGAGCTCATCTGGATCAACAAATCTTGGACTTCTACAACAGCGTTTGGACAGAGGTAAGAACGAAACACTTGATTTCTCATATCATAATGTATGTTTAGAGAAGGATAGCTCCAGTTTGTTTTGTTTGTCATTAGAATGTCTTAGACTTCTAGGAAGGTCAGCTGTGTCCGCACCCTTGACTAATTCCGTGTGACAATTTGGGATAGGGGTCAAGCATATCTCATGGAGAAAAATCATGGATAAAGGAATATTTGTCTCATATTGGTTGTAATCATATGAGGGATTAGTGGATCCCCATTAATGAGTTAGTTGCTTAAATTTTTGTATAAATAGGAGCACCTCCTCCATTCCAAAAGGAGGACTCTTGGAGCATGTATCCAACTTATGATGGAATAGAATAAAGCTTCATTTTACATAAATTTCCATTCTGTAGTTTTAAATATAAATTATCTTAATGTAGTATATGGAATAGCTTATCACTTTGTTCTTAAGAGAATTGAGCTCACTCTATCAAGATCAAAGAAACATTTTATTTCATAATAGATCTTATTTCATTTATTTGCCTAGATGTTTGAGGATTTATTTCTGATTGATGAAGGGGTTTTAAATTAAAATCTTGCTAGCATATGAGGAGACAACCAAGGGTCTAAGTTAGGCTTTCTCTCTATTTGATTTGCATGATAATTGAAATTCATTCTTTTACTTTTAAGTTTCAAGTTATTTCATTTCCTATACTTATGAATGAATCTTAGTTTAGTTTGGATCAGTATACGAGGGGACAATCAAGGGACTAAGTTAGTCTCTCTCTCTATTTGAATCTGAACAACAATTAAAATTCATTTTCTTGTCTTTATTTCAAGTTTTTTGGTTTTATGTAATCAATGATTCCTTTTCGATCTATAATACTGTATGGAAGGACAACAAGGAACTCCTCAATTAGGAGCCTTTTCCCTTGCATATTATGTTGAATAAAAAATCATTTAGTTATTCATAGAGTTGGTTTCCTACTCCTGAATATATTTTGCTGGCGTCATTACAAGCTTACAAGTTTCCTTAGTTGATAATTTAATGAAAACAATTTAAGCAATTAAATTTCCCAACATTTTGGCGTCCTTGTCGGGGATGGTGCTAAGGGATTAGGCATTAGGAATTTAATTCAGTACCAATATTTTTCTTTGGAAAAACTAACTCATGTTGAAAGGATGACTTGGTGACAGCAAGATCTGAGTAACATGGGGAAGTATACATAGGGTTTAGCTTTGAATCTCATTTTTAGTTGCATATATAAATCATAATAAATAGGATGCATATATTTCAATCAATATTTTCACTATAAGGGTGTTGAACTAATCCATCCATTTATGGACAGGAGATCTAGAATGATGTTCAAGCATTTGGAAGAGAGACAAGAGAATGAGGACGACATCGAAGATTGGTTTCAAAAGGTGACTAGGCCACAACATTCTTCCATTCTTCAATGAATCCTAGCATTTAATCCAAATGTGCAATTGATCTCTCATATCCTTGTAAACATTCAAGTATATTTTTCACATTTGGATGTGAACATACTAGATATTTTGATCTGTAAATGGCTTCATTGGAAATACTCTTACACTTAAAAAAAATCTAGTTCCCAAAATAGAATAGTATAGAATAGGAAAATAAAACCAAGCTTGGAGGGTTTTTTTTTTATGTTTTTGATTTTCAATTTTGATTTCATTTTCTTGGAAATTTTGCTGGTGCAGTAAGAGCCACCGCATTCACTAACCATTGGTAAGAAGATCTACAATCATAGGGATATTTTGAAGAAGGAAAACAAGTGGAGTTTATAAAGTTAAAATTTGAGGTTTGAAATCAAATTCTTCTTATATTTCTTTTCAAATTTCAGATTTCAATTACATAAATAATTCATAAGTACGCTCTCCTCCTGCACTTTTTGAAGAAGGAAAACAAGTGGAGTTTATAAAGTTAAAATTTGAGGTTTGAAATCAAATTCTTCTTATATTTCTTTTCAAATTTCAGATTTCAATTACATAAATAATTCATAAGTACGATCTCCTCCTGCACTTTGTGTGACCTGGAGGATCAGAGAAATAATTTTATGTTAGTATATCTTTTGTTAAAAAAAAAATATTTCATTATTTGTTTCTTTGAAAAATAATATAAATAAATAAAAGCACAAAAATGAAAATGAGAATAAAGTAAAAAAATAAAAAATCATGAAAGCCAAGGAAACAAATTGATGCAAATGTTATGTGTGATTTTGAAAAAATGAAAGATAGTTGTGCATTGCCCTGATTTAAAAAGGAAAAAAACAAATTTCACCTGGCAGTTAACTGAGCAAAGGCGAAATTCGTAAAAGTTAAAAACGTCATTTTTAAAATTCATTTTGTGCCCAAATGAAATTGAATATGAAAAATCTAAAATATGGGTTTTTCTCAGAATAGAGTGAGTTATGTTCCACATCAAATATTTTCACAAAATTTGTAGCCATTTGAGATATTTGCAGGGTTCTATGGAGTGTTATTTGTGAGGTTGCGTGAAAAAAACGGTTTTTCAATTAAATGCAGCCAACAGCCAAGGCCATGGCCATCCGTTGGCTCAACCATAGAGCTATAGCCAGCCACCCAGTAGTGTTGCCAAGCTGTAGAGAAAAAAATCAATAAATAATTTTAAAAAAGATTGGTAAAAAAAATTTAATAATTAAATAACAAAAAAATATATTAACTATTAAAAAAAAAAAAATCTTAATACATAGAAGAGATTTTCTCCATGCTTACAACCTGCAACAAAAAAAATATATAAAAAAAAAAATCATAAACATTTCCCAAGCTTCTATAGAATAAAAACTGGTTAAAGAATACATTATTTAAGTAAAAAGGATGAGTTCAAAATATATGAAAAATAATTTGGCAAATATTTTGGAATTCCATTTTCCTAAAAATCTTGGAAATAATGAATTCAAAAGATATGAAAACTAATTTGGCAAATATTTTGGAACCTCATTTTCCTAAGAATTTTGGAAAGGATGAATTCAAAAGATATAAAAAATGATTTGGCAAATATTTTTGAATCATATTTCCTCAAAATCTTGGATTTAGATTGGCTACTTGTCAAGTTGTTGTTTCAATTTTCATTTTAGAATAATTAAAATATCCAAAATTCCCTTAAATTCATAAATGTGACTTTTGATTTATTGGTAGGTTATTCAAATTATATAATGGAGGTCATGAGTTCAAATCTTATAGGGATTGATATACGTTAATTATTCTTCAGTTTTGACACAACATTAATTAAACAACAATTTTTCCACCACACGACAAATTGCCTTGAAGAGAATCCTGTAGATGGAAGATTGAATGTTGTATACATGCATTTTCGTTTCATAAAGTATTTTTATATGATCATGTTTCTTTGAGTCTTGCGGATACAGAAGCCAACTACATCACAAACTGAAAATTTTTATGTCGTGGCTCAGCCAAAGAAGATTGACAAGATTTGTTTTAGATGCAGGAAGGGCGCAATCCTACAGCCTAGAAACCTCTTGACAATTTTCACTGTTTCACCCAAATTTCAAATAAGCACAACTTTCTCATACAACATCAGATTTCAATGATTCAAGCGTCGTTGGAAAGGTCTCGACGAGATCTAGAAAATGAAAAAACTTTCAAAAGAGTTTGAAATAGTTCAATAATGAAGAAATTGCTGACAAGAAATAACAGGTAAAATGAGGCACTAGTTTTAGTTTTGAGACAAGTAAAAATTCTTTTGGTTTTTCTTTCAAGAATTTGTTTCATCAGTACCAATTCTTAGTTTTTGTTTTGCAAATGTCATAAATAGAGAGATTGATCACCTCTCTATTATGATAAACTTACATTTCATTGCAGAAAAAGTACTAAGTTTTTGTAGGTTCAAGGATGATAAACAAATGACCACAAGCAAACAATGTCTTTTAAAGACCCCATTTCAAGCATGAGGACATGATTTTGGGTAAGAAAAGTGGGAGAATGTTATCATATCTATCAAATCATTGAAAATCCTTTCAATGATGACATTTCTTTCATAATAAAATGATCAAAGCGGCAACAAAGATGAAACATCAATGCATGAGCACATGATGTCAAATCAGATCCATCACTTGCAAGCCTTTCAGATGTCGGTGTCTCCATTGCATCCATGCCTCTTCAGTTAATAAACATTCGCCTCATTTCCCCTTTACATTTGCCATTATATTTCTACTCATTTTTCAGTAAATAAATACTTCATTTCATTCCCACTTCTTTAGTCAATAAATTTTCCATTCCATTTTCCTTTTCATGTTTTCAAATAAACCCTTGATCCATTGTTCATTTTAATTCAAAGTCATTTTCCTATCTCTTTCACTAACTTGTAGCCCATGAATAAATTCATTCAACTCCCTTACAATGTTGAGTCATCCCATTTTACTTTTCTTCCAAATAAACCCTGCTTCAATGTAAATTTTCCTTCTATGGTCCTTCAAAATCATTATTTCATACTTGTGTTAGATGATGGAGGATTCCTTAAGGCCTCCCTTCTAACAAGTCTTCACCCATCGAACTCATCACCTTATCTGGGATAAAGACTAGAGTCATTATTAGTACCTTGAGGCTTGCATGCCTTAATGGAAATTCTTCTCGCCAACGAACAATGGGAATACATTAACATCCTCTGCTTGTTGGATCTTGCAAGTGGCTCGCTACCATATGCTTGTCGTATAAGTTCATTCTTCAGATGAATCCATCCTAGTATTTATAACAAGCCCTAGGTAGGAGTAGGCTTGTATCATCATGGTGACAAGTGCTTCGTCATTTAAATTTTATCATTCTAATGGAGGGGTAACTTGACATCCTTTTCATGTTTAGATAGTTTTAAGCACATGTAAAAAGAAAACTTTAGATTTCCCTTTTCGTAGATAGTCTCTTAAGTCTGAAAAGGTAGAAAATGACACTCAAGAGACCCTCTTAGCCACGTGTGCCTAAAGTATTCCATTTTGTAACTATTATATCTTAATCCAGAAAAAAGGTTAAACTTATACTGTGTAGACGTCTTTTCATTTAATTTTACAGGTTCAAAAGACAAGTTCTAGGCAACATTTTCATGTTTCAAGATTCAAAAAATAGTTGAGAGATGACTCAACATAAAGGAATGAGTGGTATAAAGGGGTGGCAACTCGTACCAGTCATGATGGAACTACGTAACATATTTAAAGGTCAAGAGGATGGATAATAAGTCCACTCATTATATTTTCCCGAGGCAAGGGTAAAAAACCAAGTGAAAGCATATGATTGGCCAAAGAGATGGTGACGATGGAATGAAGAAACCAAGGCTCGTCTAGAAAAAAGAAGCTGATAAAAATGGAAATCATGAGAGCTAAAGTGGTAATGGCTTCATTTTTACACCAGCTTGAAAAATGGAAACTATGCTTGAGGATACTTGAAGATGGTTTCATATTTTCATAAGCTTGAAACATGAGAAACAACTATGCTTGGATTTGGTTTCATTATTACACAAGCTTGAAATGGATACAAACTATGCTTGAGATTGATTTCATTTTTACACGAGCTTGAAACAAAGAAAAACTATGGATGACATAAGTTTTCATACTCCCATCGTAATGACTTAATTCAAGGTACATCCCCCCAATATTAATTTTGGTTCACCTAAGTAGACTATTGGCTAATAACAAGTGGATGGAATGAATGTTCATTTATGATATCAAGTTAAAGACCCGACTCGGAATTTATGAGATCTAATAAAGGAATCAAATTATAAGGGGATTTGTTTCATTTTTTAACGATATTGATACACGAGAAGAACCATTCTCATGACACCTTGTTTCATTTTTTAATGAGCTTTACATAAGTAAAGGAATTCTACTTGAGAACTTTGATTTCCTCTTTAAGGAGCTTGGCAAAAGAAAAGGAACTTTACTCTGAGAAACATGATTCATTTTTTAAGGAGATTGACATAATACATATAAATAAGCTCTGGGAACCTTGATCATAGCCCATAAGAGGCCATGGCTTCCAAGAGTCTCTTATCAGATGGAAAACAATGCTCTGGAAGGGATACCTGTCTAGGTATCTAATTTAAAAGTTAGGATCCAATTCCCCTAGCACATGATGCATTATATCACTGAATAGATCATTAGTAGATATGGGCATGGAACAATTGGCCACGTAATTAACCTGTGGAGGAGGTGACACTACTTGCACACAAGGACCATTTAGGGATGATGGTTGATTGGGAGCTAAATTATGACCAACAAATAAAAGCTCATAAATGGCTACAATTCTTCCTTCATGCAGGAAACATATGACACGAAAGAGAGAAAAGACAAGTTCTCCCATGACATAAACACAGTCACAGCCAAGGAGTAAATTAAAATCCAAAGGGGCATGGATAAGCATCACATTGATATAGACAATATTTCCTCCCAAAGTAATAGGAAACTTAGGAAGGATCCCTAATGGGTGTTTGTTCCTTTGTTAAAAGCCAACATATTCGGAGTAACCGACACAAGCTATGGAGAACCTAAATCTTGCCAAGTACTTGGGGTTAGAATATTAACAAATGTGCCTTCATCTATGATTACTCCAGGTATGGGTATATTATAAGCTTGCACAATGATCTGAAAAGGAATGTAAGAAGGAAGACAATATCCCGCTAGCAGACTCTAATTAATGGAATTGACCATACTACTTGAAGGGGGTACCATGGGAATGGGATCACCCTCCTATAGCTTGGGAATGGGAGTATTTCACCCAAAGTCATTAGAATTTGAAGAAACAAGAAGAACCTGAGCAGTTTGAGGTTAACTCTCTATGGGAATGGTACGATCAAATTAAGGTGGGATCGAGTCAACCATTTTCTTAACCTATGGTTGGTGATCAATAGACTCATGGGATACACTTTCACAGAGATTGGGATTGACTAGAGATGAATTTTGGTCAATTAATTTCTCAACTAGTCACGGATCAAGGGAAATATTTCGATAACCAGTTGGAAGACAAGGTCAATAAGCTTTAAGGTTGTCCAACACTTTTGGGGCTTCATCCATTTAAGGAAAATGGTGAATAGGATGATTCCCTTCACGTAACATACAAGGAAATTTGACTTTACCATTTTCCCATGGATTTTACTATCACTAGTTGAGGATTTGTAACCAGCATGATCTCCAGATTCTAATGATGAAGGGTGATTTGGGCATGTAAACTAGACTTTTAATACATTATGAATATCAAGACAATCTCTAGAAAGGTTCTAACCTTTAAAAAGCATGCAAGGGAATTTAAATTTGTGGGGCTACTTGGAAGGTTTGTCCACGTTAGTTGCATCTGTGGAAAGGGTCGCATGTTTTCCCCTTTGTTTATTTTTCTTATTCTTAATCTTCCTTTTCTTCTTCTTCTTATCCACCTAGTTACTAGCTTGCATGCTTTTAGCAGACCAAGAGGAAGAAGGGGAAGAGGACCAAGCAGGAGAAGAAGGCAAAGATTCAACTTTAGGATACACATGAGGTTGATACGGTTCAGGTGGAGGAGAACTTGTTTCAGGATTATTTTAGAAATTCAGAATCATAGGGGTCGAAAATAATCAAACTAGAAAACTAATGGCAAATCCGGGAAGGGACAACGTTGTCGTATAAGGAGTACCAAAATTTCCAAAAGAAGGTAAAGGATGAGGATTCCCATCAGAGGGCTTTCCATGATTCGTGGACTCAGGAACTGGAGCCAATAACCTCAACCTAAGATCTACTAAGGACTATCTCCACAAGAAGGATGTTGTTTTGGGATCAATTAATTGATTTTAGAAATTAACCTTGAAAATAACTAAAAGCGGGAAACCTAGACATAAAGGTTTACCAAGCAACTATTAATTGCAATATATACCTTGGTGAACCAAGGAATTAACATACAATAGCCAAGTTCCCCAAATTCTATGTTCAGTGTATCACGGTATACAAGGTCGCAGACATGGTCACCTATCGATAGATAGAAACCTATTGGGGACTTCTAATATATACTCGATGGTACATGGGAGTGGATTCCATAGTACTTATGTCTAATTTGTAACCATTCGATGAGAGCATTCACACATACTTACCATCCATGGAGCACCTCCGATATAACTAAAACTAGTAGAGAACATTCCTATACACTTTTGTACGTGGAATGGTATTTCACCTCCAGGATACAACACTTGAAAATAAGGACAACTCGTAGGTTTAATGACGTTGGAACATATCTTTAGCCTACACCTCGAAATGTTTTCATTGGTGAAAAATTATCTATAGGTTAATTAAGGTAAATTTTAAGTTGATCTTCAATTACATTGCAGTTTTAATGGTCAAAGATCGATGTCACCTAAATACCTATGATGCAACCAGTATGAAAAAATGATTCTTTTCAATTCAATGCAAGTTATCTAGCATAGGGAAGAGGACGACACACTGATTGAACAACTAAGAATGCAAAAAACAAATCTTCCTAACTAGATCTTTTGCTTTCACTATTCCAACGCACCCACCAAAAGTAAAATGAATTTCAATTCACTAAAATGCACCGACATGAAAGTTTTTCACTTTTCCTTTTCAACGAACAAGAATGCAGTTTTCAGCTTTCAACAATTAAGCAACATTGTCGGGCATGGAATCCCCACCAAGGCATGTTTTGGGTCTTAAAGCCCAAGTTTTAACGAAGTCCATTGTAAATAATTTTCAATTTGTGAGCATGGAGCGTGAAGTCAAAATAGATTCATAGGGTTGTCTACCCTTGTTTTTGTAACGTAATATCAACTTGTAAGATCTACCCATGGTCCGCGGACCATGAGATTGTATAAATAGAGCGAGGATCTAAGTAAAGAAAAGAAAATAGAAGAATGATAAGTCTAAGAGATTGATGAAGTATTGAGTCAAGGGTAATTGGGTCTTTGGGTCGTAGAGTAGGAGAAGGCTCTATAGCTGAGTGCACAGAGGCATAATAGTCTGCAACTGAGTGCGCGGACCCCTAAAGATGAGTGTGGAGGGTAGGTCGAGTCTGTAACCCTGGGAATAATAAATAAAAAAGAAGTTATATCATATTTCTGTGTATCCTTTCCTATTTTATATGTTATTGGGTATGAATTGCAGGTCTACTGTTTATTTACATGCACGAACTTATATGAACGTGTTGAAAAAATAAAAACATAAGGCATCCATTTACGTGAAGGTAACTAACTGGTGCAAGAAGCTAAGTAAGATCTCAGGTGTGACCTAGGGAAATATTGTCGAATGCTACTTCAGCAGCATGAAAGATCCACAACCTTGGTTAGGGCTACACAAAGACGGATATATCAGGCTGCGAAGGCCAGGGAAGTGGGCGAAGTAACGTGCGTGAAGGAACTAACAATTGGATTAAATAAAACCTTGATACTCAAGGTTGCGGAAACCTCGTTCCAGCACCCCTCCCATACTACTTCGAGTGAGACCACAGTTTGCGCTCTGTGGACTATTACCAAAAGGGTCAGTAGTACAAGGATTTGTTTAGCTAATTAACTTTGAAACTGGGTCAGGCCCCAACAAGCCAACAAATGGTTCGGTTGTCGGGACTATGATCTGCATAGAGATGTCTAATGTGAAATCACTGGCATCCAACTAAGAAGTAAATCGAAGGCTCTATTGACAGGAAAATTCATGAGTTTGTAGCGGAGGAGGACAAGAATCTGTGACTTACAAAAGAGGGGTGGTTAGACTACTACCTGTATACATAGATCCATGAATTTTTCTTCGTGTCGTTCCCCACTGATCTTTACGAGTGGATCGTGAAGCTAGGAAATATCCAAGGAAGGCGTGAGCTTGAATGTCCTATTGTGTGGACCCCAGAGTTGGTACATAGGTTTGAAGCAGCAAAAGATAAGATCGCGCATATTGTTGATCACTAGCTCAATCGAATTCTAGGAGGATTAATTACTAAATTCGAGGTAGATACTTCAATCAGCTACAGTGGGTAGAATGACTCTTTCTCAAAGGACTGGGAGGTACGTTAAGTCTTTAACACTTGGATTAAAATTCTATTGTGTGAAAAATGATTTATGCAGTTAGATTGATGTTTGGGGCTATGAGAAGTGGAAGAATTTACAAAAGCAAAGTAAGTACAAACTAGAAACTAGCCCCTTCATCTCACCTCTGTGAAGGGATGAGCAAGAGCTCACGCAGGTATCTTCGCGCAATGAGATCAATTCAATAAGTTAGATGATTTCACGCATACCACTGCCACCCACACCACTACCAGTTTCACCATCATCACCTCTATCCTCGCCCACACAACCTCCACCACCATCGTGTTGTAATATGGCGAGCTTGAAAAATTTACTGATGTTCAAAGGAGTCAGAAATGAAGATCCATACTAGTTTTGGTTCATAGTAAAAGTTGTATGGGGAGCATATGGAGTGGCAGATGACACTATCAAGAAGGCTACATTGCTTAGCACCCCGCAGGATCGTGCACTGACTTGGTACATTAAGTACTCAAGCCATCATCCGAATGTAGGAATCGCAGAGGTTCAAGCCGCGATAAGTAAGAAATTTAGCAGGCCAAATTCAGAAGCATGGTTAATAATTGGGTCCAAAGAAATCACGATGCTACCAGGCGAGACTCCTTGGGAGTTGGATCAAAGGCTAAAATGTATGATTCATGAAGCTAGCATGACTCTGATAGATGAACAACACCACACATTGTTTGTAGCATCACTAGCACCCCATCTTAGGAATTACCTATCACAACAGAGAATAACAACTCAAGCCAAAGCATTACAAACCACGATGAGGCTGCATGAGACCCTGATATAGGATCCTAACCTGGGAGTTCACCAGATCCATGCACAGTTGAATAGCTTATGCCTTGAGATGTAGAGTCTGAAACAATACATAACATTCCTCTGGAGTTATGAGAAGAAGTATGGTGGGTAAAGTGCAAGGGTCAAGGACATGACAAGGACCATTTCCCAGTGTTCACAAATTACCTCATGGGAGGAGGACCAATGTCGTTGAGACTAGAGCCACAAGAAGGACCTTGCAAGATTCCTGTATTATGTTGAACAATTTTTCAAATAGGGGGAAAGCATGCCACAAACACTGCCACTTATTGCAGAAGTACATGTAGAATTCCCAACAATTTTTTTGTAATTTTTGTAGGTTAGTGGGACATGATGAGTGCACTTGTAGAAGTTATGAGCAAATGAAGGATAGGACTCCTACCTACAGAGTTCAGGCTAAAATGCAGCCCCTTGACCAAAACGCAGGAATGGCACAGACCAATTTCAAGGATCGGACGAGGGGGTAGAGGACTTGGAAGAGTTCACAGACAACTCATATGTTACAATTGCAGGGCCCAAGAAATTATGCCTATAACTATACAAATCCAATACATCCATCATGCTTGTCTTGTACATTGTTTGATCATGAAACAGAGGATTTTCCCACACTAATAGCAAGGTTGCACGATAAAGGAATACTCCAACCTTCCCTGCCTCAGAATGTGCAAATGATGAGGTTTGAGCAGCGCAAGGAATACCATAATGTGAACATTGTGCTCCAGAGTGGAACTACGATAGGGGATGACAAATGAAAGCAACCTGAAGAGAGTACTTTGGTTCGCAAGGCTCCGACGAAAGAACTAGATTTTGATTTGGAGCACGCTAATGAAACCTTCATGGAAGCTAGGGAGAGCTTCGCTGATGCCTCCACTTCAGGAAGCAAAGAAAGGGCAGAGCCATACATGGACCCAACAATGCTCAGAACATTCCTGGAACATGCATGAAGATTTTGCAAGATAGCAAGGTTGTAAAGGGATTGGAGGAACTCATCAATTGATGCGTTGGGACCATGCCAGGAGAACAACGCGTAGTTGAGAAGGTTGGAAAGCATGCAACGGGGACAAGAAGAGAAAAGAGATCGATTGTGTAGATTGGATAATATGAGATGGACCAAGTAATTCCGGACCTGGGATCAGACATGAATGTTCTACCGAAATAGACATGGAAGTGCATAGGGAGGCCTACACTGAAATGGTCTCCTATCCAACTATGCATGGTGAACTGGCAAAAGATCCTACGTATGGGAATATTGTAGGGAATCAGTGTAGATATCAAAGGAGCAAGTGCACTAGCATATTTTGAAGTGATAGAGATTGTTGATGACAACAATCCCTACCCCATGCTATTAGCAATAGATTGGGCCATTAACATGAATGGGGTGATAAATCTAATGAACTGTAAGATGATTTTTGAGAAAAATTCCTTGCACGTAGTTGTACGTTTGGACCGTGTAGAAGGATCATGTTACATAGAGCCAATGGACAATTATGAGAGTGATGATGATCTCTATTGCATATACAAGATAATCGTGTGAGAGCAGGACTAGGTAAATCCAACCATGGATGGATGAATCTTGTGGGAGCGTGAAAGCTCCTATACATCGGATTTTGACAAGGACATATAACAATGGCAGAACTGGTTACACGAGGTAACCACAATGAATTGTAACATGATGACACCTGTTGGGCATGGAATCCCCCCAAGTCATGTTTTAGGGCTTAAAGCCCATGTTTTGACCAAGTCCATTGTAAAGACTCCGCGATTTTTGGGCACAGAGCACGAAGTTAGAATATATTCACACGGTTGTCCACCCTTGTTTTCGTAATGTAATGTCGACTTGTAAGATCTACCCATGGTCCATGGACCATGGGATTGTATAAATAAAGCGAGGCTATATGTAAAGAAAAGAGAATAGAACAATGATAGGTCTAAGATATTGATGAAGTATTCAGTCAAGCGTAATTGTGTCTTTGGCTTGTAGAGTAGGAGAAAGCTCTGCAGCTGAGTGTGTAAAGGCCTAGTAGTCCGCAACTAAGTGCGTGGACTCTTGCCGCTGAGTATGATAAAAGAGAAGTTATATCATATTTTTGTGTATCCTTTCCTGTTTATATTTTATTGGTTATGAATTGCAAGTCTACTATTTATTTACATGCATGGACTTATATGAATGTGTTGAACAAACAAAAACATAATGCATTCATTTACGTGTACGTAACTAACTAGTGTAAGAAGCTAGGTAATATCTTAGGTGTGACTTACGGAAATAGTGTCGAACGGTGCTCGAGCAGCGTGGAAGCTCCACAACCCTAGTTAGGGTTGCGCGAAGGTAGATATATCGGATCACGAAGGAAGGGGAGGTGCAATAGGCAACCTGCGCAAAGGAACTAATAGTTGGATTAAACCAAACTCAGACATGTCAAGGGTGCGAAAGCCTAGTTCTAGTAGCCCCCCATACTACTTCAGGTGACACCTCAGTCCATGCTCTGCAAATTGTTTCTAAAAGGGACAGTATTACAGGGATTTGTTTGGATATAACTCCAAACCTAGGTCAGGTTGCAACAAGCCAACAAACATAATCTATGCTTAATGATAATCACAAAAATGGCTTTTCAATGCATTTTGATTTAATGCAATTTCCAAAAGTAAACTTTGACAGAAAGCTAAGAAAATTCAAATGCCATTTCCTTTATGGTTTTCAAAAGAACTAATAATGCTTTCACCAACAAAAAATATGTACTCACACACATACAAACAACAAATAGTAAATTCAATTGACCCAAAGAACTAAATACTCAACCAAAATTTACTTTCACTACTTCAAACTATGGGATGGAATTTTTGCAAATGAATATGAAATCGACAAAAATAGGTCAAAGTTCTATGCTTAGAGAGTAGGAGAAAGACTTTAGAGATGAAGGCATTCTAGATATTCTATCAAAAACCCTAAAAAAATCTCATTTTTTTGGATAAAAACTACTTTAATGGTAAAAGTCCACGCTGATAGGGTATTCAACGCTAGTTTTATGGTCAAACTCTGTGTTGATAGGATGACAAGGTCTTCAATGCAATTTTATTGAGAAAAATCAGTGCTGACAGTGTGACTATTTCTAGGTACAAGATGTTAGGCGAGAAAGACATAGGAAAATGAAAAGAAAATCAAACAAAGATCCAAAATTGACACTCTAAACATCATACTACTCATAATTCAGACCATAATGAACCTAAGTACTGGATCGCTAGGAGGTTATCCAAACTAAACAAAAAGACCAAACATAATAATAGGTTTGAAGGGTTATAAGATCGCTAGAGGAGTTGCCATTTTATTGTGCAGGTAATTCTTTCTGTAGACAGAAATGATCCATGTAGTCCTTGTTTCTAGGAAAACTAGTGTCTTTTCGATTTGCTAGCCCTCTAAGATTGGAGGCTATCCTAGAAACAAACAATCGAAGAAATTTTGGATTTCCTTTATGTATAATAGATAAGAGAGAGGAAAAGGAACCAACCTGGATCTTCCACTTGATTCCTTGCTTGATCTTTTTCCCCTTGATAGAGCTTGCAACTCCAATCCTACTTATCCCACTTAGAGAATACCCGTAGAAACAAAGAAACAAAACACCATCAAAGTATCTTGATCTATTGTATCATAAACATTGCAGAGTCCGAAGTAAAATGAACATACAAAGGCATTCAAAAATAACAACATTCACAAATACACAATTTTATGGAGGAAAACTCAAAGAACTTTATTAAGTACGAACGGAGAATTACAACCCAGCTATCTCATCCAACATCAAAGCCCGCTTCACATCATGAAAAGAAAGATCACCCAATAATACAATGCTCCTTCTCAAAGACAAACTATCGACACTTCCTTGAAAATTACAAAAGCCTAGCCTCCAAATCTCTCAGATGAGGGGTCCATTTATAGATGTGTGCAAGGGTGTGAGTCATCTATTGGTTTTTGATTAGTGTCATTCCACTTGTTGTTCTTGGTTCCACTTGGAGATTTCTTGGATATTTTACTTATCCCTGGGTGAATTGAGAGAGGCAAGTGTCATAAGAGAAGTTTCTAGAAGATTCCATGAGCATCCACTTAGCAAAATGTCTTGGAAATTTGTCCATCCTCACTCATCACACTCTACAGAAGGCCTCATTAGTACGCATCACACCTGGCTAGTGTAGCAGTCAGTATGCATTGCACCCTGAAAGTGAAGCAGTCATTATGGTCTCGTTTTTTCCAGTTATGAATGGTTTTTCAGGTGGAACTTTTGGGGAATGATGTAATCAGTTGACCATGATCCTTTAGGGTATGAAACAACACTTTTAGTGGTTAAAGAGCCCTTATTTTATCGACATATAAGATTGTGGTTGCAGTGCCCAAATATTTCTATAATAGTTTCCCCCTAAAGAATGAAGTCTTAAATCGTTGATGTCGGGTGAGATGCTTTATCATGAGGATTCAAGGTTTTCGAAATTGGAAGGTGACCTGCATAAGATACAATACATTACATCATCATAATATAATTTTCATGATCTAGTTGAGTGTGGGGTCTGTATAATACTAGTGATTACCCATTAATATTCTAGTTTCATCCCTTACTAATATTGTTGTGGCCCTATTATCCCCATATTGTTATTACTGTGCCCCATAGAATCCCTCTATTGTTATTTTTGTGGCTTTATATTATTATTGTTAGGTCGGTTGGGTTATATTGTGACTCCTTATACTCCTATATATATAAAGGAGGTTTTGTCATTTGAATCATCCAAGAATTGTTCATTTATGTAATGTAAAGGAGGTTGTCCCCTCGAAGAGGCTGAATTCTAAGGTGTTGATCTATCTTCTCTATCTTTTCTTGAGCTGGTTTCATAACATTTGGTATCAGAGCTTTGGATTCTAGGGTTTTGCTTCTCCAAATAGGTCATCGTGGCATTTTTGCTATAACATTTTTTCTGTGATGTTTCGGAAGCTAAAGTAAACACCCATTTAAGAATAAATAGCACTAAATCTTGGGTCCAAATTTTAGAGCTGTTCGCACTATATTTGCGGATATATGATCTAAGGAAGTTGGTCTTCTTGCAGACTCCTGAATTTCATTCCAAACGGGTGACGTGGGGAATGTCATCATAACATTCTCTCTAAGCACTTGATTGAAGTTTAGTAAGAAGTTACAAAAATAGGATAGATTGTAGTTTCTTGTGTATGTTTTTCAAAGCCAAAGGTCGAAATAGTGACTTGCGGCGCATCACACAAGTTCGCTCTACTGAAGTAGTCTATAATCAGGTCACTGTGGGAGATTTTGCATAACTCTTCCTTGGAGAATCCAATCTGGATCAGACTGGTGCCATTAGAAAGAGGACACAGAGGGCTAGTGTAGGTCACAATTTTAGAACTGGATGATCTGAAAGTACAGAGATAGATCAGAGACAATATCGAGCTCCTACAAAGTGAAAAAAGCTATGTAGATTCTTTTAAATCTTTGCTTAAGGTTGGTTTGAAAATTTATTTTGAAGGAATTCAAAGGGAATAGTAGAACATTATTATCAGTAATGGATGCCTTGAGGAAAGAAAATGAAAACACCTAGTAAGGAACTCGAAAGCCCTAGCATGACTCATGAAGAAGAGGAAGAAATGCTACATGATATATCAAAATTACAAGAACAAGTGCAACAAATGTCACGCTCACAAAAGCTAATAGAAGCTAAGATAAATGACATGGAATCTAAGGTAAAGGGCATGGAAGCTAAGATGGATGATTTGAAGATAGATTTGAGGACATATTTGAAGAAAGACATGGCAGATTTGATGAAAGATTTGAAGAGAGACATGGCAGATTTGAAGACAGATTTGACAAATTTTCTATAAGAAATACTTACTAATGGTGAAAGGGTTGTAAAGGAAACTCATGATGCAAACAAAAGTAATGTTAATCATGATTCATAGACTCTAATGTGGGATCGAAGACACAAAATATTCCAAAAATCGATATGAGGAAGTTTGATGGCAAGGATCCCGCAACATGGATATTACAAATGGAGCAATTTTTCGATCTCAATAATGTGCAAAACACACAAGAGGTACGTATTGCAACTTTATATTTGGAACCAAATCAGTTTGTATGGTATCAATGGCTTTGCTCTCGTAAACAAATTATCACTTGGGTAATTTTTACAGAAGAATTGATAGCACATTATGAGGATACAAAAAGCAACACTTTTTTAAGCCAATTGATAAGTCTCAAACAAAAGGGTTCAATAATGGAGCACATTCAGGAGTTCCAAAAATTGAACATAAGGGTAAAAAATATTCCAAAGGAGCATATGATTAATGTCTTCATAGTGTCTTTAAAGGATAATATCCAACATGATGTTCACCTTTGGGAACTTGATTCATTAGAGAAGGCATTCAAGTTAGCAAGAAAAATGGAAAGCAAAATTATGGCAACCAAGAAGCATACCACCCACAACTATAAATATGGAAGTGTTGTTTCCTCTAGTCTTCCACAACCTATAAGGTTGACACCACAACAATTGGAAGAAAAAAGAGAAAAAGGTTTTTTTTTATAGTTGTGATAACATATACACTAAAGGTCATAAGTGTGCTGAGAAGAAATTATTCTACATAGATTGTGAAGAGGAAGAAGAAAAGGAGCAAGAAAGGTCAAAAGAAGGGGATATACTCTAGGAAAAAAGCCTAGATAAAGAAGAAATGGATCTAACCATATCTTGTAATGCATTGAATGGAATTACCACTCCTCAAACCATCAAGATATAAGGACAAATCAAGAAGAAAAAGGTACTAGTGTTGATTGATTCAGGAAGTACACACAATTTTATTGATTGTAAGGTAGCAAAAGAATTGAATTGCTTCTTATATCCAGCGCCAGAGTGTCAAGTGATGGTTGCAAATGGAGTAACAATAAATTTCTTTGGAAAGTGCCATAATATCAAGCTATCGATGGGAGAATATGTATTAACTAGCCCAATGATTTCTATTCTAATGGGAGGTGCTCATGTTGTCCTAGGAGTCCAATGGGTACAATCCTTGGGTACAATAGCACTTAATTTTCAAGAAATTTTCATGAAATTTTCTATGGAAGGAAAGGAAGTTGAATTCAGGGGTATTGGAGGGAAGCTAGGAATTATAATCAGCTCTAACGGTATGACAAAGCTTCTAAAAAAGGAACAAAGGGGTGTAATTGTACAATTATGTTCGCTAGATGTTCCCACTTTGGAATCATCTATTTCTCCAAATCTCCAAAAAGTCTTGAACAACCATTCCAAGGAACTTGAGACTCCCAAGGGTCTCCCACCTATTCGTGATCATGATCATGCTATTCAACTAATTCGAGGAAGTGTTCCTCCAAACATCAGGACGTACAGATATCCCTATGCCAAAAAGAGTGAAATTGAACATATGGTGGTAGAAATGCTAGAGGCTGGTATAATTCAACCGAGTCAAAGTTCTTTCTCTCCTCCAATAGTATTAGTTCACAAGAAGGATGGATCATGGCGCATGTGTCTAGATTATTGGGAGCTCAACAAGCTCACTATTAAAGATAAGTTTCCCATTGCTGTCATTGATGAATTACTGGATCAATTTCATGGATCAATTTCCTTCACCAAGTTGGATCTTTTTTCAGGATATCATAAAATCAGAAAGAACATTGAAGACATTCCGAAAACAATGTTTAGAACTCATGAGGGTCATTATGAATTTTTGGTCATGCCTTCTGGCCTTACCAATGCACCTTCAACATTTCAAGGTTTGATGAATTCCATTTTCAAACCATTCCTTAGAAAATTTGTGTTAGTATTTTTTGATGATATACTAATCTACAGTGAGTCTTGGAAGGATCATGTTGAACATGTTGACAGGGTGCTACAACTATTGGAGGAGAAACAATTATATGTAAAAAGATCCAAATCTTTCTTTGGAGTACAAGAGGTGGAATATCTGGGTCATATTGTATCTCATGAAGGAGTTAAGGTAGACCCTAGCAAAATTAAAGCAATTAAGGAATGGAAAATCCCCACATCCATAAAGCATCTGCAAGGATTTCTCGGGTTGAGAGGGTATTATCACAAGTTTGTTAAGGATTATGGGAGAATAGCAGCACTTATAACAACATTATTGAGGAAAGATGCATTTTCATGGACTCCAGAAGTAACAAAGGCCTTCGAACATCTTAAAAAGGAAATATGCCAAGCAACAGTCTTAGCTACACCAGACTTCACAAAAACCTTTATTCTAGAATGTGATGCTTCAGGAAATCAAATTGGTGCTGTTTTAATGCAAGATGAAAGACCCATTGCTTTTGAAAGTCGTCCAATAAAGGGAAAGTTTTTACACAAAGCTATTTATGAGAAGGAAACGTTGGAAATACTCCATGCACTTAAGAAATGGCGACCCTACCTAATGGGAAGATACTAGAAGGTAATAACATATCATGATAGCCTTAAATAGTTTTTAGAACAAAGATTATACTCTCAAGAACAACAAAAGTGGGTCACAAATATGTTGGGTTATGACTTTGAAATCATCTACAAAAAAGGGGAACAAAATGTGGTGGGAGATGCACTCTCAAGAAAGGATGAGGACGTGGAAGCATTGTTGTGCGCCATTTCTATTATCCAACCAGATTGGATAAACGAATCAAGGGAGGAATGGAATAATGACGAAGAAGTGTGGGAACTTATTCAAAAGTTACAACAAGATTCCAGTATGTCTGATACATTTAGCTGGAAAAATGATTCTTTATGGTACAAAGATCGCTTATACGTCTGTAAGAATTCCGAACTAAAACATAAGATTCTTATGGAATTGAACACTTCTCCCTTAGGAGGGCACTCAGGAATTTTAAAAACTTACCACAGGGTTAAGAAGAATTTTTTTTGGGATGGCCTTAAATCAGATATTCAAAAGTTTTTGGCGGAATGTTTGGTTTGCCAACAAAATAAAGTTGAAACAATTAAGACCCTGGGTCTATTACAACCTTTATCCATTCCAAGCCAACTTTGGGATGAGGTTTCAAATTTTATCATAGGTTTACCAAATTATAAGGGAAAGAGTGTCATCATGGTGGTAGTTGATACACTTATCAAGTATGCACACTTTTGTGTATTATCACATCCATTTAAAGCTAGTACAGTATCTATTGCATTTATGGAAGCAATTCAAAAGCTACATGGAAACCCAAAGATTATTGTAAGTGACAGAGATCCCATTTTCACTGGAAACTTTTGGATAGAATTATTTTCTTGTCTTGGTACTCAGTTAGCTCATAGCTCATCTTATCATCCTCAATCTAATGGACAAACTGAGATAGTAAACAAATTTTTGGAAGCATATCTTCGTTGCTTTGTATCTGATAAACAAGCACAATGGATCAAGTGGTTGCCTCTGGCTGAATGGTGGTATAAAACTTCCTTCCATACAACAAAAAAAATGACCCCATTTATGGCAATTTATGGATATCAGCCACCATCCATCACATCATATTTAAGAGAAAATTCTAAGGTTCAAGCAGTGGAACATCAAATCGGACATCAACAACAAGTCCTCCAACTCTTAAAGGATAACCTCGTGTTGGTACAGAATAGAATGAAACAACAGGTAGATAAAGATCGTAGCGAAAGAAGTTTTGATGTAGGTGATTTGGTATTCCTATGGCTACAACCATATAAGCAAATGCCCCTCAAGCAAGCTAAGAAGGATAATAAATTACCACCAAAGTATTATGGTTCGTACAAGGTGTTTCAAAAGATTGGTACTATGGCATACAAATTGGAGCTTCCTGCAGCTTCTCGATTGCATCCAGTTTTCCATGTTTCATGTTTAAAGAAGTTTATAGGCGACAAGCTCCCAGTTCCAACAATATTGCCAGAACTTGACGAGGAAGGAAAAACTATATTGGAATCGGAATCAGTCATAGAAAGAAGAACTTGAATGCTACGAAATCGATCAATTTCAGAGTATCTTATCAAGTGGAAGAACTTATCCGCTGAAGATTTCACATGGGAGGATGAGAATTTTATACAGAAGCATCCAGAACTACTCAAGCGTTGAGGACAACACTTTTTTGAAGGAGAGGAGCATGTGGGGTCCCTATAATACTAGTGATTACCCCATTAATATTTTAGTTTCATCCCTTATTAATATTGTTGTGCCTCTATTATCCCCATATTGTTATTACTGTGCCCCATAGAATCCCTCTATTGTTATTTTTGTGGCTTTATATTATTATTGTTAGGTTGGCTGGGTTATATTGTGACTCCTTAGACTCCTATATATAGAAAGGAGGTTTTTTCATTTGAATCATCCAATAATTGTTCATTTATGTAATGTAAAGGAGATTGCACCCTTGAAGAGGCTGAATTCTAAGGCATTGATCTATCTTTTCAATCTTTTCTTGAGTTGCTTTCATAACATTGAGGCAGGCATTCCCATTCTCAAATTTATAAATTCATTTCATTTACATAAAAAAGATAGTCACCTGCACATGTAGACTGGTGAATCCTCAAATGTAGAGCTATCACTCCTGGTTTGGATGACTATCTGTGCAGCTTTTGTGTGCATTGATGTCTTCATATTCTTGAATATATTGTAGCCCAAATGGATGAAACTAGATCCGGGGTCTTCAATCTTGTTCAATCTTCACTCAATGTACAATTCGATCCATTTGAAGAGATGTTTTCAAGTCGAACATGGAAAGGCATCGCCTGATTACCAGCCAATAATGTAAATTGTTAACAGACGTGAGAGGAATCAATGATAATGATAATGATCATCAAGGTACTAAAGTAAAATTCACTTGGTGTGAATATATGATATTATGTTGAACACCACGAAAAATCCTTTGGTTGAAGGCCATTGATGTCAACCTATCGCCAGAAGTGAGAAACTTGCCATTGAGGCATGCAAGCTTCAAATTAATGAAATGGTTGTTTCTAAGTCGAGTTGGAAAATGAGTTGATGTCGACAAGAAGTGACTTGTTGTAGGAGGGCCCTAATGTATCCCACATCTACGACACAAAACAAAGCAAATGATTTTCTGGAGGTGAAAATGATCTGACGACCCAAGGTTCAGGAATGGCGGTCATGAAAAATAGAGGGTGAAGGTATTGTAGTGGATGAGGCATTAGCTGGATGGTGGTTTCTCAAGTGAACGACTTCACTTGAACATATCGACGACACTGAGATGGATTGGTAGCGCTAAACCCAAATGACGGATGGTGCGGAGGAACAATGGTGAAACGACGGGTGAACGGAATAACCCAACCTGACTCAATCGTGGTGATGGAGTGAAAGTGTCATGTTCGAGAGTGACCAGCTACCATAAAATGCTTCAAGTCTTCTTCCCTTTTTTCCCCAGTCTTTACTGACCAGTACCTCTTTAATTTTGTCAAGCTTGAGGAGGATAACATATGCTTGTTCTATAATTTTCCCTTCAGGCAAACCTGTCACTACATTTTAGCAAGTCTAGAAACAGTGAAACTTGTTCTTGCCTAGGTGGACAAGATCATCGCTATTGTCTTAACGAGTTTAATGACAAAGATAACTCGGTCATTTTCATGTTTAGAGAGTTTGGTTAGGGTCAAAACGGAAGCTCTAGCAGTTGTTTTTCATAGCATAATCCTTTAATTACGAAAAAGGATAAAATAATACAAAAGGGTTGACTTTTCAATCACTTTAGAAAGCCGACAAAGACAAGCACTTGAACTTTTTTATGAGATAATCCCTCGGGTCCGAGAAAGATTAAAATACATAGGAGGGATGGAATTTCAATTACTTTAACGAGTTGGAAAAGCCAATAGCTCGAAAATATTTTCATATTTAACAAGTCTGAAAAGAGTTTAAAGGAGACTCATTTTTGAGGAATGAGTGTCGTTTAGGGTAGCAACTGGTTTTGGGTAAGCTTGGAACTTCTCAAAAAATGATGATGTGAAGAGGTTGGCTAACAGGACCACTCATTGCAGCTGTTCCTCAAAAGAGTAAACAATCAAGTGGAGGTGTTTTAATCGGCCAAACGGATGGAGGTGATGGTGGAACACAACCAACGCTCAAAAGGCTAATAGCATGGCAATCACAAAGGTTGTTCACCGAATGCGGGTTATTTATTTTGCAAGCTTGAACCTTGCGGTAACATATGCTCAATGGTAGGTTTATTTTTTAGCGAGCTTAAACCATGCGACAACATGCTCGGTGGTAGGTTTATTTTTTAATGAGCTTAAAGCATGCGAGAACATGCTCAGTGGTAGGTATATTTTTTAACGAGCTTAAACCATGTGACAACATGTCTAGTTCTTTTCTAGTTTTTCTTTTTATGTGAACTAGAGATGACAAAACTAAAAAGCTAGAAAAATTAAAAACTAAGGAACTACTGAGGTTAGGTAGGATGGTTTCATCAACAATTTTAGACAAAACACTTCCTTTGCCTCATCCGCAATGCAGAAAAAGGTGAATGGTGTGTTAGACTAGTCACCTAACCTAAGAAGTTAAAAACTAAAAAGATTAAAAACTAAATATCTAAAAGGCTTGAAAATGACACAAAAAAGGGTTTGCATGCCCCCAACATGATGAAAAGGAGAGTCTCTTAGTAACCATATGGAAATCACTGTGGTTAAGCGGGATGGTTTTTTGTCAGCTATTAGACAAAACACTTCCTTGGCTTCGTCCACATAGTGGAAAAAAGTGAATGGTGTGGGATGACACTTCCAATCACATAACCTACAGGGAAACCTATCTTTTCAGTTGGGTTCATCTCAAAATAGAAAATGGTGCATGCCCCCTAAGCTTCGTTACATTCACTATACTACTTGCAGTAATTAGGTGGATGGAATGAAGGTTGAAGAGACATTCTTGATGCAAAAGGACCATTTAGGGATGATGATCAACTTGGAGCTATGCATGAAGCGGGAAATGAAAGCTGGTCGACAGTGACAATTTTTCCTTCATGCGGGAAATAAATCACTAGAAAGAGTGTTGAAACAATAGCTTCCATGTTATAAACATAGTCATAGCCATGGAGTAGATTGTAATCTAAGAGTCCTTGGACTATCATCACGTTCAAGTGAATGGTTTTCCTTCTCAAAGTTATGGGTAATTTAAGAAGGATCCCTAATGGTTGACTGGTTCATTTGTTAAAGCCTAACAAATTGTGTAAGATAGGCATAAGCGATGGTGAACCAAGTGCTTTCCAAGCGGTTGAGGAAATGATACTCACTAATGCCCCTTCATCTACGATAGTACCAGACACGATCGTTTTGTAAAGTTGTACTACGATTCAGAATGGTACATTAGAAGGAAGGCGAGATCTTGCTAGTTGATTCCAATCAAAGGAAGTGACTAGACTGCTTGGAGGTGGAACCAAATAAATAGTTAAATTGACCTCTTTAGTAGTGGGAACTTGGGGATTCTCTTCCTGTGGTGAAAGAATGGGAAAATTTCCCCCAAGTTCATCGGACTCTAAAGTAACAAAAATAATTTGAACAGTATCGTTCTCACTCTTTGTAAGTGGTATCATCTGAAGGTGGACCTTCTATAGGTAAAACTGGGTCGACTGCCATTTTGACCTATTAACTTTGGTCCGGCATGGACTCAGAATATTCACTTTCAATGATAGGTGTTTCGACCGACGACTGAGTTATGTCAGTTGGATTTTCAACTAGTAAAGGATTTCGGGAGAGCTTCCTGTATCCAGGTGGAATTTGTTGCAGTGAAGCAGGATGGTTATGCAAGACACCTTTGGATTCATCCAAAAAGGGACAACGAGGAATGGTATGCTCCCCTTCACAAAAATTGCATGGAATTTGGACCTTTCTTTACTGCCTATTATTACTATTTGATGGTGTGTTGTCAACATGATTACTAGAGGTTGATGAAATCATTTGGTGCGAACAGGAGGACCATTCCGTCAGGATCCAAGGAATGCACAAACATTCTCGGTGAAGATGGTCTCCTCTACAAATTATGCATGGATCTTTGGGTTTGAAAATCTTAGTGTGTGGATTTTCACTAGATGCTACATGGTTTCCCCCTTGCTTAACTAACTTCTTCTTCTTCTCCTTCCCTTTCTTCTTCTTCTTAGTCACTTGGTTACTAGCATCGCTATTTTCACCAAGAGAAGAGGAAGAAGGGGAGGGAGGAACAAACGAAGAAGAAGGTGAAGGGTCAACTTCAATATCAACTGGGTGTTGATTCGGTTGTTGACGAAACATGGTATTTTGAACTACAGAGGTTGAAAATAGCCATACTGGCAGGCCTATTGTGATTCTTGGAAGGAATAGTGTAGCCATACACAGAGCACCAATATTTCCCAAAGTAGAAAGTGTACTAGGATTCCCTTCGATAGCGATTCCTTGATTGGAGGACTCCATTATCTCAACCTAAGATCAACGAAGGAATAGGGATGTTATTCCGAACATAATAAATTTTAATGACACTTTGACATAACTTTGCTTTTTCAATTTTTAAGTGTCGAGAAAAAGCTAAAGATGACTCTAGTCCCCTTTGATTTTTAATGAGCCTGAGGTTGCAAGTGATGAGATGGACCTTTTCTTTTAAGGAGTCGAAAAGGAACGAAAGTGACTACTCTAGAAATCTAGATAGATGGATTACCAAACCAATCACAAAATTGCAATACACACCTTGGTGATAAATTAAAGAGAAATTACCAAGGACTTATGTACGATGGTCAATCTTCCTGAATGTTGCGTTTATTGCATTGCGATCGATAGGGCGGCAGGCACAGCTTCCTACGGATAAAGGATGTAAGCATATTATGGTCTCCCAATATATACTTGACGCTACGTGGAGCACAAGTCCATGCTAGAACTTGTCGTATCAAAGAGGAGGAATCACCCAACCTTCGATGAAAACGATAGTTACTAGATTTTACGATGCTGGAACACATCTCTAGCGTAGACCTCTAGATATGATGCGTTACGTTCCAAAGCGTTATTAGGTTCATTGAGATTTATTTTAGAGCTGATCTTTTTTAAAAGTTTTTCTTTCAAAGGTTCACCACATGATGTTGATTTGAAATTCCTAAAAATGCAATCTATAATGATAAGAAATCATTGTTTATTATCCTAGCTACTAGGGAAAGAAAATTACGATTCTTTCAAACAAATAGAAAAGAGCACACTCTAAATGCATTTTTCTAAATCATCTTTCACACACAAGATAAATGAAAATGTAAAATGCATGCATTTTTTTTGTTCCCTTAATGTGAGAAACGCCAAAAAGGAAAACTAAGTATAGATTTGAAATATTTCACTCAAAGCGACATTTCGACAATTTCTTTTTTAAAATAAAAAGGAAGACTGAACGACACTTTTCAATTTCGAATAGAAAATTCTTTCGACACTTTGAATAACAACAATTCAAATCAAATACATGAAAAAAAGTTAAATCGACTATTCAGATAAGGGAGACTCAATGCCACTTCTCTTTTTGACACAAAACGATAGTTACGACACTTCTGTACCAAAATGACAGATCGTTTTAAGAAACTTTTCGACAAAGGATTGTACATGATGGAAAAATACATAAAAACATTTTCTAATACAAATAAATGGAGGCTGATCTATGTAATGCAAGCAGGCTTCAGTAATGAGATATTATTCATAAGCAACAAATCAACTAAACAAAGCTAAAAACAAGGACAAAAAACCCAAATTTCAAGGAGGAAAATAGGCTCAGCCAGTCATCGCACCTAGGCTTCACAAAAATAGGGATGAATCACACTTTTTAGGCTCAGGAGTTTTGATGCATATTGGTTGACAGTGACAGACAGTGCGATGGGCTAGGAAGTGTAACTGAGTTGGGTTTTGGCTCAAATTCGCAGCTGATTTTAGTGATTTAAACTGAGCTATGATGGACAGTAAAGAGCAAAGTATAGAGGAATGATCTTGGGAGGTTACTAAGCTACCACAAGGGCATCTAGAATTCTTGCAAGTTAGATATTTAGTTCATAAATTAAACTAGAGATTGACAGAAGCAACATTCATCTACTATGCACTTGCAGAGCAAGAGCAGTTTGAAGGATATCTGGCTAACATTAGGCTCCGTCTATAGTTTATAAAGAAAAAAACAACAAGAAACAATCACCTATTTGATCCTCAGTAGTGTTACCATTTCCTTTCGAGGAAGACTAGTGTCTTTTCAATCTACTAGCCTTGTAGAATTGGGAGCTATCCTAGAAACAAACAATCAAAGCAATTTGGGATTTCCTTTATGTATAATAGATAAGAGAGAGGCAAAGGAACCAACATGGATCTTCCGCTTGACTCCTTGCTTGATTTCTCTTCCCCTTCATAGAGCATGCAACTCCTCTCCTACTTATCCTGCTTAGAGAATACTTGTAGAGACAATGTAACAAAACCCCATCAAATCATCTTGATCTATTATATCATAAACATTGTAGAATCAGGAGTACAATGAACATACAATGGCATTCACAAATAACAACATTCACAAATACACAATTGTATGGAGGAAAAATCAAAGAACTTTATTATATATGAAGGGAGAATTACAACCCAACTGTCTGATCTAGCGTCATCCTCCCAACATCAAAGCCCTCTTCACCTCATGAAAAGAAAAATCACCAAACAGTACAATGCTCCTTCTCAAAGACAAACTATCAACATTTGAAAATTACAAAATTCCACTCTCTAGATCTCTCAGATGAGGGATCCATTTATAGATGTGTGCAAGGGTGTGAGTCATCTCTGGGTTTTTTATTAATGTCATTTCACCTGTTGTTCTTGGTTCCACTTGGAGATTTCTTGGATCTCTTACTCATCCCCGGGCGAATTCAAAGAGGAAAGTTTCATAAGAGAAGTTTCTAGAAGATTCCATGAGCATCCACTTAGCAAATTGTCTTGGAAATTTGTCCATACTCGCTCAATGCACCCTATAAAAGGCCTCATCAGTATGCATCACACCTGGCGAGTGTAGTAGTCAGTATGCATTGCACCCTCACAGTGGAGTGGTCAGTATGGTCCAGTTTTGAATGGTTTTTCATGTGGAGCTTTTGGGGAATGATGTAATAAATTGACCATGATCCTTTAGGGTATGAAACGACACTTTTAGGGGTTAAATAGCTTTAGTTTATTGACATATAAGATTGGGGTTGTAGTGCCAAAATATGTCTGTAACAGTCGTATGGGCAGATATAGAAATAAACTAGATAAATATGTGAAAAAGTTTCTATTATATACCATAAATCACAAAGGAGGATATATGACCTACCTCACTCTGATGCTAAAATTCATTGCTGGCGTCCTCAACCTTCTCACTATAAATTTTAATCCTCTCTATGTTGTTATAGATTAATAACTAAAAGGAAAATAAAATAGATACAGAAAAGTAACACATAACATAATTCATTCTAACATAAACTATGTGGTATATAAAGGAGTATCAAACTAAATGAGTAATAATTTACACACTTATGGAAAGAAAACACTTCATGTATTATTAATAGAAAGTAAAGGGACACATAAAACCACTTAATGCTTGATGTTTGAAGCCTCCTTTCGATAAGTTTATAATTCCTAGAAAAGTCCTTCAAACACTTATATCTCCTTACCAAAATGGGTCGCATTTAGGCTTAGTTTCATCATAGGAATGAAACCATGTAATAACCAACTAGTTGTGGATTGTAGGGATATCATTTGTAGGGAAGGAGAGGGATTTAAGGATCCATAAAAGGAGGAATAGGCTCCAAACATCAAGGGAAATATCCATGAAAGTAGAATCAAGGACCACGAATGGGAGATCTCACTCTAATCCTTATTCACCTATAACCATGTTGTTGTTCTCTAGACCTCTAGTAAGAGAAGCTTCTCCTCCACATTAGGAAAAACTTCCTGAAGAGGTTCAACATGGGGTTTTCCTTATAAAAGTCACGCTGGTACTCCTAGGTCAGCATAGTGCAAAAAGCTACCAACATAGGTCATTATTGGTGCTAAACATGTTGATCCTAGAAAATAGGTTTTTGACAAGTTTTCTAAGAAAATATTTCAGGGAATTCTTTCTTATTTTCATTAGAGATGCTTATGTATATGTTTCATGATGAATACACTAACATATTTCATCATTTTGATGCTTCAGGAAATGGGATGGGAAGTATGACAAAATATTATGTAACATGGACCTATAGGGATGGTATATCTATAACACCAATGGGTAGGGACTCTACAACTTGAACTAACCAATTTAATCTTTCAAAATTTTGTTTTTGTCTGAGCTCAACTATTAAGGTTTTAAATTTGTTTTGTAGTTGTCTATTTTTCATCTTAAAATTGTACCTTAAGAATGAAATATGAAAAGGCATATATGAAGGCCTACATATATTAGATTGTGTTATATTCTTTTGATGTAGTTAACAGGGGCTTTGAAGGGCACATGTAACCCCACTTTATGGGGTCTGGGGCAATGCCCCAGAAAATTTTGTTTTTGGACCTTATGTTAGGTTGGGTGGACCCACCTATGGTTTTGTGAATGATTTTTGCACATGTTTTTTGGACGCGATGGTTTTCGGTCCATGGTATTTGACGTGATGTTTTTCTGTTCCATGGTATTGGATGCTTCGGCATGTATAAATATGTATTGTAACATTGAAAGGAATATAATGAAAAATCAATATGGTAGTCCCAGTTTTGGGATCCAGGGGAAAATATCTATGTATATGTGTTTTATGTGTTCTGCTCACGCATTATTTATTTTCTATGTTTTAGAATCCATATGCAGGTAATTTGTATATGGGGTTAAAACCTACATTTGGTTATAGAGAAGATTTGGCATCAAGGGGATGCCTTTGTTGCTGAGGGGTTTTGCTATGGCTTGTGGTAGACCCTGTTCAGTGGGAGATTTGCGAGGTCGATTCCAGTGGTGAAAGAAGATGGTGAGCAATGGAAAGATAGACATTGAGAAATTTAATGGTTAGAGTTTTGAGTTATGGAAACTCAAGATGGAGGATCTGTTGCTGGATAAAGATCAGTGGATCGTGGTAGATCCGGGTACTAAACCAATAGGAGTGTCCAATGAAGAATGGAAGAAGTTGGACTGGAAGTCAAAGAGCACAATATTATTGTGTGTCTCAGATTTAGTATTGCTGAACATATCCGGGGAAGTTATGGCGAAGGCTTTCTGGAACAAGATAGGGACTTTGTACCAATCTATGTCTCTGGTGAAGAAACTGTTCCTGTGGGAACAGCTGTATAACTTGAGGATGAAAGATGGAGAATGAGTGACAGAGCATCTAAATGCATTTAATACTGTCGTAAGCCAGTTAGCATCTGTTGATATTAAAATTTCAGATGAAGATAAGTGCATCAGTCTGTTATGTTCTATACTAGATTCGTGGGATAGTTTGGTTATTGCAATAGGTAGCAATGCAACTGCCTTGCATTTTGATTAAATAGTCTCATCCTTAATAATGGAGGAGATGAGACAAAAAAATATGGAGAGCCATAATGGTGATGCCTTGTATGCACGAGGACGGTCCCCAAACAGAAAAAGAAAAAAAAAAAAAAAAAAAGGTCATCGAGTGGGAGATCTACATCTGGAGGGAGATCTAAGTCAATAGGAAAACCTGTAAAGATGGTGTGCTAGAAATGCAGAAAGGAAGGGCACTACAAAAGGGACTGTAAATCTAAAGCTCCTGATAAAGGAAAGGGATCTGATGATGCTCCTTCTCTAGAGGCAAAAACCACTTCAGATGAAGGTGGGGATGTGTACTTGGCTTCTTCAAGTACACATGTAGATCACAAGGCATGGTTGATTAACTCAGGTGCATCCTTTCACTTCACTCCCCATAGAGAGTGGCTCTGCGAGTATGAGAAATATGATGGTGGTGATGTCTTCTTGGGGGATGACAGGAAGGCTAGAATCATTGGTCGTGGAAAAGTAAAGTTTATGTTGCAAGGTGGAAGGGTTATAACACTTTCGAGTGTTCTACATATTCCTGCATTGGCCAGAAATCTAATTTCTGTAAGTAAGATGGATGATGCAGGTGTAAAAACAATGTTCAATAAGGATACCTGCAAGATGGTTCAGGGAGCACTGATATTGATGCGGGGAGTCTGATTCAGATGCATGCTCTGACTCTGAGTCAAAACCTGACAAAGGGAAGAAGATCATTAATGTCGGGCCTAGTGCCACCATGTCCACCACCAAGCTCTTAGAGAATGAGCCTAATGATGCAGAAGAGGGGAAACACCTATTCCACTCACATATGTGGGTGAATGGTTCTCTGCTGCAGTTCATTGTCAATAGCAGGAGCCAAAATAACCTCATTTAAATAGAGTTCATGAAGCGATTTGGCCTATCGACAACAACACATTCACAATGGTACACCATTAGGTGGCTTCACCTAGGATAAGTTCTTTGCATTAGTAAGTAGTGCTACCTTCCCTACAATATCGATACCTTCACAGATGAGGTGCTATGTGATGTTTCTCCTCTTGAAGATTGTGATGTACTATTAGGAAAACCATACTTGTGGAAGAGACATTTGTATATGAGTCTATACCTCGCTCTATGATTATTAATTTGGGGGAAATTTTTTATAGGATATCATAGGTAACCCCACCTACCACCATCGCCTTTTATCATTGCAAAGAAATGAAGTAATAACATTTCCCAAACTAGGAAATTTGTTTTCCTTATGATTCACTCTGACGAAAAGAAGAAGGTTGTCACTAAATTCTAGACAGGGATCCTCGATACAATAGAAATAGATGGACAAGGACATATATGAGTATAGGAATATTTTCACCTCACCTACAGGGGTACCTCTGCACTATCAGGTCAAGCACTCCATTGATATGGCCCTGAGCATGCCGCTTCCGAATGGACTGATCTATCGATGCTCCATTATGGTGAAAAATGAGACCATGTGGCACATTCAGGAGTTGTTGCAAAAAGGGCACATCAAGCCAAGATCATCACTATGTGGGAGCCTATTTGTATTGGTACATAAGAAGGTTAGGACATGGATAATCTATACTAACTATTAGGCATTGACCAAGATCACTGTCAGGAATAGGTACCTAATTCCATATATTGAAGACCTTGTAGACTAGTTCAAGGGGGCCAAATGTTTCAGCAAGATTGACTTGAATTCCGATTATCACCAGGTGCTTGTTGGACCCTCTAATGTGTGGAATATTGCCTTCAAATCCAAGGAGGTCCTTTTCGAATGGTTGGTCATGTATTTCAGGTCGATCAATGCCCCTACAACCTTCATGAGATTGATGGATGACATCTTGTGACCTACTGTAGTAGCTACAACCACCCTCCAAATTTTTTCCTTAGCCTAGTTTGGAGCCTCCCCAGAAACCTTGTGCATCGCACTGTCTTTCTCCATCAAGTACTCAAGATTCATGAGTTTTCGTTGCACAAAGGCAGCCTATCAATCAAAGTTGATCCATTCCCCTCATAGGTTGCCCATGACGACTTGGTCCAGCTGAAGGATGAGCAGCTTCACCTTGAAAATTGTGCATTCCTAGAGGGAAACTAGCCTTCCCTCCAGGAGTTGTGCCATCCTCTTTGACAGCCCGCTAGCCATCCTCTTTGACAGCCTACTAGGATTACGCAATCCTTCAAGCAAACCCTCCCAGTAGGATTTGCATAAATTTTCTGAGCAGCAAGTTGTTCAGCCCAATATTTTCCCAAATTTGGGTAGTAGTCAGCTGCTCTGCACACAAATTGTACAAAACTCCTGGGTAGGCAGCACATCTCCCAGCAAAAAATGCACATTTTTCTCCAGCATTCGAGCAGTCTCTTGCATGTGCAACTGTGTTGACCGGTTCCCTCTGGTACTAGGAAAAACAAACTTGCATGCATGGGCTTCTTCTCCCAAGGTAGCATTCAAATGAATCCCTTGCTTCAGAGATCAATGTTTAGTAGTTGGAGGTTACATGCAAGGAGAATTTCAGAAACCTCCCACCAAGTGTCGCTTCTCCTAGATTTTTGGTATGCACATCACAACCTCGATGTTATCAAAACTCATCAAACGGACACTGCAAATCTCATTCTTCACATCAACCTTGTAGATTAGACATACCGCATCACATCTATGATCATTTGGCTCATTCAGCACAGCTGCTTTGTAGTAATCTCACTTCCCATGCCTTGTGTTGCATTTCTCTTGCTTTTTGTGTTTTCACTTGTGGGATTAATATTTGCTTGATTTATTTGAATGATTGTTTTCATTTACATGGATACTAGCTTGTCCTAGATCTGTTTATGTTTTCGTTGTTATCTCACTATTTTCGCATGCATGAAATGGTTTTGCATGGATGTTTGCCTAGCTAGAAAACTACCACATATTGTTGAAAATAGCAACAAGAAGTTCTAAAAATAGAAATGCTATAAATATAATTGCTATAAAAGGCATTTCAGGATACACTCCAGCTCTGTTGGAAAGAGAAAAAAATAGAAATGTTGAAAATAGTATTGCTATAAATAACATTCCAGGACATCTTCCAATTTTAATTAGTCCCTAAATTAAAATTGAGAATTAAAATTTGAATTTGGTCTCACCAATTGTTTGAAAAATAATTAATTAATTCATCTTGAGTTAATTAGTTGGAGAAAATCAAACACGAAATATTTGTGAATTCATGCAACGGTTATCCCTTTAGTTAAGGAGATTATACCTTAATTAAGGAGATAAGGATGAGTTGTATTTGAGTTGTAATTAGTTAGCTTAGTTAATTGAGTTAAGTCCAGTTAAATTAGTTTCAAACAATTTGAGGAAGTAATTATGAGTTCAGTCAGTTAATGCATGCATGCATGAAACTAGTGTACTCTAGATAACTGAATATTCTCTCATAACTAACTCATGCATGTCAGTTTAGGGAAAGACCTAGTTGAGATTAAAGGAAGGGACAATGTACTAGCAGTTGGAGGAATTTTCATATAAAGGAAACTCATCCATGCATAAGGAATTATCTCCTTCAGTATTTCTCAGTTATTTCAGAGGTCAGTGATGTGTGTGAGAGGATTATTCACACAAGTTGTAGCTAGAGGACCTAGGAGAAATTGTGCAAGGAAATAGGAGGCTTGGAGGAATGAAGGAAGACATATGAGTTGTCTATTCTATCTATGAGAAAAAGTGAGGGATTGTACTGAGAGCTGGATAGCTTCTGAGCTAAAGCTTTGTGTAATCCTGAGATATTTCCACTTGTATGATAATACAAATAGCAAGGTTTTTAGCTAAGGCTTTCCCTAGAGTATTCTCATGTGTTTCATGTGTATGGTTTCTTATTCTTTGTTATATGTGTTCTGATTGATATTCCTCAAATTGATTAAGTTTCTACAAAGTTTTATAGTAGAAGTAGATCAAGTATTTTGCTTTAGTTACATTACATTATCAAGTGATCTACAGTGGGAATTTCTACATGGTATCAGAGGAAGCTGATCCATAGAGAAATTTTTACGCTTGTTGGCTATGGAGAATGATTATCTTCTTTATTTGGAGGTATCACCACATTGGACCCCAGTTCATAATTTGGCGGCAATGCCTCCTATAAAATGCAGACTGTAAGGGGGGTTTAGAGTGGGCGGCTACGATGTTTGGGAGCCGCCCCTTGGTAGGGGATCGGGGACAGAACCCTTGAAGCTAAAATACATGTGAAATTACCCTGTAAAATGTCGTAATTTTGTATTCAATCTATTTCGTTTACAAGGCAAAGATCTCGCGGTATAAGTTATGTTTAATTTATGGTTTTTTCCCTAAAAGGAAACCCCTTGCTATATATGATGGAATTGTAGTGCATCTATGTAGATCTATATTCTGAGTGAGAAAGGGAGAAGAGATTGTGTGAGAGTGAAGAGGGAATTACAACAGACATATTGTAGCTTGTATCTCTTCAGCTTGCTGAATAATATAAAAGGAAGAATTGGTTGTTTCTTCATGGACGTAACCCAAATTGGGTGAAACACATGCATCTATGTCTCTCTTGTTTTATGTATTTTCTGTGTTTATATTTGTGCAATATATCTTATGTGTTCCATTTCTCTGTAATATATAATTTTCTAACACCTCAACCACCTGCATGTTGGTCTACTTTCTAAATCTTTCATTCATGTTTTTCATGCACTATTAATCACTTCTACTATCACTTAGTGTCACCATGAATTCCTTGACTTACCTGTTTTTAGTTGCTCGTTGGCGAGTCGGGCCAACCTTGGCCGAAGCTTTGCCTTCCCCAAGGCTACATTACACAATCTTGGAAAGGAAGGCTCACCTTCCTCTCCATATTTTTACATTCATTCCGATCACTAGCCTTGAGGACTATTTTGTGCAATTCTATAGGATAGTGGCTACTTGGCCTAAGAAATTGCGCAAATATGTCCCTAGGCCAACAATCCTTCCGAGTTGGAATTGTGAATTGCACAATCCGAGCAGTCAGAAGCCAAACTAGACTATGCATTACATCATTCCAGGAGTAAGTTAGGCGATACCCCAAACTATGCCTTGTGTAATCTTGGCACTTGATCTCCCAACCTCCCAACCGAAATTACGCAACCTTCATGATCATTCACCCAAGTGTGTTACAAGTTAGTTCTCATGTTCATTTTGGTTTTCAACTGATAGATTTCTTACCATGAGTGTTTCCATATCTCCAGGTATCATAGGTGTTCATCTGCCTCTTAATAGTATAGGTACAATGGTTTCCTGGAGAGAAGAGACGAAGACATTGTTTAGAGCATGCTTGGAGATGTATTTTATCAAGTTTCTATGAGCTTGCCTACTCACAAAGACATGAAGTTGTTCGAAGACAAGGACATCAGGTAGCAGCATCATAGCGAGTAGCATCATGAACAGTAGCTAACGGCAACATACAGAATGCAACAAATAGAACGAATGAAGTGAAAACAACAAATACAATGAATGCAAGGGGAAGGTTGTTGACAACACAAAGGCAAAACAAAGTTACAAGATCATGCAGATCTAGTGATAATGAAAGTAGCTTTGGAGACTCAGGCTATGAGGTGAAGCCGTGAAATTAAGGTCACGCAAAGATAGAGAATGGAATGAAGAAGGAGTTACATTTGTTGAAGCAATAACTCAAGGAAGAACATGAAGCTGCACAGGAAGACGAGTGAGTTATAGCATGATTAGAAATAGCAGTGGGCACAAAGTGAACTCACAGATGAAACTGCACCTGTATAAGTTAAAGATCCATCCTAGTAGCTAACATGGAGCAAATATGGTGCACAATGTTGTTGATCACATGCAAAGGATTCATCATCATGCATGTCGTAGAGTGCATGCATGCAATCCAACCCATTCAACACAGTCACCATGGGGAAGACAAGAAGTTGGTCCAACTGGTGTTGAACATGTACTTTGGAAAGTTGATGCACATGACTGTTGGCATTATGAGATAAGTGTTGTCGTTGATGGAAAACCACACTGATGACAAATCATAGTGCAGAAGGTCAGTAGCAAGGAATTGATGATCAGACTATAAGAAGAAGAGAAAGTTCATACACGCAGGTTCATTAAGCCCAAGTCGCGTGTACACGCAGGTTGGCTTCAGTAAAACCGCGTGTATGTGGAAAACTTATCTTTGGTCCACAACGGTTATTCCTTGGAAGTTGTGCCTATGGTTTTGGACCTTGGTGTCTCGACGGACGTGTTGATCCCTAGTTTTGAAGTTGATGGTATTGGATTTCTATGGTTTTGGCTCTTGGTATTGAACAAGGCCTAAGGCTATATAAGGAGAAGGAAATCTTTAGGCAAGGGTATCTGAAATGTCTTGAATATCTGATGAAGTATTAGATCCAGTATGCAGGTTATTGGTTGATGGTGTATTGCTTGATCTGAGCTAAGGAGAGATCTCATCGGTTGATGGAGAACAAGATCTAAGGAGAGATCGGGATCAAATGGTTTGAAATGAACTATCTTTATATGGTTGATTATGAGAATTTCTAGATCTGCATACTAACGCAATGTTATGTTCTAGGTATAACTGAAATCTGGTACAGCTGCAAGTTATGAAAAATTATTTTTAGATCTGTACGCAGGTTGTCTTCGGTAAAACCGCGTGTATACGCGGGTTGCCTTCATAGTAGTAGCGTATATCTTTTAGAGCTTGATTTTTGGGTTGCAGCTGGATCTGACTGTTATTGCAGAGTTCTGTAGTCTGCTCTGTGTTCTGGTGACTGGGTTTGACAGGGTTTCAGTGGTTCAGTGATTCAAAGATTGATGATGCTAGTATTGGTTGTTTTATATGATTTGTGAATGAATCATGGTCTTCAGATTGTAATGTTGTGCTTCAGGAGTATCCAGTCTGAAAATTGATGAAAAGTGGTACCTGAAGGAAAGAAGATTGTAGGCCAGCACCTACGTACTAGTATCTTAGCTAGTACAAGAGCAAAGGGGGTTGGAGCTCCCTTCAAAGGAAGTTTGGAGAATGAGACAAGGTTGAAGCCTTCTGCAGGTTGTAGCCTGCGTACTGGTATAAGGCTGCACCCGTACAAAAGATTGTAAACTGAAATTCTTATTAAAGAAAGATAGAGACGACTTGCAGCAGGTGGTTTTCACCCACATTGGGTCTCCACCTTATATCATGGTGTTCATGTGTGTGGCTTTTGTGTGATGATCTGTTCTGTTATACTGCATCTTTTTACTCTTAATATGGTGAATGATGACCTGATGCACTTAACTGAAGATAAACTAACTGAATTATAAGTTTTCTGGTTATATGTTGTTTTCCTTAGACACAGTGGCGTGTACACACTGGTTCACTCAACTGAAGTAGCGTATATGTTTCTAAGCATTGAAAAAGTTTTATTGATCTGATAATACTGATTCACCCCCCCCTCTCAGTATTATTTCCAACAATTGGTATCAGAGCAGGTCCTTCAGAGAAGCTTGATCGCTTGAAGGTAGATCGTTCATCATGAGCAACTACGAGAGAGAAGCGTCAATCAGGCCACCGGTTTTTGATGGGACAAACTTCAATTATTGGAAGGTAAGAGTTACTGCCTATCTTCAATCTCTTGGTACAGAAGTTTGGGACATCGTAGAAACAGGCTACATTTTTCCTTCAGCTACTCCTACAGATGCAGCTGAGAAAAAGAAGTATGAAACAAATGCGAAAGCAGTCAGTACCCTATTAGGATGTATATCCCAAATGGAATTCATGAAGGTAATGCACTACAAATCCGCAAAAGAGATATGGGACAAAATTGTCACGAGCTATGAAGGAGATGAACAGGTAAAGCGTGCTAAAATTCAAATTCTCAGGATTCAATATGAGACTCTCAAGAGGTATAATGATGAAAGTGTGGCTAACTATTTTCTTTGGGTAGATGAGATTGTTAATTGTATGAAAAAATTGGGTGAAGAAATAAAAGAGGCTATAGTGGTTGAAAAGGTTCTAAGATCATTTTCCCCCAAGTTTGAATCTAAAGTATCTGCAATAGAAGAAAAGGAATATCTACAAATTCTTACTATGTCTCAGCTACATGGAATTCTAACTACTTATGAAATGAGAAAGGGAGGTCCATCAGACAAAAGAGAAGTTGCTTTCAAGGCATCATGTAAAGAAGATTATTAGGAAGCAAGCCACGTCCCAGAAGTAGAGGAAGAAGAATCAAATTTTGTCAGAAATCTTCAAAGTGGTTCTGGAACGTTCAGAGGTAAGTTACCTTTTAAATGCTTTGCTTGTGGAAGAGTAGGTCATTATGCTGCAAAATGCCCTTACAAGGATAAAGGAAAGGAACCTGCTAGATGGAACAAGAAACAGAGTGCAAATAAGAAAAGCTACTACAATCATGAAGATAGTGATGGTCTATCGAATAGTGATGAAGATGAACGAGGTAATGAATATAAGTTGTTAATGGAATTTGAAGATGATGATTATATGGATGCTATAGATGTGGATAATATTTGTGATGAAATTACTAGACTCAAGAGATGTATAGAAGAAAAGAATATGATCATTGATACTCTACAATTTCAAATTGATGAAAAGGAAAAACATCTTGAAAAACTAGAAGGTGAAATTGTTGGTCTTAGAAAAGAGATTGAGAAAACAAAAGCTATTAATCTTAAATTTGTTAAAGGATCTGAAACCTTGGATGAGATTATCAATGTGCAGCGATCTCCTCTAATCAAGAAAGGTCTTGGATATCATGGAGAAACATTTCAAGCCTCTACCTCTAAAAGTTACCTTGATGCAGCAAGGAAAAGTGAGCAAAGGCCAAATAAAAGTAATCAGGTGAATCAGGGACAGTTTACCTCAAGAAAAAATAAAGACCATCAAGAAATTTGGGGACAAACTCCCTTAAGGACAAACAGAAGCTACAATCAGCCACAGGTAAAATCTTCCCAATTTGCTCCAAGAATAGACAGAAGCTACAATCGGTTGGATGATAGATCTGATTATCGCAGAATTTTCTTTAATGGCCAATGCTTTTCTTGCCATAACTTCGGTCACAAAGCAGCTCAATGTGTTGCATACAAGACAATCATGACTAGAGAAGCTCAAAAGCAAGGGAGAATGACTGAAACCATGAAGAGGACTTATAACAACTTTTCGGTTCTTGAAAATGAAGTTGAATGCTCTATTTGTAATAACTTTGGTCATGAAGACTCTGAGTGCAGGAGTAGGTTCCGGAAGACAATTCAGAAGGAGCAAAACTCAAATGTCAGAACATGGAGAATAAAGGAACCACAACCAGAAAGATGTGAGATAGCCTTTTATGCATAAGGTCAAGAAAGTCTATGGTACATTGACAGCAGATGTTCGAAGCATATGACAGGGGACAAAGAAAAGATTGAGTCATATACCGCATTAGAAAAAGGGAAGAAAGTTTCTTTTGGAAACGATATCTCTGCAGCCATAAAAGGAAAAGGTGTGGCTCCATTGAAAGAGAAGGTCAAAGCTGGAAATGTTTTGTATGTTGATGGATTGAAGCATAATCTTCTGAGTGTCAGTCAGATGTGCGATCAAGGAACAGAGGTAATATTTAGATCAAATGGATGTTGTGTTCGTGATCAAAGGAAGAAGGACTCCAAATAATCTATACATATTTGAAGAAGGACCACAACAATGCTATTTGAGCAAGGATGATGAACACTGGCTATGGCATTGAAGGTTGGGGCATCTAAGATTTTCACAAATAAGGAAAGCATGCAAATATCAGGCAGTTCGTGGTCTTCGAGATATCAAAATTCCAGACAACACTATATGAAAATCTTGTCAGTTTGGAAAGCAAACCAGAACTAACTTTCCAGAGAAGGAAGGATCAGCTAGCATGCCTCTTGAGCTAGTACATACAGATACATTGTTGTGGGGAAAAGTATCCGATGCGGATGACCCTAACCCTTTCTAGATGTGACAGTATCTAGCAACAACTGAATGATAAAGTTTTCATGTTCTTCTTTATGAGTATACAGATAGAATGGAAAGAGGGTCAACCAACCTGGTGTCTTGCGCTTGATTGATCCTTATCCTTCTTCCTTTGTATCCAGCTCCCAGCTCTTTGCTCTCCAAGCCGATCCAGCTACACACAAGACCTGCACAACAAGAGAGAGAAAACTAACAGATACAAGCACTCATAATCAAAGCATGGATTAGATTGCATCAAATACACATGTAAACACAAAGCATCTATGTAAAACAAGTGAATAGGAGAACATGCAAACTTTATTGATAGAAAGTAACAGGGTTCCAGAGGAAGTTACAACCAATGATGTTGGCTCCAATCCAGAAGCACCTCCTCGGCAGCAAGAACTCTCTTCTTGACCTCTAGTAAAACAATCACCCAATAATCCTGGCGGTATACCAACAGCACCTCCTTGCTTATACAAAATTCCAGCCTCCCTAGACCTCATAGAAGAGCTCTATATATAGGAGAGAAGAGGAAAGGATGAGTCAACTTGAGGCTGGCAGATAGCTGACTAGTGTCTTCTCCATCTTCAGTTAATCTTCAGTTCCTGTGTCCACTTGGAGATCCTTGGTTACACATGGTGATCAAGTACCTCTTATTCATCACAGGGCGAATCTCATGAACCAAGTGTCAGTTTGGAAGCTTCCTGGGCAATTGACACCTTGCAGGATGACTGTGCCACTTGGCCAATCTCGCCCAGCGCAGGTAGCCTTCATAGTTTTTGACTTCCAGCGCAGGTACAGAGTGGGACAATTGCAATACAGCGCAGAAGCTCAGTTTAGCAGCTGACATGATCCAAAATAAGCCTGTTCTGAAGTGTTTTCAGGTGGAGAACTGATTGGAAGTGCTGTTGATTGATGACCTTGTTCTTTTAGGGGTAAGAACAACATGTTTAGGGACTGAGGATCCCTGTAATTATCGACATTCCTTGCTCCTTGACGCGAGGCACAAAAATGTCTATAACAGTTGCCCCCTAAAGTATGAGGCCGTTAATCGGGTGAAATGCTTTAGCTAGAGGGTCCGAAGTTCGTTCCAGTACCGGAGGAGAGTGCCCTGTAATACAATACAATACAATACATTATCTTTCATTCAATTTCATGGTCTGGCTGAGGCGGGCATTCCCATGCTCAGCTTTTATAAATACATTTTGATACATATGACAGACGATCGTCTGTGGACAGACTGATAATCTTCTGCTGAAATTATCATCCTTTGATAGGATGATCATCTGCTGCAATGATGTACATGGCAAATGTTTTTATATTTCCTGAATATATATCGCAGCCCGGATGGATGAAACTAGATCCGGGGTCTTCAAACTCGTTCGATCTTCACTCTAAGTACAAGTCGATCCATGTGAGAATTGCGTCGAAGTCGAACATGGAAAGACATCGCTTGATTACCGGTCAATAATGAAAACCGTTAACAAGCGCGAGAGGAATCACCAATAATGACAATGACCCTCAAGGTACTGCAGTACAATTCACGTGGCGTGAATAAAGGACTTGGCGTCGAATGCCACGCAAAATCTTCTGGTCGAAGGTCATTGAGGTATACCTGTCGCCGGAAGTGAGAAACTTGCCATTGAGGCATGCAAGCTTCAAAGTACTGATGGGGGTGTTCCTAGATCAACTTCTTGGATAATGAGCTGATGTCGACAAGAAGCGATCCGTCAAAGGAGGGCCTTAATGAATCCCACATCAATGACACGGAACGGAGCTAATGATTTAGTGGAGGTGGAAACAAACTGTGATATATGAATCAGGGTGGCAATCATGAAAATGGATGAAGGATGATGTATGGTAGTGGATGGGACACGGTTGACACTTTCTGAATGACCCCTCTTGAACATATAACGACACTGATGCGATGGATCGGTAGCATTACCCCAAATGGATGGTGTGGCAAGGACCATGGTGACGAGACCGGTGAATGAGACAACCCAACCCGATGTGATACGGAGGAAAAGTGTCATGTTCAAGAGTGACTTGCTACCTCTAAACTTTGATGTTCTCCCAATTTTTCCCCAGTCATTTCTGACCAGTACCTCTTTATTTTTGTCAAGCTTGAGGAGGATAACATATGCTTGTTCTATAACCTGCCCTTCGGGCAAGCCCATTGCTAAGATTTAACGAGCCTAGCAATAGGGAAACTCGTTCTCGTCTAAAGACAAGTTTGTCGCTATTTAATCATTTTAACGAGTCTAACGACAAGGAAAACTCGGTCCTTTTCATTTTTAGAGAGTCTAAAAAGGTACGGAAAGTCGACTCCATAGTTCCTTTTTCGTCAGCATATCCCTTAAGTCCGAAAAAGTATAAAACAATACAGAAGGGATGGCTGTTCGATACTTTTATGAGCTGAACAAGACAAGCGCTCGATCCTTTTGTGTAATAATCCCTCAGGTCCAAAAAGATTAAAATTTAGAGGAGGGATAGCGTTCTGGTCCTTTAACGAGCTGGAAGGCCAAAACTCGGCAAACTTTTCATATTTTACGAGTCAGTGAAAAGAGCTGAAAGAAGACTCGTCTTTTGAGAAACGAGTGATGAACAGGGATAACTACAGATTCCAGGTACAGGTTGGAATTTCCAATCACGGCAGTGTCACAAGGATGGCTAGGTGAAATCACTCTTCGCAGCTGTTTCTCAAAAGAGGTAAACACACAAATGGAAGTGAATGATCGGCCAAATGAACGATGGAGGTGGAGGATGAAAACACGATCAAGGTTCTTATGGCTAATGAATTTACGATCTCAAAAGGTTATTTACCGGTTCATTTTTTCCATGAGCTTGAACTTTGGGGGAAACTTTTGCTCACCCTTTTCTATTTTTTAACGAGCATGGATTCAGGCCTAAAACTGCTCGGATTTGCGTTTATTTTTTAACGAGCATGAACTATACGCTAAAACTGCTCGATATACCAGTCATAAGAACGCCTCCTATAAGGACCAATTTTTATAGAGCTTATGCCTTACTACAGCTATGCTCTTATTTTGGAAAATTTTACTTTTGCCCCACAGGCTTTCTTTGTGCAAGTTCGGAAACGGCTAATCCTACGAGTTTAAAGGGTTAGACCTACAGGTTTAAAGGGAGGACCTAAAAATTTAAAAAATCAATAGTCGTCCCTTGCTTGCATTCCAAAAGGTTGCATGCCCCCAGGTATAGGATAGAATTTCAAGGCTGCCCCTCCTCTCTTCTACTTTTGTTTTTCTTTGGGTGTTCACAGTTACTTGTCATCTTGCCAATCTAATGTTAACGATACTAGTCTTCTCGTTATTTTAAGGGGTCTTACGCAGTACTCAGACTTCCTGTCGGCCCACTTTTAACAAACAGCTATTTGTGACAATAGAAGAACACTACTCAAAGATAAAACATAGGTATTATCGAGGGAGGCTTGCCTCTTTCTTATTATCCGAAGAGGGTTCGTTTTGCTGCCGCAAATCAATCCCTTCCTTCGGCGATGTCTATCATTGGGTTGTCCTAAGATGGTTACCCTCTGTTACAACAATACGGTCTCCTTCTTAGTTTACTGGCCCTGCTTATCCTTCAAAACTCATGTTTCGATGGGCGAGGCTGGAATTTAAAGATGGTGACTACTTGTTACAATAAGGGAATTCCTACTTGGGCATTGCCCACTTCCATAGACAAAGGTGAATGCTTCCCAGACACATAACTTTAACAAAAGATTATTATTTCGGAACAACCCCACTTCCTACGGACGGGGTATGGACCAGTCATATTCTTTTGCGGAAATTCTTCCTTGTACCCGGAGTTTCTTCTGCCCGAAGCAGACCAGAGTGCATGCCCCGTGGGTCCTAGTCTTTCTTTCCGAATCACTCGCATTCATCGGGAAGGAGGACTGGGGGCGGAGGCGAATCTTGAGCGAACAGACCATTTAGGATTGGTATTTGACTATTTGCGATGCGAGATCCCGGAAATGAAAGTTGGTCTACGAGCTTGACCATTCTTTCTTCGTGTGGAAAACACATTACTCTAAAGAGTGAGGAGACTATCGCTCCCATGCAATAAATATAGTCGCGTCCAAGGAGTAGGTTATAATCCAAGGGTCCTTGAACTACCAACACGTTCATCCTGGCGGTCTTCCCCTTCAATGTAACAGGTACATCGGGGAGGATTCCTAATGGTCGACTGGTTCCTTTATCAAAACCTGAGAGATTTCTCAACTCAGGTAAAAGCGCTGGGGAACCCAGTGTTTTCCAAGCAATAGAGGAAAGGATACTCACAGATGCCCCTTCATCAATGATAGTACCAGCCATGATCATTCTATAGATCTGGACAATGATTCTAAATGGTATACTGGCTGGTAACCGGGGTCTGCCTAGTTGATTCAATTCAAAGGATACAACCAGGTTGCTTGGTGGTGGGACCGAATATACGGCCGGATACGACTCTGATGATGTTCCTTCCTGCGATAAAGGAATGGGCGCATTGCCCAGATGCTCGTCGGAGTCGGTGCTGATAAAGAGAACCTGGATGGTGTCATCCTTGTTCTCATCAGTGAGGGTGCCACATGAAGATGACTCTTCGGTGACGGTGTCATTTGAAGACGGGTCTTCAACGACGGGGTCATTGGACGACAGAACCTCTGAAGGAAGAACCGGGTCAACTGCCGTTTCGACCTTTAGACTTTTGTCTGGTCTAGATTCTGTAGGTTCATTGTCAATGACCGACACATCAGCTGACCACTTAAGAGGGCCAACTGGATTGACAACTGTCAAGGGATTAGGCGCGAGTTTTTTATATCCAGGCGGAAGTCGCAACGGTGACACCGGGCGATCTTCCAAAACTCTCTTGGCCTCATCTAAGAATGGACATTTGTGGATGGCATGACTACCTTCACACAATAGACAGGGTGATCTTGGTCCCCTTCTTCGTCCTTCACTCTCGCTAGTTGACGGAATGCAATCAACTTGACAACCAGAGGTTGATGCTACCGGATTGTGCAACCTTGGGGACCAGTCCTTCAGTATCCGGGGAATACAAGGACAATCACGATGGAAATGGATCCCTTTGCAAATGACACATGGCGATTTAGGCCCGGTCGGTGCAGTGTGTGGGTTTTTGTCAGTTTTCTTCTGCTTGCCCCCAGTTGCCTTCGCCAGAGGCTCCTTCTGCTTCTTTTCTTTCTTCTTCTTTTCCTTCTTCTCCTTGGGAGGCTAACTTTTGCCGGCTCTACCCTGCGAAGATGAAGGATCAGAGGAAGTATTATAAGAAGTGGAAGGCTGGTGGGTAGTTTCAGATGGTTCTGACTGTTGATTCGATTGCTCAGGATTAGTGGCGATTTGGACTACATTAGTTGAAAAGAGCCAAACAGGAAGGCCAATTGTCAATCCTGGAAGCGACAATGTAGCCATATGAGGCGCACCAACATCTCCCCAAGAGGAGAAGGGATTTGGACTTCCGCCAAGGTTACTTCCTTGGTTGGTGGGCTCCATACTTTTCAACTGAAAGATCAACGTGGGAATAACAGGTGATTATGTTCCGCTTTAAGATAAATTTTATTTACGACGCTTTTAGACACAAACTTGCTTTTTCATGTTTTAAGAGTCGAGAAAAAGCTAAAGATGACTCTAGTCGCCTTCGATGTATTAACGAGCCCGAAGTGACAAATGCTCGGTTGGACCTTTTCAGTTATAGAGTTTGAAAAGGGCCAAAAGAAACTGCTCTGGAGATCTAGGCAGAGGGAGTGCCAAACTTTTCGCGAAACCACAGAATACGTTTTACGGTACGGGTGGTCGATCTTCGTGAATGCTGTGTTCACTGCATCGCGATCAGTAGGGCGGTCGACACGGCTTCCTAAGGATAAAAGGATAAAAGCCTATAGGGGTCTCCCAATATACTCGACGGTACGCGGGAGCTCAAATCCGTGTTAGTGCCACCGACTCTCAGGAGGAATCACCCACCTTCGTAGAGATCGACAGTCACTATGTTTAACGACGCCGGAACACGTCTCTACCTAGACCTCTAGATGTTTGGGTTAAATTCCAAAGCGTTGTTATGTAAATTGAATTTATTTTAATGTTGATCTTTCTTAGTAGTTTGCCTTTCAGGTTCGCCACGAGATGTATATATACAACTTCCTATATGCAATCTAAGAATGAGAAGCAAAATCTTTTCAGTCTTTCAACTTTGAAAACCTTAATCTACTTGAGGAAAGAGTAAGACACAACTTTTCCACAGATCAAAGAACACACACTATAATGCACATTTCCCTAAATCATCATATATACAGTCAAATGCAAAATGCACAATGCATGTATTTCTTTTCGTTTTCCTTAATGTTGATGCTTAACAAAAGGAAAATGTTGTATGATTTTTGAATCAACTTTTCAAATATGAATAAACAAGCTTGTCCACAATCAGAAGAACACCTTATGAAAGACTTGTTTAAAATACAAGAAAAATACAGCTTCAAACCATAAAGCGAAAACAAACCAATCCAAAACAGCTATGAACAGCAATAACACTAACTCATAAGATCGCAATCTAAGAGGTCAAGGCTGTAGGTTTGCTTTTCACTATGGGAAATTGTAACTGAAACAAGAAATACTGAAAGAACGTTTACAATTCCATCATACAACTGAGGCAGAATGAAGTCAAGGAGATGAGGTATACAGCAAATACATTAACCAGCAATCAATCAGCCAAAAACAAGTGCAAACAGGGCTAAGACACAGAGGAAGAGTTAAGCTAGCCTAAGGCCAACTGGACCAGCGCAGGTACTGGTCTGCCAGTTTCACTCTCAGCGCAGTTCCCGAAGGGGCTACCTGCGCTGTAATGCAGACTGCCTGTGGACAGCCTGCACTGACTTACGAGAGTTACGTCTGCTAACAATTCCGGGTCATAAAAAGCTCAAAAATGTATTGTTTTGACTGAAATAAAATGCTATGGGTTAAGTACAGGTAGAGGGATGATCAAGAGGACTAAGATCTATCACAAAGAGTAAAGATCTACCTGTAGATTAGCTCTTTAAATCTTGAAGTTGCTCAGCAAAGGAGCAAGAGTAGCAAACCCTCTACTTCGCTTTTGATATAGTCAAAAGCTTTTCGATTCGGTACTCGGTTCTTCAAGATAGAAATAGAAAAATACTACAAATAACAACAACAAGATACTAGGATCTCCCCAGTGGAGTCGCCAGTTTGTTGTGGGGAAAAGTATCCGATGCGGATGACCCTAACCCTTTCTAGATGTGACAGTATCTAGCAACAACTGAATGATAAAGTTTTCATGTTCTTCTTTATGAGTATACAGATAGAATGGAAAGAGGGTCAACCAACCTGGTGTCTTGCGCTTGATTGATCCTTATCCTTCTTCCTTTGTATCCAGCTCCCAGCTCTTTGCTCTCCAAGCCGATCCAGCTACACACAAGACCTGCACAACAAGAGAGAGCAAACTAACAGATACAAGCACTCATAATCAAAGCATGGATTAGATTGCATCAAATACACATGTAAACACAAAGCATCTATGTAAAACAAGTGAATAGGAGAACATGCAAACTTTATTGATAGAAAGTAACAGGGTTCCAGAGGAAGTTACAACCAATGATGTTGGCTCCAATCCAGCAGCACCTCCTCGGCAGCAAGAACTCTCTTCTTGACCTCTAGTAAAACAATCACCCAATAATCCTGGTGGTATACCAACAGCACCTCCTTGCTTATACAAAATTCCAGCCTCCCTAGACCTCATAGAAGAGCTCTATATATAGGAGAGAAGAGGAAAGGATGAGTCAGCTTGAGGTTGGCAGATAGCTGACTAGTGTCTTCTCCATCTTCAGTTAATCTTCAGTTCCTGTGTCCACTTGGAGATCCTTGGTTACACATGGTGATCAAGTACCTCTTATTCATCACAGGGCGAATCTCATGAACCAAGTGTCAGTTTGGAAGCTTCCTGGGCAATTGACACCTTGCAGGATGACTGTGCCACTTGGCCAATCTCGCCCAGCGCAGGTAGCCTTCATAGTTTTTGACTTCCAGCGCAGGTACAGAGTGGGACAGTTGCAATACAGCGCAGAAGCTCAGTTTAGCAGCTGACATGATCCAAAATAAGCCTGTTCTGAAGTGTTTTTAGGTGGAGAACTGATTGGAAGTGCTGTTGATTGATGACCTTGTTCTTTTAGGGGTAAGAACAACATGTTTAGGGACTGAGGATCCCTGTAATTATCGACATTCCTTGCTCCTTGACGCGAGGCACAAAAATGTCTATAACATACATGTGGTCCATTCAGAAAAAGAACACCTCGAGGAGAAGAATACTTGATATTATTCATTGACGATTTCTCCGGGTTTGTCTGGTTAAGACTTATGAAGTTCAAAGATGAAGCATTCGAAAAATTCAAATCCTTCAAAGCCTTGGTTGAAAATGAATCAGGACACAAAATTAAGTGCCTCATATCTGACAGAGGTGGGGAGTTTACCTCAAACGAATTTTTTGATTTCTGTGAAGAACATGGGATAAGAAGAGAATTCTCTACAGCTAGAACTCCTCAGCAAAATTGGGTGGTGGAAAGAATGAACAGAACAATCCAACAAATGGCCCATGCTATAATTGATGAATCAGGTACCCCCGCAACTTTCTGGGGTGAAGCTGCACATGCTGTGGTTATTATTCTTAACAAAACAAATGTCTGAGTAAACAGCACTCAAACACCTCATGAGCTCTGGAGTGGTGAGAATCCTTCAGTGAAGCACTTAAAAATATTTGGGAGCAAATGTTATATTAAGAATATTGATGAGCAACTTGGCAAACTTGAACCAAGAGCAGATGAAGGCATTCTTCTTGGTTATTCTCCATATAGCAAAGCATACAAGTGCTACAATAAAAGACTTGGCAGAATTGTTGACAGCATTGATGTAGTGGTTGATGAGAAGGGATATATCCCTCGACAAGTTCATCATGAAGACATTGAAGAAGATGAAGGCTACACTCAAAGGGAAAATGATGAAGAAGAAGAACCTCAAGAAGAACCGGAGGAGCAGGCAAGAATAGAAGAGAAGACTCCATCCAGATATGTTCAAAAGAATCATCCAGAATCTCAGATTGTGGGGCAGAAAGAAGCAGGAATACAAACAAGAAGAAGAATTGCAGAAGCCTCAAGCTATTTGGCATTACTCTCTTCCACTGAACTACAAAATGTGAAAGAGGCATGCAAAGATGAATGTTGGGTCAAAGCAATGGATGAAGAACTTGAGCAGATCGAAAAGAACAACACTTGGGAACTGGTTCCTAGACCAAAAGATAAGAATGTCATAGGGACAAAATGGGTCTTCAAGAATAAACTGAATGAAAATGGAGAAGTAATTAGAAACAAGGCCAGACTTGTTTGTAAAGGGTATGCGCAGCAAGAAGGGATAGATTTTGAAGAGACCTTTGCTCCTGTAGCAAGACTTGAGGCCATCCGAATGTTCCTTGCTCTCTCAAGCTTTCAAAACTTCAAGGTATTTCAAATGGACGTGAAATCAGCCTTTCTGAATGGAGACTTAGAAGAAGAAGTATATATTGAGCATCCAGATGGTTTCATTCTTGGGAATGATCCAAACCTTGTATGAAAATTAAAAAAGGCTCTCTATGGTCCCAAACAAACTCCCAGGGCTTGGTACTATCAATTGGACAAATATCTTCACCAACAAGGCTTTTCAAAAGGATCAGCAGATAGCAATCTCTATATAAAAATTGAAAATAACAAATTACTAATACTTGTTGTTTATGTAGATGATATTATCTTTGGCAGCAATGAAGAGACTATGAGTCAAAACTTTGCCTTGGTTATGCAGAAAGAATTCAAAATGTTACTTCTTGGAGAATTGACATACTTTCTTGGATTGCAAATCCAACAAAATGAAGGAGGCATCTTCTTGTCTCAAACCAAGTACCTCAAGCAGATCTTGAAGAAGTATGGCATGGAAGATTCAAAGCCAGTATGTACACCCATGGTTACAGGATGCAGCCTCAGTAAAAATGATGAATCAGCAGCAGTTCATCAACCAACTTATAGATCCATGATTGGGAGTTTGCTTTATTTGACAAGTACCCGAGCAGACATCATGCATGCAGTCAGAATAGTTGGGATATTTCAGGCAAATCCAAAGGAGAATCATATTCAAGCAGTAAAGAGAATCTTCAAATATCTTCAAGGGACACAAAATTATGGATTACGGTATCCTAGAGATACAGATCTCACACTTCATGCTTATATAGATGCAGATTGGGCCAGAAGCGTGGATGACAGGAAGAGCACAAGTGGTGGTGCATTCTTTATGGGCTCCAGATTAGTATCTTGGTTCAGAAAGAAACAGAGTTCGATTGCCTTATCTACAACTGAAGCAGAATATGTGGCTGTGGCATCTTGTTGCACACAACTTCTTTGGATGATGTAGACCTTGCAGGATTTTCAAATCACTTGCACTTCACCAGTCTCTCTCTTATATGATAATACAAGTGCAATCAGCATTTCAAAGAATGCATTCATGCACTCAAAGACCAAGCACATACCAATCAAGTACCATTTTCTTCGGGAACAAGTGCTTGAGCAGAAGGTCAAGTTGGAGTATGTTCCTTCTAAGGAACAAGTTGCTGATATTCTCACAAAAGCACTGCCCAGGGAAACTTTTGAATATCTCAGACAAAAGCTGGGAGTAGTTGATGCTTCATCCTTCTATTGAAGCTTGTCTGTTCTACAGAAAATTTGGTATAGGCAAGTTACGTAAGGGATATCAACGTATATACGCCGATTTATACTGGGAAAGTCGCGTGTATGGGGTACGCGTGTTGCAGGAGAAGTCGCGTATATGAAGTTCTGAACAGCAAGGGCAGACTCTGGTCGGAGAAGGTCTGAGATGGGTATGCCAGAATTCTTCGCGCACAGGTTCAGGGGGAGCAGCAGGCACAGGTTCAGGGGGAGCAGATTAAAGTTTCATAAAGCATTGTTGGCATTTAGATGCTTTTGGTTCTAGTACACAACTGTTGTTGGTTTCAGGAGAAGGAGCTCAGAAGGAAATCTTGGATGCTGATCTAAAAGAGGTGTATCAGATGCTGCTTGTGACTTTCATAAGTCTTGGTCTAGATTTGGTGTCTCTATGTCATGTATCTCTTCTGTGATATCTCTTTTATGGTGTCAAGGTCATGTAACGGCCTATGTTGGTTTCCCCACTATGCCTGGGATGAATGATGTAATATAATTGGTTGTTTCTAATGTATCCCCTCTTGGTTGGGAGTATGGATGTATGTATTGAGTCTTTTGAAGGTCCCTTACGGTGTAGCAGTCTTGGTTCCTTTGAAGAACATATTTTGCAGATCTTGCCTAGAGTCAGAGGAAGCATGTTTCAGCACAGCCAAGCAAAGATATCAGCATGTACTCAGGGGGAGCACAACCTTTTGCCCTTGATGTCAAATGGGGAGAGTGATTTGGTGTTGTTGCCATCATGTCCAAAGGGCGAGATTGTTGGCATTATGAGATAAGTGTTGTCCTTGATGGCAAACCACACTGATCACAAATCATAGTGCAGAAGGTCAGTAGCAAGGAATTGATGATCAGACTATAAGAAGAAGAGAAAGTTCATACACACAGGTTCATTAAGCCCAAGTCGCGTGTACACGTAGGTTGGCTTCAGTAAAAGCGCGTGTATGTGGAAAACTTATCTTTGGTCCACGACGGTTATTCCTTGGAAGTTGTGCCTATGGTTTTGGACCTTGGTGTCTCGACGGACGTGTTGATCCCTAGTTTTGAAGTTGATGGTATTGGATTTCTATGGTTTTGGCTCTTGGTATTGAACAAGGCCTAAGGCTATATAAGGATAAGGAAATCTTTAGGCAAGGGTATCTGAAATGTCTTGAATATCTGATGAAGTATTAGATCCAGTATGCAGGTTATTGGTTGATGGTGTATTGCTTGATCTGAGCTAAGGAGAGATCTCATCGGTTGATGGAGAACAAGATCTAAGGAGAGATCGAGATCAAATGGTTTGAAATGAACTATCTTTATATGGTTGATTATGTGAATTTCTAGATCTTCATACTGACGCAATGTTATGTTCTGGGTATAACTGAAATCTGGTATAGCTGCAAGTTATGAAAAATTATTTTTAGATCTGTATGCAGGTTGTCTTCGGTAAAACCACGTGTATACGCGGGTTGCCTTCATAGTAGTAGAGTATATCTTTTGGAGCTTGATTTTTGGGTTGCAGCTGGATCTGACTGTTATTGCAGAGTTCTGTAGTCTGCTCTGTGTTCTGGTGACTGCGTTTGACAGGGTTTCAGTGGTTCAGTGATTCAAAGATTGATGATGCTAGTATTGGTTGTTTTATATGATTTGTGAATGAATCATGGTCTTCAGATTTTAATGTTGTGCTTCAGGAGTATCCAGTCTGAAAATTGATGAAAAGTGGTACCTGAAGGAAAGAAGATTGTAGGCCAGCACCTACGTACTAGTATCTTAGCTAGTACAAGAGCAAAGGGGGTTGGAGCTCCCTTCCAAGGAAGTTTGGAGAACGAGAGAAGGTTGAAGCCTTCTGCAGGTTGTAGCCTGCGTACTGGTATAAGGCTGCACCAGTGCAAAAGATTGTAAAATAAAATTCTTATTAAAGAAAGATAGAGACGATTTGCAACAGGTGGTTTTCACCCACATTGGGTTTCCACCTTATATCATGGTGTTCATGTGTGTGGCTTTTGTGTGATGATCTGTTCTGTTATACTGCATCTGTTTACTCTTAATATGGTGAATGATGACCTGATGCACTTAACTGAATATAAACTAACTAAATTATAAGTTTTCTGGTTATACGTTGTTTTCCTTAGACACAGTGGCATGTACACGCTGGTTCACTTAACTGAAGTAGCGTATATGTTTCTGAGCATTGAAAAAGTTTTATTGATCTGATAATACTGATTCACCCCCCCCCCCCTCTCAGTATTATTTCCAACAATGACCACCAACACATACTTGAAGATCATCATGGACACTATGCATCGGTGTTTTTCCAGTTCAACCATACCTAGGAAGACCATGCACATGCTAACAGATGAGTTGGATGAAGGGACCGAACCAATGCATCGATGGCAATGTAGGCAAGAGTTCACTTTAGCAATATGTCACCATGAGGTGCATGCACACCATCACAGATGACCAAGCTTGGCATCAGCTCACCAACTTTACCATCACAAGCATGTCAATTAATTGATCTCATCACAGTGGAAAGAGTGTTAGTGATGTCTTGCAAGGCTTCCTCAAGCCATGTTGTCTCATATGAGTTCATGTTCATTGTAATGTTGAGTCATGTCAAGTGTAAGTCAAGTGTCAATAGTTGGATGTAAAAGTCATAGAGTAGGTGAAGAGTCATGAGGGTAGTTGAACTGTCACAAAGGGGAATGTCAAGGGTCATCCCATGCATTGTTATAACTAGTACCTTATAACTCATTGTATACGCTTTTGGTCAGCCAAGCTTATACTAGGACTATCTTAAGAAAGCTTGGACATTATTGTAACACGCCTTTTCTTCACCTTGCATGGAGCTGGTACATATTTTTGGAGGAGCAGATAGATGTGGCTATATCATTCCACTATTAGGGCTAGTAGGTTTACTTGGATGTATTGTATAGTTGTGATTAACACTTCTTTATATAATAAGAGCCAACACATTTTCATGCATATCTTGTTATTGTAGTTTGACTGCTCTGGTTGCCTTAATGATATATGTTGTTTAACTTACGTACTTGTGTATGAACTGATTTGTATGAAGGTATATGAATCTTGTTGTTAATGTGTTGTGCATGTTGTTAATTTTGTCACCGTCTATGTCGACTGCCCTACCAGACTTCAGACAAAGCTGTGCATGAACCTTGCTATGACAACCATCACACTTGTCTCAAACTAGTTTGTGATGGATGTTCATGTTATCTTACCTTGTATGATGTGACTTCTGTATCTAAGTGGACTGCTCCGCTGGAAGCCATGCATGTCCTTTGTGTTGTGTGCTCCTAGCTGAGTTGGGATTGATCCCTTTCAACCTTGAAGTCACCTTCACCTTCTTCTCCATTCGAAGTGTTAGAACCTCTCATATACCTTCCTTGACTCTCCTCATTAGTGACACCCTTGCTACTAACATAGTTATCTTAGTTGCCTTTGTGCAACATCATGATCAAGTCATTACCTTATGACCCACTATTGGGACTCCTACACAAAATGCTTTGAGGTCTAATTGGGACTTCTTACTAGGGAGATCCCCTTGACATGTTGGCCGGCCGAGCACCTCAATAGTTTTGGCACTAGAAAGAGGGCTTGATGACAAGAAATGTCCTCTCATCCAATTTTGAAACTTTGCATATCTTTCATGGAGTCTTGAATTCTTCTTCCCCCGAGGTGTTTTTCAAATCATGAAGATGTCTCCATCTCATGGAAGATTTTCGAATCTCTTTTCCATTCACATGTATGATGGTGAAGGCGAAGTGGCTTGGCCTGGGTACTTATATAACTTTATTTTCATGATTTATGAGGAAGATGAGTTTTTTGACAAACAGGCTAGTTTGCTACTTGTATACACCCTTCAGGAATCTCCATTTTTTTGGGTGCTCAGCCTACCGGTTGACACTGACCATGCATTTATTTGAGCACTTCAATGATCTCATTGAAGGCACATTCTATCATTTTGATCCAAAATATATTTCTCAGAAATTGTTACAGCAACGGAGGGCTCCGCATGAATCCGTTATTGTTTTTTGGCAGCGCTTCCATGACTTTTTGTTTCAAGCTCTGAAGAGCCAGACGAAATTTTCTTATATTTGGGACTGGTTCAAGTATTTCCTTAATAAATTTCCCCATCCCAAGAGGAAGCTTGATATCAAGCCTCGCTCAACATTCTTCACCGATGGAAATGCACAATCTCATGTGGGAGCGGGTGCTGTCTCAACTGAATATCCACCTCCCTCTCCTTCAGCAGCTCCACCACTGCCGAGTGATGTTGAGTATCATGCTCACACACCTATTCATCCTTCACATTCTCCCAACATCACTCCACTTAATTTTCACACAGATTTGGTTGTGATTCCTTTGAGTTCTCATATTCATTCTTTTCTTCGACCTCCGTATTTGCACTCAAGTGTTCCTTTGGATGATGTTGTGTTGTGTTCGTCCATTCCAGAATCTTCACTTGTTGTGAATGACGAACAAGCCATTGACGGATTCAATGTTGCACAACCAACATGCATTGTCATTCATGAAGAGTATGAGTGGGATCTTGAACATCAACACTGGGTGAAGGACGATTCCCTTATGTCTGAGTCCCCTCCATTCTTTCCTAATCTCTTTGGTGAACCCGCCATCCGTGATTTTGCATGTGCATATTCATCCACAGGTGCACCCATTGTTGATCACTTGTAGGACTCATCGGATGTTAGTCCACCATTCCACAACAGAGAGGATAAGTTACTTGTTGAAAATCCACTTGATCCTTCATCTATCTTTTCCGAAGACACAGAGGATGAGTTTTCTCACTTTTCATCTACCCCTCTATGTGATTCATCCAACCACGAGGATGCCAACCATCATCTTGAATTTCTTGATCTTGGTTGTCATGATCTCTTCACCTCATCATCCGATCATGATGTTGATTCACTCATTTTTAATCCATCTAAGCCACTGGTCTGCAAAGATCCACCTATCAATGAAGTCAAAACCCCATAGACCATTAAGGTACTTTAGCCCGAGCTGATGGTTATGTGAGGCCCTCACTGTATTGAAGTTGGTTTCACTTCTGATCAGGAAATGGTTCAAACACTCAAGGATCCTCATCACTCATCTCTATGCACTCAACATTAATCTAAAAATAAGATTTTACTTCCTGCACTCGAACTACCTGATCCCATTCTTCATGCATAAGAGGAGTCTTACATTGCAAGCACTTGTATGCGCTGCAAGTTATATTTTTTCTTTTGTTTGCTTGCATGTCACAGTCAATAGTGTGCTTATGCTTAAAATTTTCACATAGTGTCACATAGTACCATGATAAGTCTATGGACTACCTGTCATGCAGATGCACTCACTTATGTCCCGTGAGCAGTTGGAATCACAAAGTGTGTTTGACTTCATTGTTATATCTTTGTTTCTTACTGCTTCGCACAAATGGGTAGCTCACAGACCAAGCCTTCACCATCATGGGTCTACCAATGTGTTGATGGCTGCATTAGAAGTATCACTTCATGTGATTAGACCCATGCACCGTTAGTGTAGGAGTAGGAGTAGTGTTTGCTTTCAGTTGTTGCTTTCATGCTTGTTTGCTTACATACTTTGTTTTCTTGTTTGTTTTCTTACTTGTTTGTTTACTTGATTCACTTTCATTTGTTTTTCTTCTGCTCTTGCTTTTCTTTGTTGATTGGTAGTCCATTCATTTGTTTCATTCATAGGTTAGTTTTCCATGAAACCATATATGACTCTTTACATGAGCTGGGTAAAGTACAAGAGGGCTTGTGCAACTATCACTACTTGCTTATCTGTCATTTTGCCTCTGTATGATGAGCTTGCTACTTTTAGTCCATGATATGTTGAAGGAAAATATGTACCATTCGAGGTGAGCCCTGGTGAAAACACAATGCTTGCGTGCTAAATAGTGTGATCTTTTCTAGTCAACTGTTTTTGGGTTAACCCTTGTCATCTCAGTCAAGTAGAGTAAGGTGAGGGGGAAAAACTTAACAAGTAGGTCAGAGATACAATAAACTAATTCTCTACTGGAACAACCTCTTCTTCTATCAATCAGTTGGGATTTCGCTTCCGCCTTTGAAATGAATAAGTGTTATGCACAATGAAAAATATAAAAAGATGGAAAGTCAAAAAAATTCAAAATTCAAAATGAGTAAAGTGAAAGAATAGAAAGGCTTTCTCTATAGGGAGGTGATGCAAGTAACTTTTCCGTGGTACTAACTAGGCTCGATCGCAACACATCCATGCTTGTGTTCCTATGTGACTCCACTGAGGTACTATCTAGGCTTGCTGGCAGTGGAGCAACACCAGATATGAAAATAAGATGCCCATGATTATAATGCTTGTGAACCGATATACCCCTCAACCCATATTAAAATAGATATGTTTCCTTGGCTTGGAATGTGTTTCAGTTGACCAAGAGTCGGGCAGATGCTACACCATACATCAAGTTAGTGTGAAGCCAATATGAGCTGAGAGCTGAACAATACTTCCGAAGGTGTTAGACTTTCTTTTCATGAATAAGGTCCATTCATAGCGTTGGAGCTCTACGACTATGTCTCCAAGTTTTGTAGCAGCTACAACGAATCTCCAAAAGTTTTCCTTAGCCATTTTTGGAGCATCTCTACCAACCTGGCACAAAACTTTGTCTTGCTTCATTAATTACTCAAGCTTCATGAGTTTTCTTCACACAAAAGCAGTCTATCGATCACAATTGATCCATTCCCCTCACAGGCCGCTCACCATGACTTGGTCGAGTTGTAGGATAAGCAACTTCTCTTTGAAAATTACGCATTCCTGGAGGGCAACCAACCTTCCCTCTACGAATTGTGTAATCGTCTCTAACAATCTGCTAGGCTCCAACATTGGATAATCCTGCTAGCCAATCCTCCTAGTAGGATTTGCATAAATTTTCCCAGCAACAAGATGTTCAGCCCAAGATTTGCACAAATCTGGGAAGTAGTTAGTTTCTATGCCTAGAAATTGCACAAACCTCCTGGGCAGTGAGCCCAGCTCCTAGTTAGAAATGTGCATTTTTCTTTAGAAATCGAGTAGTCTCTTGCATGTGCAGATGAGTTGACCGGTTGCCTCTGGGACTAAGTAAAATAGACTTGCATGCATGTGCTCCTTTTGCCAAGCCAACGTTCAAAGGCATCCCTTTTTTAAAGGATCAATGTTTAGAAGTTGGAGGTTACATGCAAGGAGCAATTCAGAAATGTCCCACCGAGTTTCGCTTCCTGTAGATTTGTGGCATGCACATCACAATCTTGATGTTATAAAAAATCATCGACCAGACACTGGAAAGCTCATTCCTCACATCAACCTTGCATCTGTGACATCCCATATAACATCTAGGAGTAGTTGGCACATTCAGCTCACATGTTTTGGGGTAATCTCGTTTCCATGCCTTATGCTCCATTTCTATTATTTTTTGTGTTTTATCTTGTGGGAGTACTGTTTTCTTGATTTCTTTGGATGCATGTTGTTGTTTACATGCATACTAGCTTGTCCTAGCTCTATTTCAATTTTCGTTGCCATCTCACTATTGTCACACGCATGAAAGTTTTCTGCATGGACGTTAGCCCAACCAGCGAACTGCCTCACCCACATGCATGTTGATCTATTTGTTGAATCTTTCATTCATTTTTTGCATGCACTGTTAATCACTTTTGTTATCACTTAGTTCGCCATGCATTCATTGACTTACTTTTTTTTAGTTGCCCGTCGGTGAGTCGAGTCAATCTTGGTTGGGGCTCTGCCTTCACCAAGGTGGCATTACATATTCTGGGAAAGGAATGATCACCTTCCTCTCCCGTTTTGTGCATTCCTACCTAGCACTAGTCTCCAGGACTGTTTTTCACATTTCATGAGGATAGTGCCTACTTGGCCCAAGAAATTGTGGAAATATGTCCATGGGCTAGAAGTCCTTCTCAGTTTGGAATTGTGCATTGCACAATCCCAACAGTCAGCAACTAGACTACACTGTGCATTACGTAGTTCCAGTAGTCAGTCAATCTCCCAGCAACCCAGAATTTGCCTTGTGCAGTCTTGGCAGTCGATCTCTCGACCTCCTAGCTGAAATTACGCAACCTTCACGAACATTCACCCAGGTATGTTACAAGTCAATTCTCATGTTCATTTTGGTTTTCAACTAACAAATTGCTTGCCATGACTGTTTCCATATCTCCAGCTATCACAAGTGTTCATCTGCCTCTCAGCAATAAAGGTAGAATGGTTTCCAGGAGAGCAGAGATGAAGACATTGTTTAGAGCATGCTTGGAGATGCAGTTGATCAAGTGTCTATGATCTTGCCTACTCACAAAGACATCAATTTATTTTTAGACAAGGACATCAAGCAAGAATATCATAGAGAGAGACATCATGAACAACAGTTGAAGGCAGCATACCAAATGCAGTGAACATAGCCAATACAACAAATGTAAGAGGAAGGTTGTTGACAACACAAAGGTAGAACAAAGTTACAAGATCAAGCAGATCCACTGACAATGAAAGAAACTTTCGAGACTCAAGCTATGAGGTGACGATGTGAAATGAAGTTTGCATGAAGAGAGAGAATGGAACGAAGAAGGAGTTGCATGTGTTGAAGCAAAAACTCAAGGAATAACATGAAGCTACATAAACAAACAAATGAGTTACAACAGGATTAGGAACAATAGTGGGCGCAACATGCACTCACAGATGAAACTGTGCCCGTATAATTTAAAGTTGACACAAAGTAGACATGGTGACAAATGTTGTTGATCACATGCAAGGGATTCAAGAGCATGCATGTCATTAAGCACACGCATGCAATCCAAACCATTCAACACATGCACCAAGGTGAAGAAGAGAATCAAGTCCTACTGGGGCTAAACATGTACTTCGACAAGTTGATGCACATGACCACCAATACACACATGAAGATCAGCATGGACAATATGCATCACTATGTTGCGAGTTCAACCATACCCAAGAAGACCATGTGAATGTTAGCAGACAAGTTGGATGAAGGGGCCGAACAAATGCACTGATTGCAACAAAGGCAAGAGTTTTCTTCAGCAAGATGTCACCATGAGGTACATGCACGCTGTCACATACGACCAAGCTTAACATCAGCTCACCAACTTCACCATCACATTCATGTCAAAGAATTGTTCTCATCACAACAGACTGAGTGCCAATGATGTCTTGTAACGCTTGCTCAAGCCATGTTGTCTCAAATGAGTACATGTGCATTGTAATGTTCGGACATGTCAAGTGTAAGTCAAGTGTCAATAGTTGGATGTAATAGTCATAGAATAGGTAAAGAGTCACGAGGGTAGTTGAACTGTCACATAAAGGAATGTCAAGGGTCACCCCACCCTTTGCTATAAATAGTCCCTCATAACTCATTGTATAGGCCTTTGGTCAGCCAAGCTTCTATTAAGACTATCTTGAGAAGGCTTGGACAATATTGTAACGCATCTTGGCTTCTCCACTGAACAGAGTTGGTACATCTCTTTGGAGGAGAAGGTGGATGTGGTTGTAACGTTCCACTGTTGGGGCTAGCAGGTTTACTTGGATGTATTGTATGATTGTGACTTACATTTCTTTATATAATAAGAGCCAACACATTTTCATGCACATGTTGTTATTGTAGTTGGACTGCTCTAGTTTCCTTAATGTATGAATCTGGTTGTTAATGTGTTGTGTATGTTGTTAAAGTTGTCACTGTCTGTGTTGACTGCTCTGCTGAACATTAGGTATACCTTCACATGAAACTTTCTATAACAACTGTCACACTCGTCTTGGACTGATCCATGAGTGTTTCTCGTGTTATCTTACCTTGTATGATGTGACTACCACATCTGAGTGGACTGCTCTACTGAAAGTGTGCATGTCCTTTGTGTTGTGTGTTCCTAGCCTAGTTGGGACTGATCCCATTCATCTTGGAGCTCACCTTCACCTTCTTCTCCCTTCAAAGTTTTAGAACCTCTCACACACCTTCCTTAACTCGCTGCACTAATCACACCCTTGCTACTGACAGAGTTATCTTACTTGCCTCTGTGTGACATCGCGGCGAAGGAATTAATTTATGACCCACTGCTGGGACTCCTACAACAAACGTCTAAGGCCTAATTAGGACTTTTTACCGGGGAGATCCCCTTGACATGTTGGTGGGTCCAGCACCGTCAACACAACCCTTCACCAATGCATTCTTGGTGGTGTATTTGGATGACATCTTAATATTCATTCAGAGTTGGGAAGAGCACCTCCACCATATACGACAGGTCCTTCAAACCTTGCGACAACATAAGTTGTGTACCAATTTGGAGAAATGAACTTTTTGCATGACCCAGGTTCAATATCTACAGCACATCATTTATGAGAAAGGTTTCCACATGGGCCCAACCAAGATACAAGTCATTCAAGATTAGCTAGCCCCAACCACTCTAAATGAGCTCCACAACTTTCTGGGTCTTTCCTATTTCTACCAAAGGCTCATGTTGGGGTTCTCACATATCACTTGGCCTTTGAGTAAAGTCAACAAGGTTTGAGTGAAAGTAAAGTTTTTTTGGTCCAAAACCCAACAAAAGGCATTTTCCAAGTTGAAGCATCAACTCTACTCTGAACTAGTGCTGAAAATTACAGACTTAAAAAGACCATTTGAGATTGAGAGAGACGCCTCTGACTATTATATTTATTAGTTCTTACTCAACAAGGGAATCAAGTGGCTTACCACAGTCAGACACTTTCATACATAGTCTGAACGTATCCCACTTACAACAAAAAAGAATGTATTCTATTTTCCAGGCCTATTGTCGATGGAAGCATTACATTATGGGGAAGGAAATGTTCATCCACACAGACCACCGACCCCTGAAGCTCATACAAACACAATAGAAGTTTCAGAATGATTGCCTTCAGAAATGGTCAACTACTTGCAATAGTTCCATTTGACCATTAAGTATAGAAGGACAACACCAATAATGTTGCAGGCTTCCTCAGTCAACCACCATTCATGGTGCTGATCACTGTGCTTGACTCATATGGGTACGAGACTTCGGGGTGGCCGCCTCTTTACAAGAGTGATCAAGAATTCATCAGCACATAGGAGACACTCTTGGAAGGGAAGCAAGTTCTAAATTTTCACCTTCGGGATGGAGTTTTATGCCACCTATGACACATCTGTGTTCCTCTAAGCGAGCATGCCAAGATGATTTGGTGGGCGCACTACAACTAGGTTGTTGGACATTTCGAAGAAGAGAAAATAATGGTGTTATTGCAAAAGTATTTTATTTTACCAAAACTTCGTGAGGATATTGGGAAGTACATGAGATCTTGCACTATCTATGCCATTGCCAAACCAACCATAGAGAAGCAAGGCTTATATACTCCTCTACCTACTCCTAGTCCACCTTAGGAATCCATCTCGATGGATTACATTTCGGGACTTCCTTCTACTAAGCACGACAAGGACTACATTTTCATGGTCGTCGAAAAATTCTATAATATGGCCATCATGGCACCCTATAAGAAGAGTATGACAACAGAGGCCACTGCTAAGTTCTTATTTGAGTGAGTCTAGGTACACTTTTTTATCCCACAGTCCATTGTCTCATATCAAGACAACAAATTGCTGAGTGCATTTTCTTCAAGTCTCTAGTCGATGTTGGATACAAAACTTACTAAGTCCACAACTTTCGATATTAAAACTGGTGGCCAAACAGAGGTTGTTAATAAGATGATCATACACATTCTGCACATATACAACTCGAAGAATCCATGCACATGGGATGAAAGTCTCCCCTATTTCCAATAGAGCTACAAAAGTGCTCGTTACAACTCAACGGGCCACAAATGATACGAAATTGATGAAGGATCCAGAGAGGCTAGAAAATTCAAAGTTGTTGGATTCCAATAAAAGTAGTGCCATCACATAGAGATCGAGAAAAACAATCTGAATGCAAGTTGAATCGACGCATTTGGACTCCGAATGAAGGATAAAGAGCTCGTTGAAGTTTGTGGGTAAGCAGATAAATGAGGCCTTGCATGTGAAATGACAGCTCCACAGTGTGACGTGGCAATCAACAAGTCAAGGTCAACTTGAGTTGGAGTGCAAATGTTCGGTGTATGATTTTCAAGCACATTGACATTGGTTTTGAGAACTATATATTAAAAACCTAAGGTGCATGACAATGGCGGGCACATATCTAAACTATGGTGAAAATTCATCAAAACCATTGTTTAAACTTAAACATGGTGGGCGCATATGCATCAAAACTTTGTTATAAATTAAAATAGCGGGGGCATTTCATATGTATTAATATATGGTTTATAAACTATATAACTGGTGGGCGGGGTTACAAACAAATCTTATGTTTCAAACGATATGAAATCGCAGATGGTTATGTGACTTCCGAGGAAAACTGTTTGCGCAACCACCAATTTGACCACCGTTCAACTGCCGGGAGCTAGAACGGTCGGAATGCCAAACCAAACCGTACTAGTGTATTTTTGAATTTTTATGGCCAATAAGGCCGAACTTAGTAACTATGACCTATACACAAAGTCCACATGCAGCCAAGCAAATATCTTCGTTTGAATGTCGTTGAACCATGAAATAAGTTTAGCTGTTTTTTGTATGTCCATATCTATAACAAAAAAGACGTGAAGATTTGTTAAATCCTTACAAATAAGTATGAAAATATGTTTAAAAATTAAATGAAAACATTTTAATTTAATTAGACAATATAATATAAAGTATTACTCAACCATTAAATAACCATAATATTTTCTCTTTCAAAGAACCTGATTAACAATCAACTAGGTTCATGACAAAGTTTACCATAAAATGAGGTAAGTCAATAATGCGCTTTTAGAGTTTCTAGATAAAGAGGATGAAATAACATAATAGGTTATTAAATAAGGTGATTTTGCAAAATAAAATAATTATAATGCTAAAACTATGTATTTAAAAATTAAATGAAATTATTGCAAAAGAGACACTATAAAAAGTTAGCTATTAACTAAATAACGATAACATATTAACGACAATCTGTATTTTGTTACTTTAACAAAACTATTCAAGTAAACATTTTTCCTTAATGTATTCTACTTTATTCAGTAAATTTAATAATATAAAGATTGATAATAATATTATAGATTATTTATTGCAATATTTTTACTATTATGAAATAAAATTTTATCATTAATTATATTATGATGTGGCCCCTTCAACCCATCCAAATCTTCAGCATCTCGAAACACAATTTTCTCCATTTCCCACTCTCGTTCTCCCTCTCAAAGTAATGAAATGCATCTACTTGTTGGGATCAATATTTATTTTAAAGAATAATATTCCTTCTTCGTTGTTTAACGAGGAACTCGCAATGTCATCATTGATCGCAAGGAAGAGCAACATTGCTATTGATATGGGTTCAACATTGCAAAAGGAGGAATGCGTTCATTGGTCTTCCTTCTTTGATGTTTGATAAAAAAAATCAGACTTTGTCATTTCCAACCACACATGAGCAAAGTTTAATTAATCTATAAATATGGATTATTTTTCCATGTGACCAAGGAACTTCACAACAATGTTAGAGAATCTATATGGTTGTGTTTGTTTATTTCTCTAATTTTTTTACAATGAGTCTTTAGTTAAAATCATCTAATATGCATAAAACCAAAATGATTCTATGAGTATGTGTCCTTAATCTGGCACACAATTTTTGAGAGTTTAAAGAGATAGAGAATATTTGTAAGTTCTACATTTATTGAAACTATGGCATGGAACACACATTCATGGAGTATTAAAAAATACAACTATTTTTGCTACATATTAAGAAAAACATCGTCTAAATAGTAGATGGAATAACTTTTTGGTAAGAATTCAGCAATACAATTTTTATAGAGATTGTGATTTGTTATTGTTAAAAATATACTTTTGAATACTTGATTAGACTATTTGGAAATTAAACAATTTATGAATTTTAACCTACAACATGAGTGTTACAATTTCATTAAACATTAAATTAATGTTAAAAGTTAAAAGTCAGTTATTAACCTTTTTATATAGATATATGGAAAGATTCATTTAATTAAATACAAATATAATATATTAAACAACACTAATAATTTGGAAAACAAAACAATATAAATAATTAGCAAATTTTCTTAAATAGTTTTATCATAATTTTAAAAGCTTTAATTCAAAAATATGTAAAATATCATATTTAAATTAACATAGTTGTAGTACAGATTTTCAGTAATTGAAACAATTTTTAGCTAAGAACTCTTGAAATCCCTTTCACTCCACCTTTGCATGTGGGTTTGGAACAAAGGCCATTGCCTTCGACATAGAATCAAAGAGGCCAGATTCCCCTCCGCTCTTAGAAACGCTGGGAAGCCAAGCCCATCTCTTATTTATCAAATTGTAGGTAGCCACGTCAACAATCTCCCTTGTTAGTTTTACAAAACACACGTAATCTCCTACACCAATGAAACGCATCCAATAATCTTCACTTTCATGCATACATTTCTCGCACATGGAAGAAGGCATCCGTGCAATCTCTACCCACTTCCATGACGGTAAGTTTGAAGGATGGCCCTGACCCTCAGTCATAAACTCCCATATCATAATCTCCCGCTTCCGGCCCTCTCCTTCCCCACCAGCAACCTCGACGTGTCTCCGTTTCGCTGCAACTAGCAATACACGGGACCCGCAGGTGATTATATGTGGCGATGACCGGCGCGCTCGCATCCAATTCAGCAGTATTTCAGGGAATGGTGCAAAATGTATGGGAATGGGGTTGGTAGGCATGTCTGAACCGTCTGCCTCGTCTGGGATAGTGAAAACCCCGATGCCATGCGTGTCATCACCTATCGAACGACAGTGAACGTAGAATGTTCCGTCGTAAGAAACAGGTTTATCGTACACTCTAAAATCGTCCGAAATGTATCCCACGATATTCCATCTCTTCCGGGAAGGTTCGTAAATTTGCACCATCCGAGGTCCGATCAGATTTACAACGACAACTCTGTACGAAGCGTCAGAGTTGTTAATCTTATCGAGAACGTTGAAGCCAAAGTTTAGAGCGGGAATATCAACAAACGCTTTTGTATAAGGGTTGCAGATCCTTCCGTCTAAGGAATTTTTTCCGGTGGCCAAGATGAGTCCTGGAATGGACTGGTGGCAATAAAACCTACAGGGTATCCCCGTCCAGTCCTCCATGAAAGAAAGCGTGAAGCAGGAGTTAATCCAGGTGCGTGTGTAGAAACAGAATGTCATCCATGGCATTTCCGGACCGTCACCGCACAATACAAGCCGTGGCTGCTTCCGGGTGAGAGACACCTCGGCCCACATTGATAGGAAATCATTCGAGGAAAGCAAGTCGTTCCATTGCTTGCAAACCAGGCGATACCTATACACATACTCCACAGGCAGCCGAGCAAATATCTGCATTTCAACGTCAGGTGGTGCTACGTTGAACCATGAAACAATTTCAGCTGTGTTCTGCATGTCCATATCTATAACAGAACAGATGTGAAGATTTCTGAATGCCTGCCTCACAAATTGAATATATTTTCTGTCTTATCTTGCCAACCTGAAAAACAAGGGTGAAATGCAGTTTCATTAATTTATAATGTTTTGATTATGCTATTGAACTTCTTAATGTCTTTTAGATTTCCCTAAACCGTTAGCATTCAGCAATGTCACTTGGATTCCCTAACTGTTCTCATAACTATTCACATTCCTCATGATAACCTAGCCAATTAAATTTCCAACCTTTTCAATATCCGCTAGCAAATTTATTGTAGCTAGTTATGAATATATGTATAAAAGTTAAATTAAAATGCAATTAAACAGTATAATATAAAGTATTATTCACCAATTAAAAAACGATAATATGTTCTCTTTCAAAGAGCCCCATTAAGAATCAACTAGGTTTCTCACAAATTTTACCATAAAATATGGTAAGTCAATAATGTGTTTTTAGTCTTTAATAAATAAAGATGAGAAATAACATAATAAGTTAATAATGTAATTTTTCCAAAATAAAATTATTATAATGCTAAAAATATATATTTAAAAATTAAATGAAGTTATTGTAAAAAATAATATAAAATATTAGTTATTAACTCAATTATGATAATGTTAAAAAATGGATTCACACATTAGAATGAAATTTACAGTTGAAAGTAGTAGCAAAGGTGAGTAAGAGGCTAAGGTGGGTAAGGTACACCCGAACAATGCAGTATGCTTTATTACATTGATCATATAATTCGAAATATATAAGTTTACATTCAATTTAAGGAGATCAAAACTATTTCCTAGAAAATATGAACTAAGTCTATTAGACTAAGACACAAACACAATAGTGAAACAAACTTTCTCCATTATTTTCAACTCTCCCCCTTAATGGAGAAATGATTCACTTGCACTGCTAACATCTCTCTAAACAATTCAAACTTAATCTCCCCAAGAGGCTTGGTGAAGGTACCAATTGTACTTTCATGTGTGTTACAATATTCCATAAAAATCTCCTTAGACTAAACCTTTTCTCTAACAAAATGAATTTAAGTATCTATATATTTTGTGCTTTTATGAAAAACAAAATTATTTGCCAGGTTGATTGAACTTTCGATCACTGTAGCACCTTTTCGCTCTTCTCTCACATCACGAAGAAGTCCTCTCAACGAAATTTCTTTACAAGTGGCTACACATACAACTTGATATTATGCTTCTACACATGATAAAGATATAGTACTCTATTTTTTAACTGCTCCATGTAATGACGTCGAACCCAATAATGAAAGCATACCCTGTTATAGATCTTCTATCATCCAGATCTCCAACCCAATCTGAATCTGAATAGCCTCTCAGTTTAACATCAAAGTAATTAGTATATTTAATGCCAAAATTTAAATTAGTATATTAGGTACCTTTTGTTGCTAACCAATGGTTTTTAAGAGTTTTGGTGATGAACTGACTCAGCACACTAAACGAATATGCTAAGTCAGGGCTAGTTGTAGCCAAATAAATGAAACTTCCAACCAATTCTTTGTACAATGTAGCATCCACCTCTTTAGAACTATCATCACTTTAAAATTTGACATTTTGTTGTATATGTATTAAAGCAACTTTACACTGATCCATTCTAAATTTCGTCAACAATTACCTGACATACTTTCCTTGAGTAACAAAATTCTGTCAACAATCCCTCTTGAAGACCCAAATAATAATGCAGTTATCTAAGGTCCTTCATTTCAAGTACCTATGACATCTGCACTTTAATTTCTTCAACCAATTCATTAGAATTTCTAGTAATAATCAAATCATGAACATATAAAAAAATTAACATAATATGCCCCTTTGAATAAAATTCGGTATATAAACTTGGATCATTTTTACTTATCTTATAACCAAGTTGTACGAAGAAAGAGTCTATTTTCTCATACCAATATTTGGGAGTATGCTTCAATCCATACAATGCCTTCTTTAATTTACAGACCAAGTGTTCCTACCCCTTTTTAATGAACCCTTTACGTTGTGTTAAATATACCTATTCTTTCAACTCCTCGTTTAGAAAAGTAGGTTTCACATCTAGCTGTTGTATTCTCCAATGATACTTTGTAGCTAGAGATATTAACATTCTAATAGTATTTAACTTAGTTACAAAAGAAAAAGTCTCTGCATAATCAATTCCTTCTTTCTGTGAGTAACCTTTAGCCACCAACCTAGCTTTATATTTGTCTACATTGCCATCTCCTTTGAACTTAGGTTTGTATGGCCATTTACAACCTATGGGATATTTTCCTTTTGGTAGTTTAACTAATTCCCAAGTTTTATTTTAATTATGGACTCATACACTTCTTTCATAGCTAATCTCCATCCATATTACTGATTTTCTCCATTATAATTCATGGGTTGAAAAACATTTAAAATACTATTCATAGTCTTTGTATCTTATAGGTAACTGAATTTTCCTAACTGATCTCCTTGGTGACAAACTTGCCTCAATTTTTTCCTCTACAATTTCATGCTCACCTCTAAATGGACTTCGACAAATGAATGTATTTGCATCGCTAGGTCCCTCTTTTGCTGCTATAGTTGGTGTAGATAATCGTCTTTGGCTTCATCTTTTTTGTCATCAATCAATAAGGGCATGCGCTACTCCTCATAACTTTTATCCTTATTCCCTTCATCAACTTGTTCATGGAAGATAACACTACTCGCAAGCACCTTGAGAGTAGATGGATTAAACATCTTATATGTTTTGAAATCAGAACAAAACCCTACACATATGCACTTTATAGCTTTAGCATCCAATTTATGCTCTCTTCCTTAGGAATGTGCGTAAAAGATTTTGAACCAAATACTCTCAAGTGATGGACTGCATGTTTCAAAGCATACAAAGCCTCAAATGGAGGCTTGGGATCAAAACACCTATTTGGACTTCTGTTCTTTAAGTAATCTAGAATATTAATTGCTTCTACCCACAAACCATTAAATAGTTTCTTACCTTTTATCATGTTGCATGCACATTCCACCAGAGTTCCGTTCTTACTCTCTGCCACTCCATTTTGCTGTGCAGTTTGGGGTACTATAAATTGTTGTGATATTCCATGATCTCTGCAACATTTGATGAATTTTCCAAGCTTGTATTCTCCCCCTTCATCTGAGTGGATAATTTTAATGACTTTCCCTCTCTGATTTTCAACAATATCTCTAAATTTTTTAAAATATTCAAAAGCATGAATTTCCTTCTAATAAACTATACCGATGCTTATCTTTTGTAGTCATCAATAAATAACAATAAATAGTAAGCTCCACCTAAGGACTTTGTTTGCATAGGTCAACATATATATGTATGCACAAGATTGAGTATATATTTCTTTCTCTGATTTAAGCTAGAGGGAAACTCATCCCTATGCATTTTCCCAAGTGCAAAACCTTCACAATTAATATGTTGATTTGTTAAAATAGGAAGTCGATAAACCATACATTTTTTATGTACTAACAATAAGTCATGAAGGTTGATATGACCAAGCCTTTGATGCCAAATATTCTTTGTTGTCATAGTCCTTGAGGTTAAATCTTGATGTGGAACACTTATAACATTCAACCTATATAGGCCTCCAACTCGTACTCTTGATGTGACGCACTTCTGATGATCCAACAAATCCTTTATCACACAGTATGTTTTGAAAAATTCTACCTTTAAATTCTAATCTGCAGTCATGTAGACAGAGATCAAATTATTTTATTCTAGATTTTCGTGATATTACCATTAGGCAATATAATAGGAATATCTCCATACCCATTAATTTTGTATGCTTTGTCATTTCCAAGGTAAATGTTAGGACCGTCGTTAGTGTCTTTAAAAATTTCATGCGAATGTTTATTACGAGTCATATGAGTGGATGCTCTAGAATTCACAAACAAAATTTCAACCTCATTAGTCTTAGGAAAAAGAGAAACATCGGACATAAAAAATTTAAGATCATGATTATGATCTTCACCAAAAGAAATCCCTTTATTCCTTTTGCATCTATGTCTCGCTTCACCAGTCTTCTTTTTATAACAATATAAAATGTCCTGCCACAACAAAAGCACTTGATTCCTGAATCATTTCTAGCATACGACATACCTTGAAGTGGATTTTTGTAGGATGGAGCATCGCTTTTATATCTTTCTCTTGGTTTCTTCTTCAAGAACTTTTTCTTTGATACCAATGCGAGATCTGCATTGCGAGGCTTCAGATTCATATGCCTCTCTTCTTCCTACATCAAAATCCTTGTCATATTTTCAAAGGTGGGATCTTTCTCCCTCGTTGCAAGCTCCATAATGAACGTCTGATAATACTCTATCATACTATTCAAGTAAATCATGACGAGATCTATGTTGGACACTTTCTCCCCTATATCACCCAAATTGTCTCTTAGTTCTTTGATTCATGAGATGAATGCAACGATGAGTTCATTCTCTTCCATTATGATGGCGAGAATATTACTCTTCAGAAACAACAAACGATTTGTATTTTTTGTTTCATACAAATCCTTGAGTGTCACCCAAATGTCATTGGTGTTTTTTCATTCTCAGATTTGATGGATTATGTTGTCTTTTACTGACATTTTCAACATCACCTTCAATTTATTACCCCTTTTCTCCCAATCTTGAATTGATGCAGGTGTGGAACCACTGGCTGTAGTCAAATTTGCTTCACCCACATTTGCAATTGTCCATGTTGTTGAACCGTAAAGCAATGTATGCAACTTGAACTTCCATTTGGCATAATCTGATCCATCGATCTTATTTCTCTAATTAAGGTACGTATTTGCAATGAGATTATTCATTGTGACAAAATCACAACTCCAATAATAGACCCACTCATCCAATATTCCTATCTAGTGATCCAACAACTGACCTACGGATCCAACTCCACATCCTCCACCGACTGATCTACGGATCCACCTCTAGATCATCCAACAGTCGATATACGAATCAAACTTCAAATCCTTCAACGGATCTAGATTTTGGTGTTATCGAACCAACTCTAGAGATATGGCCTTAAAAAAATACCAACATAAGCACTTCTGGTCTCGAACTGCCTCTAACTCGAATAAAACCCTAGTGCCCTTTCACCTTGTCGCAAGTCGTGTGGTTTAAATTTCTCATAAGTTTTCTACATTAGTTCAGGTAGCATCACTCTTTATCAGTGTTGATATACACTCTTTCCCTACGCACCACCATCACAAATCATAACAACGTCTCCTTATTAGGGTCACGTTGATTAGGGTATTCATAATAAATCAACGTTGTGTGAAAAAACAATTCAACCATCCACCAAGGCTTACATGGTCTCCAATCTTGTCTATAAGGTCTCTCAGCCATCAAGGTTATACTTAGTCACCAATGCTCATGAGACACCCAACTTAGCCACCAAGGCTCTCAATCTAGCCACCAAGGCTCACTAGTTCTCATACCATGTTAACATTTGGAAAGAAAAATTGGAATGAAACTTACACACTGAAACTAGCAACTCACAAGTGAGAATTCTACACCTAGAGACTTCCCAAGAAGTATGCGCTATTACATTGATCATACAATTCTAAATATATAAGCTTAAATTCAATTTAGGGAGATCAAAACTATCTCCTAGAAAATAGGAACTAAGTCTAAACTAAGGCACATAGACAACCTTGAAACAAACGTTATCCATTATTTTCAATTGATAATATATTAATGATTATCTATATTCTTCTCCTTTAACAAAACTACTGAGTGTTTTTTTACATAGTGTTTTCATTGATCGGATTTCAAAAATAACTCCAATGTTTAGGATGAACTTTATATCCATTCTATAAAGGACATGCAAAAATCACTCCAATCATTTATTTTGTACCTGTGACAGAAGAAACAAAGTTTAGTTTTGCTCATATTGAAAGTTCAAAATAGGACGTTTTTGTTTTTCAAAATAGGAAATTGTAAGTAGGCTCATAAACGTCCAATTCATTTCCTGTCCTACCCACTCAGATTCCAGCTCTGGTTATAAGCATAATGTTGTTTTTTTGCATGTCAAAACCCACACAAATTCCTACCTATGCAAATTCTAAGTCTCGTTATAAGCATAATGTTTGTTTTTTGGTTGCTTTTAATTGTGTTGATCAAACCCAATTTGTAAAACCCTTCATCCTCCACATTACTAGAACCCAATTTGTAAAACCCTTCATCCTCCACAATACTAAAACACAATTTGTGAAAACCTTCATCCTCCACATTACTAATTTAGATTCCACATATAAATCTTAGTATATATCTCTTTGCTTATACTATTATATAATTTATTAGCAGAGTATTATATAAAGGAAATGTCATTATGCGTTGTTTTCTTTATTTATGTAGAAAATATTGTAATATTCTACGATGTCCCTTACAACAATAGGAGAGCACACAAATGGTTGTTCCTTGTCAAGGGTTATGAGAGCACTAACTTGTTTGCAGAAACTCCACTACTTCATTATTTCTAACAACATAATATTTCTCTACTGTGGAAACTCATTGGTTTTCTATTGCAACAACTCGCTAGTTGACTGGTGCCAAAAATTTCTAATTAACCATTGTGGAAACTCACTTGTTAACCCTTGTGGTATGTCGTTGGTTAGCCATTGTGGAAACTCGCTAGTTAACTATTGTGGTACGTCATTGTTTGATTTTTGCAGCAACTCCCTAGTTGACCGTTGTAATAGATCAATGGTTTACCATTGCCACAATAGTTAGTTTACCATTGTGGAAACATGCTAGTTCAATTTTGTAGCAACTCACTCATTTAAAGTTTTCTAAGCTTGTTGAGTAACCATCGTGGCAATCGGTTGGGTCACCATTGCAAAATATTTATGGGTTACTATTACAACAACTCCTTGGGTAACAAAATAGGAAATCAAGTCAAATGGGAAATAATCATTTCCCTTTGAGTGCAAGACCCTAAAGAAAATATCATTTTGTCTAGAAACGATTTTGATTGGTGTGAAGTACATAGAAAAAGTGGAGATTGATTGAATTGCAAAAATCCATTCTAATAGAATTGAATACTTTATCAAAGGAGAGGAAATGAACCCAGATTCTCCCCATTCTTTCACTTCGGTACAAAATAAACTCCAACGCTCAATGCCTACTTCTTCCTTGCGATATGAAGTGTAATTGTTTTAGAGATTCATTGTTTAGATATTAGTATTACTAGTGCTTGATCATTTTCATATGTATTTAATTTTAAAATATTTTTATGTAGCTATGCTTGTTTATATGGCCCTGAGTATAGAAGAGGAAAAAATGAAATCAGGCAAATATCCTCATCTGTGAAAAAGAGCAGTTGCCAATGCCATTTTATTGCAAATGTTATGGTTCAAATCCCTAAGATAGCGATAAAAATATATAACATGTATGAGCATGAATAAAACCAAGGATGGGATTGTCATAGCCAACATAACACTTTGGGTGATGAGAGATCCTAAATAAACCAAAGTTATCAAGGGACATGGTTTCCTATGTAGACAGTTATTTCTTGGAAGTTTCAATTGACTCAGTTTGCAACATGCATGTTAAAAAATATGTTGACATGGATGCCAGAACACAAGATAGGGGTTTCTTTTTGTGTAGGAAAGATATTGTTAACATCAATAATCGTTGAATGAAAGGAAAGTATCAATTGCATAAGAAGGATGAAATGAGTATGAACCTTTGTTATAGAAAAAACAACGATGATTTTTTCTCTTACTAGAAGCCCAATGGTGGGTACATCCCTTTTATAGTTGGAATTCAGACGAAGTGTGTTAGGCTCCTATACTATTAGTGTAACCCCTTATTATTGGTGTGCCCATGTAGTCCCCATATTGTTATTATTGTGCCCCATAGAAGCCCACTATTGTCATTATTGTGCACTTACATTATTATTGTTATGTCGGCTCTAATTATATTATGACCCCTTATACTCCTATATATATAAAGAACGTCTTGTCATTTGTATCATCCAAGAATTGTACATTTGTGTAATGTAAAGGAGGTTGCGGCGTCGAAGAAGCTGAATTCTAAGGCATTGATCTATCTTTTCTATCTTTTTGTGAGCTTGTTTCCTAACATTTGGTATGAGAGCTTTGGATTCTAGGGTTTTGCTGCTCGAAATATATCATCGTGGAATTTTCACTATAACATTTTCTCCACGAAGTTTCAGAAGATAAAAAAAACCCATTTGAGAAGAAATCGGTTTGAACCTCGCGTCTGAATTTCAGATCTTTTTGCACTACATTTTCGGAGATATGATCTAAGAAGTTAGGGTTTTTGCAAGCTCCAGAATTTCTTCTAAAACAGGTCATCGTGGAATTTTCACTATAACTCTTTGTATACGAAGTTTCAATAGCTAAAAAAAAATCCCATTTGAGACAAAATCACTCTGAACCTTAGCTCCAAATTTCAAATCCTGTCATTCTATATGTTTGGAGATATAATTTGAGGAAGTTAGGGTTTTGGTAGACCCCCGAATTACATTCCAAACATATCACCTTGGGAAAATCATCATAAATTTCCCTCTGAGCATCAGATTGAATTTTCATAAGAAGTTGCAGAAATTAGACAAATTGTAGTTGTTTGGAAATCATTTTCAGAACCTAAGGTTGAAACAGTGACTTGTGGCATCTTGTACAAGTTTTCTCTTCTGAACCAGTCTATAATTATGTCATCGTGGGAGATTGGGAATAAATCTTTCTTCAGGAATCCAATTACGATCTGAATTACAGAGTTAGAAAGAGGACTCCAAGGACTATTACAGGATGAAATGTCAGAACTTAAAGATCCAAAATTACAGAGTTACATTCATTTCAAGATAGAGCAACTAAAATCAAGAAAAAGCGAGATGAGGAAGTTTGATGGAAAGGATCCGATAAATTAGATGCTACAGATGGAGAAATATTTTGATCTACATGGTGTACCACTGTTACAAAAGGTACGTATTGCATCTAATTATTTAGAACCAAATCAATTTTCATGGTACAAAGGGATTTGTTCTCGTAAACCACTTGTTACATGGTCAATTTTCGTAGAGGAAACGATAGCATGTTATGAGGATACAAAGAGAAACACCTTCTTTAGCCAATTGATAAATCTCAAACAAAAGTGTTCAATGGCAGAGCACATTGAGGACTTTCAAAAATTAAATATAAGGTTAAATGATATTCGAGACAAGAAAAGGGTTGATGTCTTCTTAGGTACGTTAAATTATAACATTCAACATAAGGTTCGTCTTTGGGAACCTAATTCATTAGAGAAGGCATTCTAGTGGGCAAGAAAAATTGAAAGCGAAATTATGGAAACTAAGAATCCAACCACTCACAACTGTAATTATGCAAGTGTTTTTTGTCCTAGCCTTCCACAACCTACAACGTTTAGACCACAACAATTGGAAGAAAAAAGAGAAAAGAGGCTTTGTTACAATTGTGATAGCAAATGCACTAAAGGTCATAAGTGTGTTGAGAAGAAATTATTTTACATAGAGTATGAAGAGGAGGAAGAAAAGGATCAAGAAACATCAAAAGAAGAGGATATACACCAGGACCAAACCCCAGAGAAAGAAGAAATGAATCCGACCATATCTTGTAAAGCATTGACAAGAATTACCACTCCTCAAACTCTCAAGATAGAAGGACATGTCAAGAAGAAAAAGGTTCAAGAAGTGAAAGATCATATCGAGAAAGAAGAGATGAATCCAACCATATCTTGTAATGCATTTTCTGGAATTACCACTCCTTAAACTATAAAGATAGAAGGACATATAAAGAAGAAAAATGTTCAAGAAGTGAAAGCTCACATTGAGCATCAAGAAATGAATCTGACCATATCTTGTAAAACATTGGAAGAAATTACCACTCCTCAAACTCTCAAGATAGAAGGACATATCAAGAAGAGAATTGTTCAAGTAGTGAAAGATCACATCGAGCAACAACAACAAGTTCTCCAACTTTTAAAGGATAATGCCACTTTTGTGTAGAGTCGAATGAAACAAAAGGTAGATCAACATCATAGTGAAAAAAGTTTTGATGTAGGTGATTGGGTATTTTGATGGCTACATCTCAAGCAAGCTATATAGGAGAAGGAAATGCTGGCAATACTACATGCACTTAAGAGAACGTAAGCTTACCCAGTGGGAAGACACTTCAAGGTAAAAATGGATCATGATAGTCTTAAATACTTTTTAGAACAAATATTATCTTTAGAAGGATATAAAAATGGGTCGCAAATATGTTGGGTTATGCCTTTGACATCATCTACAAAAAAGTGAAGAAAATCTTTATTGCAAATGCATTCTCAAGAAAGGATGAGGATGTGGAAGCATTGTTTTATGCTATTTCTATTATCCAACCAGATTGGATAAATAAAGGATGAATGGAAGGACAAAGAAGCGTGGCCACTCATTCAAAAGTTGCAGAATATCCCAATTCAAAAAATATTGTTAGAACTTGAAGAGGAAGGAAAAATCGTATTGGAACCTGGAGCAGTCATAGAAACATGAACCTCACAGTATGAAATCGATCAATTTTAGAGTATGTCATCAAGTGGAAGAACTTACCTGCTGAAGATTCCACATGGGAGGAAAATAATTTTATACAAGAAGCATCAAGAAATACTAAAGTGTTCAAGACAACACTTTTTGAAGGGGAGGGGCATGTTAGGCCCTTATACTACTAGTCTGGCCCCTTATTGTTACTAGGACAATCCCCTTATTATATTGGTGTGCCCATGTAGTCCCCATATTGTTATTATTATGCCCCATAGAAGCCCATTATTGTTATTATTGTTCCCTTACATTATTGTTGTTATGTCAGCTCTGCCCTTAGACTCCTATATATACAAAGGAGGCCTTGTCATTTGTATCAACCAAGAATTGTTCATTTGTGTAATGTAAAGGAGGTTGCCCCCTCGAAGAGGCTGAATTCTAAGGAATTGATCTATCTTTTCTATCTTTTTGTGAGCTGGTTTCATAACAAAGTGGATGTTAGAGACCATGGTGAAGCTATCAAATAATAGTCTAATATCCATGGCTTCAACATTCAACACAAATAAATATGGTGTGAATGTATTAAGAATTATTGATCTAGTATGATAATTTTATTTGTAATGATTAATAATGATTAATGAGCTAAAGTTGGCTTCATATGTTTTTTTAATGTGATAGTATTAGTTATACACAATTGTGATGCTTGATGGGAAACAAAGTGGGGTGGAAATTTCTTGGGTGATGGCATCACATAATACATCAAAAGGGATTTCACTATGGTTGGAGCATCTCATGTATAGGTGTAACCAGGTTGATTGTAGTTGTAAAGTTAATTTCTTCACTGTTGATGATGCAATGGCTGAAATTGGTGTTTTAAGGTAACTTGAATTTTATTATTTTATAGTACAACTTGTATCTATTACAAAATAACATGCTTGAATGAACTGAATGTGGTAGGAGAATTACAAGGCGCAATGTTATCTAGTGTGTTTGGCACATATGTCGAGCATGACAAAAAATGTGAACTGATTGGCGAGTAGTATAGAAATAGAAAAATATATGTTTAGTAATTCAGGTTTAATTATGAATTATCATTTCATTGTTGAGGTGAGCAATGTGATTAATCATTTCTTCAACAAATTTTCTAACGAGGAGAATTTTATAGAATATTTCGAGAAGAATTGGTTTCTTGGTGATAATATTTGTAAGTTGAAAAAATATTTCTTACATTTATCTTTTTTCTTTTCATGTGGATGGAATATCTTCATTAACCCAACTTTTATACAATTAGGGATGTGGGTAAAAGGTTGTTAGTATTTTCCCCATGCATAATAAGGAGACAAACAATGTTGTGGAGACATATCACTATTACCTAAAGATAATCTTTCTATTTGATAGAAGAAGTAAATGTGCTCATATGATGGATTGGTTGATATATGTTATTCTCACAAATATTGAACCCTGTTATCGCTTTCAGGAAATTCTTAAAAAGGAAGAATTTTTGAATAATTATAGAAATATAAACAATTTGAATCATCAATGGAAAAATAAAAAAGAAATTGAAATAGTGATTCTAGCCCTCATCAGCAAATTTCTCATTTTTTTTGGGTGAGGAGTCATTCTAAACCTAATAAGAAATATCTTGTCCCTTGTCATTGCATAAATTTCTTAAATTTCAATTGTCCATGGTCTATTTGTGGCAACATTTGCAAGCATGCCATAAAGTTGAGTTAGTTGTCTTCCCTTTAAACGACTTCAAACCAATTACAAAATCATTAAAGAACAACTAATTCTTACAATGAACCACCACGGATAAATATAGAGGCAATATGAAATGTTGGTGAAGATGCAAAACATTTTCCATGGATAGTCACAATTTTGAAGGAATTGAGTTGGCAAAAGAGGAATTATTTGGATACATAGAACTTGTTGAAACAATCCTCCTACTACTTTGACGAAGACTGAAAAATTGATTGCTTTGGTTAAAAAATTGTTAGATGTTTCCAACAATCTTCATATTATGGATTATGAATTCACGTGTGGGTTGACTGCTTTGAGTCATCCTTGTAGGCGAAGAAAAGTTTTATGAGCCCCAAAAAGAGAAGAAAAACAAGAAAATAAAATTCATGATTGGAAATTTACGTGAGTATCATTATAAATGAAGATGAACCATTTGATTTTCAACAACTCAACAAGTGATGTTGCCCTCGCTCCAACAATGCATGGTTTTCTAGGATTTTTGTGATATATTTGTTTTGAATTTGATTTTAATATCTACTAGTGTATTACATGTATTATTTTTTGTTGAGTATGTTCATGTACATTTGATAGGTGGTGAGGATATGTTTGTTGATTTAAGAAATTTTTTTGAATTGTCAGTTAAGGTCAATAAATAACTCCATGCATTTACACCCAGTGTTCCAATACATTGATTATTTTGTATAATATGGAAGATATATTTCACTTGTTTGTTTTGTTCCATACTTTCATTATGATTTCATACGTTGGTGTATAATCATGAATTTGATAAATAAATGTAATAGAAGAAACATAAATGTAATCAAAATTGTAGTGGAAATGCAACAAAATTGTAACAAAACATGTAAAGGGCAATTTTACTAGTTTTCGATAACTACTCAATACTAATGATGATATATTATTGGAGAATAATATATATTACAACATCAAATATTATGTGGTTTTAGACTACGGGTTTCCGCACTTGTGGAAATGAGTGTTATCAAATGGTGAGATAGCGTGTCAGCAACAGTAAGTGGGAAAATGGAAACAGTAGTCGGGGAGTGAATCTCAACAAGAACACAATGGTCAATCAGAATCTAAGGATGAAGGTGGGTTTTCATGAATATTGTTGATACAATAATCACTATGTCCTCCTTCACGAGGATGAAGATACCCTATCTTTTCCATAATTTCATTCCATCATTCAAACTCTTTTTTTTTGGGTTTACCACTTCTTATATATCATTGTTGGAACCCAAAGTATTGGATAAATAAATCTAATATTGATCTAGTTATTCTGACTTTGTTCCATCTAAATAATATATTCATTAACGCTTTCTAAGGATATCTCTAAGCTTACGTAGTTAAATGGATCTTTATTTTGGATTTGTTTTCTTGAGGCATACCACCTTGCTTTACATCCTTCTGGTGGGAATTTGAATTTAGTCTGTGAAATATGTTGTAATATCCCTCCGTTGAGGAAAAAATATTCTCGGTAGACTATGTTGGGTTCGAGAGAATGGAAGAAAAGCCAAATAATGATATGGAGTTAGTTATGTAAATGGTTATTTGTTAATAAATAAATAGATGAGGTATATGTCCTTGGGAATGGGGCACCTAGAAATGAGATACTTGACAAAATAAAATAAAGATAAAACATCATTGATAGATGGGATTTGATAATTCTTTCATGATAAGCATTCTAAAATAAATCACTAGTACAACATGAGACATTAGTGATGACATTACTAAAACAGTTAGTCACCACAATTATTTCAAGTGAATTACTACTAAATTTGAGCAATTTTAAGTGATCGAACTAAAAATGACTAACTTAAATGACTAATTTAATCTAGGGATAAAATATATGACTAGATATTAAGGGACTCAACTAAAAGTGACTAACCTAAATGACTAATTTAGTCTAGGACTAAAATATATAACTAGATAATAAGTGACAAAATAAAATTTATTAGCTCTTTACTTGTAAGGACATAATATCATATTTTTACTTGTTCGTGTTGGATTTGACAGATCTAGGAAACATATCTATGGAATAGTAAACACTCTTAATATTCACATGAGTACATGAATGCATGAAACACCTTGATATATAATATATTTATAAATAATTATGAAAAGGGTTTACAAATTTGCATCATGGTCAAATTTTGTTCTTGATACATTTATTTCTTATATTTTTTTGAGCAAATTTGACATTTTAGCCACACCCTCATACAAATCAATGCATGGGAATGTTATATACCTAGGGGGGATAATATGGGGTACCAAGGGAGGTACCCAAGGTAATAATGTAATAATGGGATGGGTCATAGTAATAAATAAAGTGGTTAACCCATGTCATCTAAGGGACCACAAGTAGTTAATAATAATGTAATGGGCCCATGGTATTAGTTGATGGTATGAGGGAACCATGGTAATGACCCATGGTATTGTATGTATAAGGCCTATATAGAGGCTAGAGACTCCACATAGAGATATAGTCAAGGATTATTGTATGAACAGGCATATGGCTTGTGGAGTGTTCTCCTTCCTTAAGGAGTGAATGTATGGTGTTTCCCTACCTTAAGGGTTTTGATCAATAAAGAATCATTTCATATTATTTATGGGTTTATTTGTATTCTCTTATATTTTTGGATCGGATCTACAACAGGGAATGTGCAATGACTTGGTTCATAAGGCTAACAATTCATTATTTTTAAGATTGTCTTGATGGTTTACTTGCATGCCTTTTTGTAGATGTATGATCACTTTATAATTTTAAATGCCACATCCTAACACACATAACGAGATAGGGATCGAAGCCAAATGGTGCTACAATTGGTGCACCTTGCACACAATTTAGATAATGCACATAATTCTTAAATATTTGATGTTGACATATGAAATTTCTTATTGTTTAGGGGTGCTTTCAAACTCCCATTGATCTCTAGTCTTAATGGTAATTTGTTATAAGTACATAGTCTTTATTGTGCTCACATGCTAATGGTATTGCTCATGGTTCATTAGTTGTAATTAAACACTTTGGAATGTTACAAACACATCGTTTGGGTCGCAATTATATGGCTACAAACTACCCAAATATAAATGGCGATAAATTGATGATAAATGGATGAAATTTGAATGTTACAAACATGTAAGTAATCCACATTCAATTTTGTCATCTTCATTGTCCTTAGTAACAATGACAAGTTTGAATATTTCCTTTATTTATCATCGCAAATAGATAACTCTTTGTTGTCCCAAACATAGTTAATATTTTTGGTGTATGATATCTTAATTGCGGAATGGTCTCTTGATGATGATAACGAACTCTCAATCTCTGATTCCCATGAATACGATGAATGAATGATTTAATGCCTTACTTGTATAGATAATTTATGAGTCATTCTCACTTTTTATTGTGCCATAATGTATATGCTTCACTAGAATCTCATGCTATATGGTTAATTGAGTGAGCTTTATCTTTCATTTTCCAAGTGTAATTTTGTTGCATGAATAAGCATAGTTGTGTAATTAAAATCATTCAATTTTTTTAATAATTCATGGTTTGTTTGACTATTCACACACATATCCATGACCTTTTACTTTGAGAGTGAGTAGTGCCAAATCACCAGTCTTCATTAGGGAACTTCCTTTCATTACTCAATGACCTAGCTTAGCTTGATATTTAAGGATTCACCCTTAGATAAGGATATCCTTCTTGTAGTCTAAAGAGTGAGAGAAGGCCACCAACATGACATTGGGTGGCTTTCTTGATGGATGGGGTCAAGACTTTTGTTTTCTATGAGAGTGTTTGAGTAGAAATACAATTTAGAAAATGCTTACGAGAAAATTATTTTCCTTTATTTCCATCACCTAAACTACTTCCAATAAAATCATGTGCTTTTAATAAAATCTAATTTTGATAAATAATCAATTCAATAAAATTAAGAAAATAAGATTATTAGTACTATTGTTATTTTTTTGTATATGAGATAATAGACAACTATAGCAAGTTTGTACTTAAGGATTGATTCTATCAACTACCACAATCACCTCCAAGCGTGCCCGCATTGCCTCACACGTGCACACTGAGCTAATCGAAGTTCAAAAAAATAACATCATAAGAAATGCCTTAACAGCCCATTCTATCATCACCTAATATAAATCACGGGGAGAAATAAAATTAAATTTTAATATTTAAAAATATAGGCAATTTATTCTATTTCAAAACCAATTTTAACATATAATTTGAGGAAACTCCATGAAATAAACTTTAATGTGAAAAATGTTAAGCAAAATAAAGTTGGGGTAAATTATAAAAATAAAAATAAGTAAAGTGAAATATAAAATTAATAATTATAATTATAGTTTATATTTCAATCATCTTACTCCTAATTTACCAAGTATCAAAGGCATAAAATCTCTTCATATACAAACCTTTTTAAAGTGAAAAGATATTTGATCCCCTCTACTCTTGGTAAATCCAAAATTAAGATCTAAAATTAAGATAGATCCAAGCTAGTTTTATATCAATTTATGTAATTGAAAGTAAAGAATTAGTATTTTAATGAAAAGTTACTTTCAAAAATATTTGTAATTTCCTCAATTTTAAAATAAATCCACCCTAGTTCCATCTTAACTCTGGATTTATCAAGCGATAAGAGGCATCACATATCTCGAGGTGCAAACCTATTTTTTGAGTGCAAAACTTGAAGAAAGGTTTGTTCCTCGAGAGATTGGATCCCTCTCAGCACTTGGTAGATCTAGAGTTAAGATGGATCTAGGTTGGTTTCAGTCATGTGCAGCCAAAGAAAATCTAACAAACATATGATTAATTTTATCAATAATACGTGAATTCATATAATATTAATATAATCATTTTAAGTATGCTAATATGTGTCAGATTAACATGTATATTTTAAATTTAAATTTTCTTAGTTGCCTCTGTTTTTTGTGATAATAATAATTTTAATGATGAAAAATGATGAAATATAAATTTTGAATGTAAAGGGGCAATGTAATAGTGTTGAATGATACAAACTGTGAATAATCAGAATATAGTGAATTACAAATAGCCTTCATTGTGGTTAATATAAAACTATTTTCTTTATTATTCTTATTGCCACCCTTGTTACTCTTGTCATCTTTTCATATTGATTTTCATATTTTCATATCGATTATATACAAAGGACAGGTTAAACCATAAACCATTGAAATATATAGCTCAATAAATTATAGTAAACATCATTCCTTGTCTCTCCATCTCTCTAATATTAATAGGTTGAATTACTATAACACAAAAATCAATGTACATTGTCAATAATTTTTCATTCTTACACTGAAATCAATGCACAATGTTAATCAAATCACTTTAAAATTAATGTACCATCATACATGCAATTACATCAAAGCATAAATCAACATTTACACTAAAATTAATGAATCTACTGCAAGCAATTAAATAAGATTAGAAAACAAAATTTACACTAAAGTCACTGCATCTAATGAAAGCAATCAAATGAGATTAGAAATCAGCATTTACACTCAAATCATTTCATCTAGGGTACATAAGAAAATTGGATTATAAACCAACATCTACACTGAAATTAATGCACCTAGTGCATGTAAGAAAACGGGATTATAAATAAACATCTACACTGAAATCAGTGCATCTAGTGCAAGCAGTCAAATAGGATTAGAAATCACCAGCTACATTGAAATCAATGCATTTAGTGCAAACAATCAAATAAGATTAGAAATTTCCATGTAAACTGAAATCAATGAATCTAGTGCAAGAAATAAAACATTATTAGAAATGAAAATCTACATTGAAATCAATGCATTTAGTGTAAGCAATCAAATATCATTAGAAATCAACATCTACACTAAAATCATTGCATCTAGTGCAATAAATCAAATTGGATTAGAAATCACTATCTACATTGAAATCAATGTATCTAGTGCAAGAAATATTCATCCCTCTCTCCCCCCTATATATATATATATATATATATATATATATATATAGAGAGAGAGAGAGAGAGAGAGAGAGAGAGAGAGAGAGAGAGATCTATATGCCTTCATCTCTCCTTATTTTCCACTATATCTCAACCCCCCAAACACGCATGCTATTTCACTTCATATATATAAATCTATTTATCCCTTCATCCCTCTCTCCATCTCTCTCTTCTTTCCTCTCTTCACTTTCCATATATATGTCTATCTCCAGTTGCCTCTCTATATCACCTCCAAAACATAAATTCTATTTCTTCAATCTCTCTCTCTCTCATCTCTCTCTCTCTCTCTCCTCTCTCTCTCTCTCTCTCTCTCTCTCTTACCATTCTCTCCCTCCCCTGCTTCTATTTCTCTCCCTGCTTCTTTCCTCTCTCCCTCTCTCTTTCTCTCCATCATTCTCTCTATATTTCTTTATTCTTACCTCTCTCTCTCTCCCCCTCCAACGCATCTCCCTTTCCCTCCCTTGCTCCACTCTCTCACATCCTCTCTCTTCCTTCCGTCTCTCTCTCTCATCTCTCTCTCTCTCTCTCTCTCTCTCTCTCTCTCTCTCTCTCTCTCACTCTTCAACCTCCAACTCTATTACTATATCCATCCCTCTCTCCTTTGTCCCCATTCTCTCCATCTCTGCTTCCTTGTCCTTATCATAAGATTAGAAAACAAAATTTACACTAAAGTCACTGCATCAATGAAAGCAATCAAAGATATAAATCAGCATTTACAGTCAAATCATTTCATCTGGGTACATAAGAAAATTGGATATAAACCAACATCTACACTGAAATTAATGCACCTAGTGCATGTAAGAAAACGGGATATAAATAAACATCTACACTGAAATCAATGCATCTAGTGCAAGCAGTCAAATAGGATTAGAAATCACCAGCTACATTGAAATCAATGCATTTAGTGAAAACAATCAAATAAGATTAGAAATTTCCATGTAAACTGAAATCAATGAATCTAGCGCAAGAAATAAAACATTAGAAATGAACATCTACATTGAAATCAATGCATTTAGTGTAAGCAATCAAATATCATTAGAAATCAACATCTACACTAAAATCATTGCATCTAGTGCAATAAACAAATTGTTAGAAATCACTATCTACATTGAAATCAATGTATCTAGTGCAAGAAATATTCATCCTCTCTCTCCCTCCATATAAATTATATATATATATTATATATATAAATAAATATATATAATATATATATATATATATATATATATATATATATATATATATATATAGATATATAATATATATATATATATATATAAATAGAGAGAGAGAGAGAGAGAGAGAGAGAGAGAGATCTATATGCCTTCATCTCTCCTTATTTTCCACTATATCTCATCAACCCCCCAAACACGCATGCTATTTCACTTCATATATATAAATCTATTTATCCCTTCATCCCTCTCTCCATCTCTCTCTTCTTTCCTCTCTTCACTTTCCATATATATGTCTATCTCCAGTTGCCTCTCTATATCACCCCCAAAACATAAATTCTATTTCTTCAATCTCTCTCTCTCTCTCTCTCTCTCTCTCTCCCCTCTCTCTCTCATCTCTCTCTCTCTCTCTTACCATTCTCTCCCTCCCCTGCTTCTATTTCTCTCCTACTTCTTTCCTCTCTCCCTCTCTCTCTCTCCACCATTCTCTCTATATTTCTTTATTCTTACCTCTCTCTCTCTCCCCCTCCAACACCATCTCCCTTTCCATGCTCCACTCTCTCACATCCTCTCTCTATCCCTCTCTCTCTCTCTCTCTCTCTCTCTCTCTCTCTCTCTCTCTCTCTCTCTCTCTCTCTCTCTCTCTCTCTCTCTCTCTCTCTCTCTTCAACTCCAACTCTATTACTATATCCATCCCTCTCTCCTTTTGTCCCCCATTCTCTCCATCTCTGCTTCCTTGTCCTTATCTCAACCCCAAACATACACACACTCTATCCACCTATGCATTGATACTCCCTCTTTCTCTCCACTTCTCACTATATTTTTATTTATTCTTCACTCCTTCTCTCCCCCTCCAACTCCATCTCTCATCCTCTCTCTCAAATATTCTCTCTCGTACTTCCTTTGTCTTCCTTCTCTCCTACCTCCCTCTCTCTCTTCCTCATCTCTCTCTCCCTCTATCTCTCTCTCTCTCTTTCCTCTAATCCTCTCTCTTACCCCATCATTCTCCTTCTCTCTCTCAAGTATTATCACTAATTATTTCTCTCTCTCACTCTCTATCTCTCTCTACCCCCCCTCTCTTTCTCTCTCTCTTTTCCCTCCAATCCTATCACTTCCCTGATCTCTCTCTCTCTCTCTCTCTCTCTCTCTCTCTCTCTCTCTAACTATGTTAATATATCCCTCCCTCTCTCCTTTTGTCTCCTTCTATCCCCCCTTATCTCTATCTCTCCTTCTTTGTCTCTTTATCTACACTCTTTCTCTCCATCTCTCCCTTATCAGTCCCTCTCTCTCTACACTTCTCACTGTCTATGTCTTTCTTCTTCCCTCCCTCTATCCCCCTCCAAATCAATATCTCTATCCCTCGCTCTCTCCTCCTCTCTCTCTCCTCCTTCCTCTCTTTCCCTTTCTCTCCTACGTTTCTCTCTTCCCCCCCCCCCCCCCCCCCCCCTCTCTCTTTACCCTCCAATCCTCTCACTATCTCCCTCTCACTCTCCTCTCTCTTCCCCCTCCATATTTGTGTCACCCTCTCCCTCTTTTACCCTTCTCTACCTCTCTCTATTTGTATTCCTCCTCTCCCCTCTACTTCAATTTATCTCCATCTCCCCCTTATCACTTCCCATATCTCTCCATCTCTACCGCTTTATGTCTTTCTTCATCTCTTCCATATATATAGAGTTAATATATATCATGATATATTAATATATATTATAATATAACAAATTTAATATTGGATTAAAACAAGGTTATTATATTAATAATATCAATATTATGAAATATTAATATGAATATTAGATTTAATAATAATCTTTTAATATTAATGTTATGGTTAATGGTAGTTTTTGGCATGTTATTAATAATTATTTGGCCCATGGTATTTTTCCCATAGGCTTCACCTAAATAAAACCTATTTTTTGAGTGTTAGTAAGTGTAAAGAGGTTTATGGAGCAAATATAAAAAGAGGTTTTATTTATTTATGAAACCTCCTCTTTATTTATATTTTTATTTATTTATCATGTTTCTTTTATTTACAATGATATTTGGCGCATAGGCTTGGTATATAATTAGATGGTGATTTATAATCCTATTTTATATGTTTGTATTTATATTCCATACATCTTTATACCTCTTTTATATTATTTATTTACCATACATCTTTATACCTCTTTTATATTTATTTATTTATCATGCCTCTTTTATAAATATGGTAATTGGCACATGGTTTTAATAATTATGTCCACCTAAATAAAACCTCTTTTTTGAGTTTTCATAAATATAAAGAGGTTAATGGAGTAAAGATAAAAAGAGGTTTTATTTATTTACCATACATTTAGTTTATCAAAAAAAATTTATTTACCATACCTTTGGATTAAAAATATAAAAAAGGTCTTATTTATTTACCATGCTTCTAGTTTATTTATATTTTATTTATTTACCATAGCTCTTTTTTTAACTATTTGTAACATCTTTATATTTTAAATTTATGTTGTGTTCATACATAATAACAATTAGATTGACTTTCAAAGAGGGCTGACATTAGATTAACAATGTTAAATGTTAAATATTAACGTTTATGTTTACATTTACATTTAAGTTTACATGTTTACCTTTTTATGTGAGATCTACCCCATGGGGGCAAAAATTATTTTCTTTTTATTTCAAATTACAAATAAAATAACTTTGAAAAATACATATAAATAGCCAAAAAAAAAATATCAATTAAAATAAAATAAATTTCAATTAATTTAAAGTTAATATAATATTATTTGAATGAAAAATTTCTTTGAAGAATAGAGAGATTTGTAATTATTTTATTTAAATTTTGAATTACAAATAACTTAATAATTTAATAATTTAAACTGCTATAAATTTGGGGCTTTGGGTGATTTTTCCCAAAATCGTATGGGTTATAGATCATCTTGTCTTGATAATTGGCAATGTAAAGGCATTGTTTTACATCTTGCACTGTTTCTACTAGGGTAACACCTATCAAAATCTTTGGCATGATAAAACTGATATATGTGTTTAGTTCCATTGAAAATCGACATCTCAACCATCAGAGTGATCTAGCGAAAACTAGTTTGGAACTCAAGAAAGAGAGATACAATGAGTTTCTAAAACATGGAAAAAAACTACTAGGTTTTTGGATTCGAAGTTCCTTGTAATGGAGATTTGGGTGTTGCTTCAACTGTTGGTTGCAGATATGGTAGTTCGAACGATTTCTAATGGATCAATGGATGCTGAGGTTTCATCGAAAGTCTATGTTTGACAAAGTTGAGGAAACCTTCGGATCTTAAGCTCGATTACTCTCACGTTGTTGTTGAGCTAAATCAAATATTCAACTTGTAGAATGATTTATCCATTCGGTATGCACTATGGAAAAGGTAAACTATATTACTTCTTGGTCGATCCAAATGCCATGCTAGATCTGGTGAGTACCTCTTAACAAAGTGTGAAAAACCACTTCGTAATTAATTTTAGATGTTCTGGAATATTTCTATATTATTTATTATTATTATTAGACTACGTTTTTCATTTACATCTGAAAGATGACAGTGGATGGTTTCAAACTTAGATTTCACATTTTTAATTATTTAAATCATATCGATTTGATTTTTCTGGAGCTTCTCCACATTATTTATTTCTCTTGGGAGATCAGATATTCAATCTATGTCTTCAAAACTTAAACCAAAAAACCATTATCCTTTTTCTCTTAAATGTGTTAATTTATTTTGATTGAACTCAAATTGCAGATATCAGCAGACATGGTTGCGAATGCAACTTTAGCATCCATGGCCAAACACGCAGGAAAGCATGGCATAAAGGTTTAGTAGGTTTCCTTTTTGGTGGTAAATCCCATAACAATTCAAGAATTTTTAAAAATAATATTTGAACATTTTAAATGTAATCCATACATTGATCAGAAAGGAAACCCAATAAAATTGTTGAAGCAATTGAGCTGCATTAATATTATGGAGAATTATGGTAAACCCTAGACACAATGGTTAGTTCAGCAAACAATGTAAGTTGTAACGATAGTCTGTGTTTTTTAATCAAAATTTTGATGAATATAGGTGGAATTTGAAAAGTTAAAAGTTTAGTCGTGTAAATTTTACTTTTCATATAATTTTTTTTCAAGGAGTAGATTTGTTATTTAATCTTAATAATTATGGATTCACCATAATTATAAAAAAGATACATAAAATGAATCATTGCAAACTGATAGTCATATTGCAGATAATGGGGTTATCAAGATCATCTACAAAATATATGTTACAACAATTGAAGAACTTGGAAAGGACCTACGATCCATATGCATTCTATGAAGGAAAGTGAATTATGTGAAATGGAGTTGAAATACAAATTTGTTGGTGTTGTATTGTTTTAAACATTTTGATTGGTAATCAAGTAGCATACATTGATAATTTTTTAAATATATTTGTGCAGATTTGATAAAATTCTGAAAAATTGTTTCAAGAGCTCCTTGAAGATGAACTTCGGATTTGATGTTAAAATTATCAAGTGGAAAAATTACATCCAAAATATTTATATTCCTTGAATTTTTGAATATGTCTTAAACGTGTGAATATGTATCAATGGATCACAATGGTTGTAATGGCCATGAAGACATCAATTTTCACTTTACTGGGTTCATGATTTCTAGGAGAGTGATGGGGGTTGTTGGAGTAGAAAGTTGTCCAAACATAAATGGAGGTCCTTCCAATGTGAGGGTTGAACTCATTTCCACCAACAATGATTTCATTAGTGATGTGTTTAAGTGGCACGAAGGTAGTTACACGTTTACAAATATTACTCCAAGAAAATATAGGTTAGTTTCTTCCCATCAGGAATACATAAATTTCATCAATCCTTGAGCAATATACAAATATCAGGTCATATCAAATCCCACCACATTTTTTTTTCAAAAAGGAAAGTCCATGATATTTTTCTTTTTTTTCTTCATTTGATACACATAATAAGTTTGGAGATTCTTTAAGGATGATCATCCAGAGGATGCAGTATCCCTCTATGAAATCAAATGTGAAGAAGTGGAAAGAGCTGGCTATGTGAGCTAATTGTTAAACATAGAAAGAAGATACAAGGTCATACCAAATGTCGATCCTAGCTAGAATGGAGCTACACGAGGTACATACAATGATCGAGGTTTATAGAGTATCTTTTTTATAATATTCTCTTTCAAATGCGTGATTGTCATGTTCTCTTAGCAATTGTATAAAGAGGCTCTCTAGAGATCGAGTTGGCCTTTTCAAATCTAGTAGTAGGTGACATCTTTTCTATCCCAAGTTATGATATCGATGGCTGAGTTGTTTCTGAGGGTAACCCTATTTCAGGTGTTCATGTATACCTTTATTCAGACGATGTCCATGAGGTGAAGTGCCCTCAAAGAATCTCCTTGGCCAATTCGAGTGCTTTGTCATGCAATATCTGATGAAGATGAGAAATTTTCTTTTAATTTTATTCCATGTGGAAAATAAAGGTTGTTGCCATTCTACATGATGCAGGACTAAAGCTACATAACCTTCACACCAAATCGGATCCTCTCTGAGTAAACTATTACAGGCCCTATGAAAATTCAGCCTCCTTAATTACACAGCTATAGGCATTCAAGATTATGGTAGCCTGCTCTAGCTTATTCTTCACCAGAAACAACTAACCCTACACATATACGAAGTGTGCAAAATATCCAAGCACAAGTTCGCCAAACGACTGGTGAGGAAGGCTTCCTTCACAGTCGATTGGATGAGATACAATCTATTGGGGATTTCTTTCTCTGCCACGGCCTCCGCCTCGACTCTTGGCTCGTCGAATCTTAAAATGGCTCGACAGCTTCCTCTTCAGCGTTCGGTGTTTCAACGCTCAACAACTGATTCACTTGCAGGAAAATTCATAATGGAATGCCTCTCCCTTCTCACCTTGGCTTGTTCCGACTGCATTTCCTTCAACGCATCTAGGGCTTCCTCTGCATCGCTATCTTGCCAGATGCCGATGGTAGCATTGGCAATCAAAATCAAGAAACTAACTAGTGGATCATCATCGCCATCAATCCATGCAAGAAGAAATGAAACAACAACAGCCACGAGTAAAATTCTTGCTAGAGTTTCATTAAATTGATCAATGATGAGTTTCTAAACCGACAGCCCCAAATGTTTTTCCAGCTCATCCCAATCCCATATTTTCCTTCGTTCCTCAACATCTTCGTTGCTCAGCCCCTGTTAGACATCTATTTCCAATTCTTTCACAAAATCCTCTACGTCTCTGGCCCAAGCGTATTCTTAGCACAATTTCTGCAGCCTTCCAGATTGCTCCAACTTCCGCTTCTTCCTGCGGCTGATGTGACCTATTCCTCAGTAGAGACTCTCCAGTGTAGTGTTCTGCCCTTTTGGGTTGCCAGAATTTCTATTTTGGTCATGGAAGCCCTGAACCTGCAATATATATATTTGACTAACGCAAGGGATTGGGTCCTTCACAAAAGATAATTACACATACATACACAAAAATTCACAATGAAGAAATTCCGTATAAATTCACAAAAACATGTTTTCATTAATTGCAACTCGGTTACAACTACACACTTGTCCAATTAACCATGGGGAGATCGAGTCATAAAAAAAAAAATCAAACAACTATTACAGTTTTCATATGCAGAATCCTTTACCATATTATTACCGACACCTCCACGGCCTGACCATACAAGGATGGGTCTGCTCTGCCCTGGCCCTCTCACTTTGTCAGACCTTCCCTCGCTCGATCTATCTCTCCCCTGCTGCCTCCCCCCTCCCTTTCTTTTCCCAAAAAGAAGTTATATATAAGTCATACCTAACTACTTCTTTCCACACATGAAGGAATTATTTATACAGTTATAATTCAATCTTTATCTTCATTCAAACAAACTAGACCACTTTTAACTACTTGCCCTTATTGAAATTAACACAAAGTTAAAAACTAAGTCTTCCTCAAGTCTTGCATTAGCCACAACATGTGACCACTTCGTTGCATTGCTGGTCCAAGTCTAGATGCTCCTGCATCAAACTCTCATGCTTGAAAACATTCATGATCTCCTGATCATGTGATTTCAAGAAAAAGGAAAAAAATTCCTCCTGGATCCCAGACTTTTTCCTGGAGTTGTCCATATGCTATGCTCCTTCGTTTAGGCTGCACGTCAGATGCTTCCTGCTTCATCTTCCTTCTTTGGTCACAATATTTTTGACCTGAAAACATCGTAATAATTTTTCTGTCGTGTTCAATTTCATAATCTTCCCCTTTAACTTCATGAGACCTGACGACCAGCTTAAGATTGTTTTCTTGGAAAGACCTTTTGGTCACATCTTCTCCAAAAGACAAACCAACATCTCGTTTTCTGGGTCCACACCCTTTAAGGGGCCGTGGACCACTCCAAAGTATTTCACACATTAGACCCTCTTCAGGTGGCTCTCGGAATCGAACAATTTCTTTGATATCATCTAGTCTTATACCATCAACGCTAAAAAGACTACCACGAACAACAAAAATCTTGTCATTAAGGATATGAGGCAAAAGCAAGTAGCAAAACATTTCAGTGATAAGCTCAACCATGCTTTCACTGTACTTGGACTGGACTTCGCCCTCATAACTATAAATCTAGTTTATACTCATGCTTTCATGATTTCCTGTTATAAGACAGAGTTTAGTTGGACACATACACTTGAATACGAATAACACAAGTATGACTTCGTCTGCAAATGATCCTTGATCAACAAAATTACCATTAAAAAGATAAGGATTGCCCTCCGAAGGAAGCCTACTAACCTCAAAGATGTTAAAAAGGTCATAATATTGACCATGGATGTCATCAAAAACTGTGAATTGCTTTCCATTTGGAATATCGATGTCAACCAGCAATGGCATCGCCTCCAGCAAATCCTTTACTTGCAATAATATTTGAGATGGACACCTTTCGCGTATATTTTCCTGATTCTTGAAGTCATCCATCACTTTCTTTATAAATTCCAATGTTACATTTTCTCCTTCTATTCTATGTTGTCGCTCCACGTTTATTGAATGAAAATAAATGGGTTCAACAATAGAATGATTCACAATATCATTCACAGAGATGGCCACAATAAATCTAATTTTTTTTACCGTTGTTTTGGTATCTTCAAGCTCCTTAGTGGCATCAGGACCATTTGGACAAATTCTTTTAACTTGCTGAAAATATTTTAGTACTTGACTGATCGCCTTTCCTGATGCTACCAGCCTTTGCCTTATGGTTTGCTTCAACATCAGTTTCTTTATGTTCTCAATCTCTGTTTCCAGTCGATCTTCTTGCTGGTCTTCTTCATTAATTCTCCCTTCCTGCTTTAGCTGGTTGCTATTTTCCAGCTGCATTTTCCTCTATTTCACACATTCAGACTGTGTGTCTCCTTTCAACAGTATTCCAATTGGTTGTTCTGGACCTTCTTCTTTCATCAACACTTCAGTGTGTTGATTTAACTCCAAAGAGTTTTCAAGTTTTTCCCCTGCATCATCTATTCTAATAAGGCTTCCTTGCCCTGGTTCACAGTTGTGAACTTCCTCCCCTGCTTCTGCTTCTTTTACTGCAAACCTCTTGCAGTCTTCATCAGGTACTGGTGCTTTTAGCCATTTCTCGAGTAGCTCTAGCTCCTTCTCCCATACATTAGCTTCTTGATGAGAATTTCTTTCTTTTTCTCCTTGATCCTGTTGTTGACTTTTTGTCATTGTCAGCTCTTCTTCCTTTTCTTCACCTCTTGCTAGGTGAATTTCTACATCAAGTCATCTTCCTTGAGGTACGTTTTCCAGGTTGATCAACTCAACATCTCCCATGCTTGACTCAACCATGCCTATCATCTTGACAACGTGATGATATTCTACTATGATTTTAGAAATCATGGTCTTTTATTCATGAATTTCTTGGACAATCTTCAACGGTTGTCCTTTTTCACCTTTATATGTTACTTTCACTAATATTTTGGAGCTCTCGTCTTCTATGCAGTTTTTGCTCCCAGGACTGTCAACTACATTCCACGTGGGTGTTGCCGAAGCGCTTGAAAGTAATGTTGAGGAGCCATTGGGCGGAGAGGAACAGTAGCTAGGACCACATGCTTCCTGCCAAGAAACGTCTCTACCAACTATGGGAAACCTTGTTATTGATACATTAACCAGCTCATTGGAATCAGAAGGTCCTGAGTGGATAGGGTGATTGTTGTTTCCCAAAGGTAAATTTTCAAAATTTCAAGTTTCTTTTAATTCCATAAGATTACCTCTATCACCGTGAAGACAAGATGTCGGCAACTTAACCCTTCCTTCAATTGATTTCATGTTCTCGCCTGCTAATTTTTTCAAGGGGACCAGCTTGATACGCATCCCAAACCACAGGAACATAACAGGGTTGATCACTACATTTGATGGATTTTTCGTCAGTTTTTCCGTTGGCCAATAAATAGAATATTAAATGATGATTTGTCTTCCCCTCCCTGTCGAACTGATACTTCCACATCATTTAAACCCTCTTTGACCTTTTCTGTCTCTCTCGGCTACTCCTTGAAAGTTGCGCATCCTCTTCAGAATATTTTTTTGATGTTCCATCTTGAATTAACGGATTTTTTCCTACTGATAGAACACTCTTCCTTGATGCTCATCTAGCCTTATTACATACCTAAACTACCTTCGAGCGGTAACATTGTAGCCAAGATTTCTGGCAACGGTGTATGAAATGTTGGTAGTTTATGTGGCACGCAAATTACTTTATTTGCATCTTTCCCATAATGTTGTGCTTTGATGATTCCATCAGTTTTACCTTCTGTCACTAATTCAACCTGTTTCTATGAATTTCCTTCTAGTCTTCCTGTCAACAGTTCACTATATCACCATGAGCTTTGTTCTAGTCTTCCTGTTAACATTTCAGTATGTTGATGCAAGTTCTCTTCCGAAATTTTGAGACCCTCATATGATCTCACCACTTCCTCATCATCATCCAGAGATATTCCTTCCTCTGGCTTGCAGATAACTTCATCTGTTTCATCTGCTTCTCCTGCTTCTTCAAGCATTTTCCCCTAAACAAATTTTCCTGCGGCATCTCCCATTCTTATCCTTGACTCAAAGAATTTGAGTTTCCTTGTCCATAAGACAATCTCATTTTGCTTCCGCCTCATATGTAATGAGTGCCAAATCACCTTATTTCCTTTTAATGGAAAGGTCCATCCTCTTTTCTGGTCTTCTAGTTCTTGTAGCAGCTCTGTCAATATCTCCAATCTTGCTTTCATGTCAGCAAGTTGCTTGTCAAGCTCCTCTTGACTCATCCTCTTCATGCCATTTGTCTTGGCATTCTTTCCTCCATAGTGGCTTTCTTCAGAACCTCTGCAATGATCTTCCATCATCTTTGTCTTCATCCTCTCTTCTTGAGCTCCTCTCTCTACTGCAGCAAGCCTCCGCAATAGCAAGTCCTCCTCACTGCAATCTTACCTCACTAAGCTCTCCACGCTCAGTCTTTTGGTAAGCATGGTTCTCCATCTGGAACCTCCTCTTGAGCACCATCTTTACTCCTCCTAGGCTTCTGCAAGCTCTCACTCTCCCTTGAGAACACTTCAGTCGTCCTCTCTCATTCTCCCTTGGGAACACCTCAGAGTGCTTTCTTTGCTCTGCTTTTCCTTTTCCTGATTTCTTACTCTCCTTTATGATATGAAAACCTACAATCACATTTATATCAACTCAGTGAAAATAAATATATCATCACACATATACACACATATACATATATATATATATATATATATATATATTATGATCCCTGCAGGATCATGTCCATCTGCATTTTGCATGCACTGTCTCAAGTTATTTGCTTTCCGCAAATTCTTTCTTTGAGAGTAAAACTCTTCTCCTCTCTATTCTGTTATGTGTTTGGATTTAAAACCTCCCTTGAGAATAAAATTCTCAACTCTCTCCGCTCTCCTTCATTCAGTTATCTTTGACCTTTTTTTTGGTCATTCGCCCTCTGCAACTTTTCCTTTGCTATCTTACCTCTTTACTACTGCCAGTGTCTGTCTTCTTCCAAGACCTGCCTTATTCCTGTGCAACCTTGGAACCCTTGCACACGAAACATGCTTGTTTAGTCTTTTTATCCTGCCAGTCTCCTTGATGACCAACTCTGTCACCTTGGCTACTCACACTCTCAGCATGCAAAAACTCCTTTCCGCAGGAAATCTTTTCCCGCTCTGATACCAAAAATGATGCAGGCCTAAAGCTGCACGACCTTCATACCAATTCGGACCTTCTCTGAGTAAACTGCTACAGGCCCTATGACAATTCGGCCTCCTCAATTATACTGCTACAGGCATTCAAGATTATGGCACCCTGCTCCAGCTTTCACTTCACAAAAACAACTAATCCTAAACATATACGAAGCATGCAAAATATCCAAGCACAAGTTCGCCAAACGACTGGTGAGGTAGGCTTTCTTCACAGTCAATTGGATGAGATACAATTTGTTAGGGACTTCTTTCTCTCCCATGGCCTCAGCCTCGACTCTTGGCTCGTCGAATCCTAAAATGGCTCGACGGCTTCCTCTTTAGTGTTTAGTGTTTCAACGCTCAGCAATTGATTCTCTTGCAGGCAAATTCATAATGGAATGCCTCTCCCTTCTCACCTTGGCCTATTTCGACTGCATTTCCTTCAACGCCTCTAGGGCGTCCTCCACATTGCTATCTTGCGAGATGCCAATGGTAGCATTGGTAATCAAAATCAAGAAACTAACCAGCAGCTCGTTATCACCATCAATCCATGCAAGAACAAACGAAACAACAACAACCATGAGTAAAATTCTTATCAGAGTGTCATTAAATTGATCAATGATGAGTTTCCAAACCGACGACCCCAAATGTTTTTCCAGCTCATCCCAATCCCATATTTTCCTTCGTTCCTCAACATTTTCGTTGCTCAGCCCCTGTTAAACATCTACTACCAATTTTTTCGCACAAACCTCTACGTCCCTAGCCCAAGCGTATTCTGAGCACGATTTCCGCAGCCTTCCAGATTGCTCCAACTTCCCCTTCTTCCTGGGGCTGATGTGCCCTATTCTTAAGTAGAGACTCTCCATCGTAGTGTTTCGCTCTTCTGGGTTGCCAGATTTTATATTCTTGTCATGGAAGCCCTGAACCTGCAATATATATATTGGCTGACACAGGTGATTGGGTCCTTCACACAAGATGATTACACATACCCGGACAAAAATTCACAATGAAGCAATTCCGTATAAATTCACAAAAACATGCTTTCATTATTTGCAACTCGGTTACAACTACACACTTGTCCAATTAACCATGGGGAGATCGAGTCACAAAAATCAAAGAACTATTACAGTTTTCATATGCAGAATCTTTATTAGCATATTACCGTCAACTCCATGGCCTGACCATACAAGGATGGGCGTGCTCTGCCCTGGCCCTCTCACTTTGTCAGACCTTCCCTCGCTTGATATATCCCTCCCCCTACTACCTACCCCCTCCCTTTCCTTTCCCAAAAAGAAGTCATACATAAGTCACACCTAACTACTTCTTTCCACACATGAAGGAATTAGTTATACAGTTATAATTCAATCTTTATCTTCATTCAAACAAACTAGATCACGTTTAACTACATGCCCTTATTGAAATTAACACAAAGTTAACAACTAAGTCTCCCTCAAGTCTTGCATTAGCCACAACATGTGACCACTCCGTCACATTTATGGCCCAAGTCTAGATGCTCCTGCATCACTACAAGAGTGAGAATACACTATTTTATGTTTCACTTCCATCTATAGAGGTTCTTTTTTAGCACAATCATGTTAATATATCTTAGCCATTTAAGGTCACAAGTTTCTTAGTTGGAGAACTTGTGGTTACTTCTGAAGAAGTTGATTTTGAAGGTGTTAAGATATTAGTTGATGGACGAGAAGGAGCTACAAAAAATGTCCAGGAATATTAAAAGCTTGATCATGTGACATCAACACGCAACATAATCAAGGCTGAGAAGGATCACTTCAAGTTTAACAATTTGGAAAATTTCAAGGTTGTGCCAAACATGGCTTCAATCCCAAAGATAGAGCCATCACATTATAATATTTGTGGTTCCCTAGAATTAGTGACAAATGGATATTCTAGAAAGCATTAGGTTAAATTGACACACGAGCTAGACAATTTTAAGCCTCAACTAAAGAGGAATGATGATATGGGAAACTTCTGCTTTGAGGTTCAACTAGATGAATATCAAATATCCCCACTAACCACAACAACAAAACGTGATTCTGTTCTTTAATTTTCACCATCACATATTGATGTGACAACAACTATACCAATGTTTGGCATTGAATTTATAAAAGCCCTTGTTGATATCATTGGATCTGTGATATGCAAGGAGGGATGTGACTCCTCAGTTTCTATATCACTTACTTCTCTGGTTGTTGAACTTTGGGTTCAGAGAAGCTTAACTCTTTAAGTTTAACAAATGAGAGCGGTGACTTCATATTTGAGAAAGTCGTACCTGGTGCATTTTGTCTAGTGGTAAAACATGGACCTTCAACTGATTTGTTAGATTGGGATGATGACTGGTGTTGGGAGAGAGGTTATTGATGACAATGTTGGTGTTTTTGATCATTCGGAGATAGTGTTTATCAAAAAGGATATTGGTTGCGTATTATGTCTACTCATCATGCGCGCTTCTTACATCATACAACCAAATAAAGAACCCATGAATTTATTGATTGAGAAAGGATGGTATCAAATATGCTTAGAATCTTCTCATTTGCACATGATTCAATTCTTGAACTTGTGCATTTTCTTTGGTATTCATTAGAATTAAATGTATTGAACCATAAGCCTATATATTTGACTGTGAAAAATATCTACTGAGTGGTGAAATACCTGTTGATTCAAGTTCATCTCCCAAAGAAAATGAGTTGTCTCGAAACATTATTGTAGACATATAGAAAAAGGAGGGTGCATTTATAGATATGATCAATAATATCAAACTTGTTTCAAGTGCTAATGGAGCAAGAAATTTTTTTGTATATGAGTAAAATCACTGGACCAATCTTGAAGATGAATCGATCTTTGTTCTGAGAAATAAAAGGAATGTTAGTGAGAAAAATGATTTTGAAAAGGTCTTGTTTTATCCAAGAAGTTGGCATGTTGTTGTTCAAATTGATGAGTGCCAACTTGCTATTCCTGATCTTGTGGGGTGCCCAAGAAAGTACATTCACTGTGAGTGCTTCCAACAATCCCATGTGTTGACATTAAAATAATTCCTCAAAATAACAGTAGCAATGGCCTTCTGAAAAAGGGTGACTTGGTTCTTCAAACATTGATAGGATCAGGTGGTTTTTTTTGGTGGTCCTCTGTATGATGATATTGAGTACTATGTTGAAGCTTCCAAGGGATATCATTTAAAGGCAATTTCACACAGGACCCCTTTTGAATTTTAGCTCTATGTTCATCCAATTTATTGGACGACCCAACTCGACTAGCCAAACCATAAAGAATATTTGATCATTAGTGTTCAAACCTTCTATGCACTCCCTGCATTTGTGGACCTCAATAGAGGAATCATTGAATTTTCATCAAACAACCTCTACATATGTACAAAACCTCTTCAATCACATTGCTTCAAACTATGACTATATAAGTCTGGATTTTACTGTTACTTTCAATGCCTTACAATGAAACCAGTGTAAATGCAGGTTGTATGTGGATAAAATATAAACCACTGTAAATGCAGGTTGTCTTGTATGTGTATGCAGGGGCATACATGATAAAAATTTGGAGTGATTAGGATATTGTTTCAAGGTCTTTCATGCTTTATCTTGAGACTCAATAAACAATGTTGAAGTAATTTGACCGTATTGGAAATGGACTCATATCCCAATATTGAATACAATTTATTTGTCGACATAAATGATTGATTTAAATCATTAAAGGATCTGGTCATGTGTTGTGCCTTTGGTTAGAGAAATATGTGTTTTCTCAATTTTTTGTTCAATAGGCTTCCTAATGTCCAACATTTTTTAATGTGTGACAACTTTATCTTCGTAAAAATAAAATTCTTCTTTTTCTTTTACATGTGAAATGAGCAACATGTTTCAATTTTTAGGATGTTTTCATTTGCTACATAGTTGTCACGTATAACATAGAAGAAAAATTATACAAAGCATATATTGACATTGGTTAGGTTGACTATTATGTTTTGGTTCATTATTATGTCATGTTTGTAGATTCAGTATATCGAATAGATATGAAACAAAAAAATGTAACAAAATTGTTTCATATCTATTCCTTAATGACAATCTACACTACCTAAATTAAAAAAGGTAACCTACTATAAGATGTGAAAAGACCATAAAATTCTTCCATTGTTTTTCCCATGATGTTCATAATGAATATTATGTATTTTACCTCGTAAATGAGTGCATAATTGGACTATTCTGGTTCTAGAATGCAATGTAGGAACTTTCAAGTATCCCATACCTCAATGTCTCAGATCCCCACTCTCTCATCTCCGTATGATACAGGTTTATGTAGAGGTAAGTGAGTTTCATGATAGGGAAATTAGTGTATTAGGTTGCATTTGTTAGAGCAACCCTTTTCCACAGATGATAGAACTTCTTAATTGATGAATTGAATTATGAAAATCCACGATATGTAAAGTTTTTTAAAGGAATTGATGTATTTAATAGAGTTTCAAAGAAAGCACGGATATTGGTAGGAGAATATTATTTTTAAATACAAGCTTCAATATCTTTAAATTGTTCACCAGTAAAAGGGCTTTCTAGCTTCATTTTATTTTTGTTTCTTTACGAAAGGGTATGAACAATGCAGGTTGTATGTGGATACGATGATGAATTCTACTATGGATATGAGGATGTGGACACCAGTGGAATGACCTTCTTAGTCTTGGGTAACATCGAGTATGGAAGCAGATGCAAGTTTCATGGAGTTTTTTTCCCCATTTTCATTCTATTTATCATTTGTTGTTTGCGTTGGTTCTAATAGTTAGTTTTAATTATTTATCTTTTTTCATTATATCATTAACATTCCATGTTTCCTAGAAGGTAATATTTTTTGTTGCTTTAGATGAGCATCCTATAGGAGAAGGATGTTTCCAATGAGTTTTGAAAATTTCTCCAATACTCCTTATCTATTTTGGATTGTCATTGTGAGTTATCGCTTTAAATGTTATCTAGTTTGACATTTGATTGACAACAAAATTCCATGCTTTTACAAATTAGTTATATGTTAATTTTTAAAAGTATTTAAGAACTTTTTCTTTAGTAGCCAAACTTCAAACAATGGATTTCACACTACTAGTTTAAGGTTTGGGTTATATATTTGGTTAGAATTTCCCAAGATCTATATCATACCTCAAGTGTCAAGTTTGGGTTACTTATTTGGTAAAAATTTCCCAAGATTTATGTCATATCTCAGCCTTTGAAATTCACGCATTCATCCCATTTGAATGTAACGCATCATGACAAGGATGACCCCTATTAAGTTCACCAACTTGTTACTATGCTTGATGGATCATAATTCAAATGGGCTGTGAATTTGGTTCTTTTCCTTGACTAAAACAATATTAAGAAAAATCCTCTGATTCAAACTCAGTGCCAAGTCATAGTCAAAATTTTGAGATGTGAATAACATTGGCTTGACTGCATGTATGACACCCAAGTCCTTGCAAGTCATACAAGATTGTCCATTTAAAAAAAAATGATCATATCCTTAAATATTTGGCCCTTAAACTCCCTCATTAAAGAAAATATCATTTTATGATCTTGATAATTGGTCTATCAAAATGTGGATGGGGAAAAATATGAGTTAAGAAGTAAGGAAAGAAATTTTCCCTGACATTGCCTGGAATATTTTGAACTTTTGAGCCACATCATGTGACACTACCATCATCACACTAACATTTTTTGGTAAATCTCCACTACAAGAGGCATCCATTGATTCACGTTCCTCATCTCGTAACCATAAAGATGATTCTTCCTGAACATTTTTCCTAGGTGATGATAATGATATATAGTCCTTATCATAATCAACCATGGTTTTTCCTTCTTCACCCATGCTCCACCTTCCCCTTCCCAATTTTATATAAGCATTAGTTTCTCTTGCATGGTTCCCTCTGATTGCAAACTTATTCCCATACTTGAAATCCTCGTCTTGATCTTGGTTCTTATGCTTCCATTCTTCTTCTAAGCTAAGTATTCAGAAAAAAATTACCTCCCTACCACCGCAAATAGGTAAACCATTTTTCCTACACTATCTGTCAAGCTCCACAAGAGGAATACTAAAAATTTCTCTAGTTATTGCTCCCTCTCCAATCTCGATAGCAACATCTTGATTTGGACCAAATCCATATGTTATGTCTAAAAGATTGAATTCAAAACTATCAAGGTCCTTCAATGGTGGGGCATATCCACATATTGAATGAAAGGGAGGGACACATGAATTTCCAAATTGAAGAAAGGTAGCTCTCCATCCAGTCACACAAGCATCTTAAAGGAGAAACCCATCTGACCAAACCTGGAGAGCTTTCATCATCTCCCCCCTACAAGGATGCCATAATATAAATGATAAAATATTCACAAAAATATCCACACATTCATTACAATAATTATGATATATTTTTATGAGTAAAAAATACTATCCGCCTTGCTAATTGATTACCCATAAGGAACTTGATCCTAATACATGATTTGTTTTCATCACTACTATCCTCAACATGTTCTATTATTTAGAGTGATATTTCATGAATTGCCAGGCATGTCTTTCCACATTTCCATTTTTATATCCCACATAATTGGAAAATCACTACATTTGGCCTCATCTACTTCCCTAGGCTACATGTGTTAAAGGAGCGTACAAAACACTAATGATATGTTCTTTTTCCAGAAGTTCTTCTCATTTTTTGGATGAATTATGTGGAAATTTTATTCATGACAATTATGTGGTAGGAGATGGTATTCAATTGTTCTTTTTATAATCTCTTGTTTATGAGTTAGCATGCTTCTATTGTACTAGTTCATTGCGACTATGTCTATTGGCTTATATGGGCTTGACCCAGGTTCAGAAGAATTATTTACCCAAACAAATCCCACAGGTATCAACCCTTTTGACAATAGCCCGTGAAGCGAGGACTAAGGTCTCACACCCAGGTAGCAGGCAAGGGTGCTGGAACCAGGTTTCCACACCCTGGGGATGTCTTGGATGTGTTTTGGGCTCGCACATTGTTTTGCAGCCTCACGCTATGCTAGATCCATGCAGATCGAAATACCCTTATCACGCTTATTACAGATGGAATCACTTATTACTGGTTTGATTCTAGTTAAAACAATCTTTGAGCAATCATTTATTACTTTTGGTTACTTTGCACATCAAGATTAATCTAGTTCACGTGAATTCAACCATAGAAAATGTAGAAATCATAACAGTTCATCCATCATAAAATAGTACAGTCGCAATCAACACAGAATTCAAAAGAAACTTATCTTTATTATCAATCTTCAACAAGACATCTAGATCCACTCTGCGCACTCAGCTGCAGGGGTCCGCGCACATAGTTGTGGACTTTCAAGGCCTCTACACACATAGCTACAAAGCCTCTACCTTACTTCTACCCTACTCCCTCGACTTGGACTTACAGACACTTTCTAGTTATTTCCTTTAATAACCCATTACATTCCATCTTTTTCCATAACTACTTTCCCTCATAGAGCCTCGCTCTATTTATACTTTCCCTTGGCCCGCGATCCCTCTGTGGGTTGACTCTATTACTATTTCTTTACATTATTTGTGGGCATATTACCCTTGGAATCAACCTACTATAGTTTGCACTCTGCGCTTTCTATAGAGTCTTTTACCCTATTATTACTCAAAATTCTGGGCTTTGCACCCCATACTTGTTCCGCAGGGCTTACACTACCCAAAATTCCCCCAACATAATCATTGTGACTCATTCTAAGTCACTTACTAGCGTGGCTAGATGCTTAGTCTTGGCTTCACAGTTCACCTTCCGTTGAGTGGAACTCGTCATCTGGTTGCTCCTACTTTGTCTCCTGCAACGCTTTTCTAGCTTCAGTGTTTCTACCCTATCTTGTAATCGATGATGCTTATTCTGATCTACTCGGTTAACACAGAAAACCCCCTTTGAAGCTTTAGTGTGAGTGGGGGGGAGCACATACAGGACCTCCTCGTACCACCAAGCCCTTTCTGACCAATGTATCATCTCTTTGCACCATCCGCTGCAACCTGTGTTGCAATTTTGCAAGACCCTGGTTGCTGTCTGTTGGATCCCATTCGTTGAGAACCATCAAAGGCAACTTATTGATTGCATATCCACCCATGGTTGTTGTTTCTCCATCCTTTGTTGTTCTGTTGTAACGCACCATCCTGTCCCTAGACGAGGCGATGGCATCCGGACCAATTCCACTTCGCATTCCCTTTTTTCTAGTACATCCCCTGCTAATGATGCTACAGCCTGTGGGCTACCCACCGCTATTAATACCAGACTGCTTAGAGAATGTTGGCCCTTCTTTGTCCAGATTAGTATCTTCGGGCACATGCCGGGTGCAGAGATGATGAATAACTCCATTTGTATTTTCACAATGTAGGTTTCCCAGTCCCAGGGATTCCCCATGGAAATTTATAAGCCATGTGAACTTCAAATGCTTGGATTGTCACTCGTTCTAGCTCGTGTAACCTTCCTGTGTGGAATTTGTGGTCGACCATTTCATATCTGGCTCATACTATGGCTCTTAATCTCCTGCTGCCCACTCCCTTTTGACATAATGTATCCATCTTATCATGAACAGTGGTATTAGCAGTCATCAATCCTTGGAGTGGCGCACCCGCGTGGCTTTGTCCACAGAACCATGCTCCTGATTGTTGGCCAATTGTACACGTACTCTCATACCAATGCATCTTTTCCCTAGACTGCTTTATCATTCCTCGCTCTCTTTCAACTGGTCGGAGCGGTGAGACTTTCCATGGAACAGTTAGTCAGGTGGTCAACCTACCCGTATAGAGCTTCAGGCGACTGCCATTCACTCTTCCCGGGAAGGGGTCTCCATTGAGCTTAGCCAGCTGAACTGCGCCCCCATCAGTTACTTCTTTAATGACATAAGGCCCCAACCAATGCATACAGAGTTTACCTAGGAATTTTTCAAACTTACTGTCATATAATAATACGAGGTCATCCTTCTTGAACGTGCGCACCTTGATATGACAATCATGCCATGCTTTCTTGTGTTGTTTTTGTACTTTCTGATGAAATCCCACTAGAAATCATTCTTCATCAAGTTCTCTAGAAATCCTTTAGCTGCTACAATCCATAGGCTGGGCACGATATATTCTATAGGCATCACGACCTCCTTACCATAGACTAGTTGAAATGGTGTTTGGACTGTCAAATTTTTGCACGTGGTTCGATATGCCCATAGCATAGCAGGGATGCGCAAGTCCCAATCGTTCTATCGCGCATTGCAGATCTTAGTCAGCGGGGTTTCCAAAATTTTGTTGAATGCCTCAACGGTCCCATTTGCTTGTGGATGGTATTGTGTGCTCTATTGGTGATATATTTGGAATTCCTCAGTGAGCATGTTGATGGTTTTGTTCAGAAAATGCTTTCCTTGATAACTCATGAGAATCTTCGGACACACAAACCTGGTGAACACATTCTCGAACAAGAAACTTTCTGCTGTCCCGGTTGTGAAATCATTAACTGACCGTGCTTCTACCCATCGGGTCAAGTATTCGGTCGCATTGATGATATAGCGTGCACCCATCTTCCTCGCGGTTCAATAGGCCTGACGAAGTCGATCGCCCATTTCTCAAATGGCTATAGTGTTACCTGTGGGTGAAGTGGCATTTCATCCCTTTGCGATGGCTTGCCTGTTTGTTGGCATACATCACAGGCCCGACAGTATGCTTTTGAATCTTGATGTAGGGTGGGCCACCATAATCTGGCGTGAAGAACCTTCTGGGCTGTGGCATGGCCCGTATAATGTACGCCAATAACCCTTCCATGTGCTTCGGCAAGGATCTGTTCTTGCTCAAACTCTAGTACATATCTGCATAAAATCTCATCATTGTCCATCTTGTAGATATGGTCGGAAATCACAGTGAAATCTGCTACTTGTGTCACCAACTCCTTCTTTTGTTGCGTAGAATACCCTTGAGACGCAGTGCCGGTAGTAAAAAAATAGATTATATCTTCAAATTGGCCATATGAAATGTGCACTGCATACAACTAGGCATCTAGGAGTCCTTCTTCTAGATTCGTTGGTTCAAAGTGAACGGAACGACGCTGTTCAAAGTGAGGGTCTTAATTTATGACTGCGGAGTATACGGGCAGATTGGCCCTATATACCAGGATTAATCCATATGCATCCGGCCAGAAATAAACCCATGCGTCCTATGGCAAGAACCAAAGCACAATTCGCCAAATAAATGTAGTTGAATCAGGAAGAGTTAGCAGGAGCAAGTTGGGAACAGCAGGTTCCAAAATCCCTACAAACACCACAAAGGCAGAACATGAAGCAGAAGACCCGCATAGTCCAAGATTCACCACGACTCACCAATCAAGTTGCAGCCGGGAAAAGCCGTCTCAGCAGATAACAACGAAGAGGATGAGGTTCTTCAGGAGCTCCTTGACCAGATCGATGAGGACGAAGTAGATGCATTCCAAATTCCATCATTTTCCCCATATTTGTCTCCATGGATAGGGTCAACAAAGATACCAAAGGACTTAGATGGAGTGAAAGTTGAACTTCAGAGCCCTCTTCTTCTAGATGATATAAATATTGAAGCCTCTCCATGGGGACACGTTCTGACCCTCAAATTTGAAGATTTGGATCTGGCCGATAGTGAGAAGTTCCCTAAATTAGCCATAAGAAAATTGTTACCATGGGTTTGGTTGTTGGGTATAGATAGTGCCAGGATCCTCAACCTCCGATGGCTACCTCACTACCACCGTGTGACTATTACGACCTTTGTGATCTGAAAACTTCTCTGTCTTGTGCATGATGGATTATTATGGTTGGAAGAGCCGATTCTGATCATAGTTGACACAATCCACCACATAACGCACCTACCACTACAAGGAGATGACCCTGCTAACGTCATAGGAACTAAAAATGAGGTCAGCCTCGCCGAAAAAATGAAGATGTGGTACAAGCTGGCGAAAGGAAAGCACAGATATGTCATAGCTAGCATCAACGACCTGACCATTCATGTGCCTACACAACTCCTTGAGGGAAAACGCATTTGTGGATGGATGTATACGGATTGATCCTAGTATATAGGGTCATTGTGCCCGTATACTCCCACTGTCATAAATTAAGACCGTCACTTTGAACAACGTCATTCCATTATGTTTCAGTATCGTACAAATGTTCCCTCGAGTGATCTTAATGAATAAACCTCTGAAATTTCGTCTTAATGATTCACTGCCCGCTCCTTCCTATCATACCCTAATCTCTTTGTTATGGAAAGGAGTGCTACAAGCTATCTTTCGGCTGGGTTTCCCGGTAGCGCAACCCATCCCCCATGGTTGTGATCGAGGAGATAGAGTAATGTAGGCAGAACTGGGTATGCCGAATCAACTCCCTGCAAACTTGTTTATAGTCCCGTGCCATCTTTCAGCTGCTTGGGTGTTACCAGGAATAGTGTCCACTCGGAGCTGCTATTCCCACTAAGACTGGTAGCTATCTTAGAAACAAACAAGTAAATACTACTTTCTCTTTCCTTTATGAAAATAAATAAGAGTGGAACAAAGGGCACCAACCTTAGTCTCGCGCTTGGTTCCTTACCTGATTCCTCTCCTTCCTGATAGATCTTTGCTGCTTCTTATTCATTTTCCGAGCTTCAAGGAGCACCTATGGAATCAAAGCAGCATACTACTATCGAAGAATAGAGATCTATATTCATTAATAACATAGGACCAGATATGTGTTAACCATAGAAATGCATATACATTCAAACATACAAGAATATGGAGGAAAACTTGAATAGATTTATTAATATCAAGAATAGCAAGAGGATTACAACCAATAGTTCTGACCCAACATCATCCTCCAGCAAGAAAGCCCTTCTTCACCTCAAGTAAAGCTTAGATCACCCAACACTATGAAGTTTCACCAGAAAACCAACAACACTTCTCTACAAGATACAAGATTCCAGCCTGTGGATCTTTGTGAAGAGGGATCCATATATATATGATTGTAGGGGGGTGAGTCATCTTCTGGGGTCTTGAGTAGTGTCCTCTCTCTGATAGTTTTGGATTCCACTTGGAGACTGATGATCTCTTACTCATCCTTGGTCGAAAATAGAGAGGCAAGTGTCAGAGGGGAAGTTTCTGGAAGATTGTGCGATCTTCCACCTCGCAAACTGTCTCTGCCATTTGTCCATTCTCGCCCATTGCACCCTACAAAGGGGCCATTTAGCATGCATCACACCCTTTACATTGGGAAGGTCATATGCATCGCACCCTCTATACTAGGTATTCAGTATGGTCCAGTTTTGACTATTTCTGAGTAGTTTTTTAGTGGAGAACTTCTGGGAGATGATGTAATCAACTGACCTGTTCCTTTAGGTAGTGAAGCAACACTTTTTAGGGACTTAGGATCCCTTAGTTTATGGACATTTATGATTGGGTTTGCAGTGCCCAAAAATGTCTATAACAGTTGCCCCCTAAAGCATGAGGTCGTTAATCTTTTGATGTCGGGGTGAAATGCTTTTACCATGAGGATCCAAAGTTTTTTCGACTTGGGAGGCGACTTGTAATAAGATACAATACAATACATTATCTTCATAATATTTTTCATGATCTAGCTGAGGTGGGCATTCCCATGCTCAACTTTATAAATTCATTTTCATGTACATAGGACAGACAATCGCCTGTTTAGCAGACTAATGATTCGGACTCATCACCTTTGATTTGGATGATCATCTGTTTGGTAATGATGTACATTTTATGTCTTTATATTCCTGAATATATCACAGCCTGGATGGATGAAACTAGATCCGGGGTCTTCAAAACTCGTTCAATCTTCACTCGGAGTACAACCAGATCCATGTGAAAAATGTTCTGGGAGTCGAACATGGGAAAGACAACGCATAATTAACCAGCCAATGATGTAAGTCGTTAACAGGCGCGAGAGGAATCACCAATAATGACAATGACCCTCAACATACTATAGTACAATTCTCGCAGTGTGAAAAAGACATTGGCGTCGAACACCACGTAAAATCTCTCGGTCGAAGGCCATTAATGTAAACCAGTCACCGAAAGTGAGAAACTTCCATTGAGGCATGCAAGCTTCAAAGTACTGAAAGGGTTGTTCCTAGGTCGACTTCTTGGATAATGAGCTGATGTCGAAAAGAAGTGACCCATCATAGGAGGGCCCTAATGAATCCCACATCTGCAAAACAGAACAAAGCAAATGATTTTGGAGGTGAAAATGATCTGATGATATAGGGTTCAGGGTGGTGTCATGAAAGAATGGAGCACGAAAGTAATTGCAGCAGGTGAGACACAGTGAATTCTTTGAAAGACTTCTCTTGAACATATCGGTGACAGTGACGATTGATTGGTAGTGATAACCCCAAAGATGGATGGTGTGACAGACCAATGGTGATATGACTAGTGAACGGCACAACCCAACCCGACTCGGATGTGGAGAGAAAAGTTTCATGTTCAAGAGCGACTTGCTACCAATAAAGTTTTTAAATTTTCTTCCCAATTTATACCGAGTCATTGCTGACCAGTACCTCTTTATTTTTGTCAAGCTTGAGGATAACATATGATTGTTCTATAATTTTCCCTTCGGGTGAACCTGTCCGCTATATTTTAACGAGCCTAGCGACAGTGAAACTCGTTTCTCATCCCATTTGGACGAGTTTGTCACTATTTGGTTTTTAACAAGTTTAAC